>OX424576.1:149362415-149443718 GCA_949152435.1 Gastracanthus pulcherrimus
AGATATTGGGACGATCGTTCGCGTGTCGAGTCGACGGCTTTTTAGTTTTGCGGTTTGCCGATCGCGATCTTTGACGCAGAGGCAGAGATGCAAAAGTCCTCTGCCTCTCTCTTTCTCTGCTTCCGCGCGTTTATGTGCATTCTTTTTTGAAGGAAAGAAACGGTGGAACGCGGACTTTTTGTTGTTGTTCGAAGCTTTGGAGTGGCTGTGCGGAGGTAAATTGGAGCGAGCAATTTGCGATTCGCGCTGGAGGTGGAATTTTTTCGAGTTTCCTGAGGTGGAGAGAGAGAGAGAAAGAGCTTTGGTGAATATAATGATGGCGTATGAGGGTACTCACTTTGTGCGATGGCGGTGCGTCTGTTGGAAGGATGAATCGATGCCCCGGAGTCCTTTCTGAAACAGAGAATAAACGGCTTTTAGTTTGAGAAAAACTTGATGATAAAAGAAATGGCGCATTTTTCTCTAATATAAAACTTTGAATTCAAAATCGTTTAAAAAGGTATGATGGAAATAAAGAAGTCTACATTTTTTTTACATTTTGACGAAAATAACTTTGAGAAAATCAAATTAAAGACAAATTTTATAATAAAAGAAATGATTACACTTTTCCAATATTGTGTTATAACGGTTTAGTGGACTGTTTATGAATTTCAAAATGAATTAAAATTTGTTCTCGTTCTACATTTTATTATATTTTGCCAAAAATGTGTCGTGAACTTAACGACATATCATAGGAGAAATATAACATTTTAATTGATAATATATTAAAATAATTAATTGAAATAAGAAATGTTGAGTTTCTTATATATCTACATTTTTTTACATTTTGACGAAAATACTTTTTGAATGGAAATATGTCTAAACTAGTGTATTTATATTTAGCAATGTTAAATAGTGGGCTTTTACTATTTCACATTTACAGAGAAGGAATAGTAAGATTTCTCATAAGTATTTTTATATACCAATGTTTAGACTTGATTAATTATAATAAAGTATGTAGTTCATTAAATATTTATTTCTATGAGATACACAATTTTCGTAAAAACTGGTTATTTTTTATAGTTTGTTTATTATTGGCAGTGATGGTACAAATTTAAAGTATTTACACAGAAAACATTTGCTGATAAAAATTACTGTGAAAATCATTGTGAACGTGGGACATTCTAAAAATTTACATTATTCATTATAATTTTTACCCTAAATCGGGACAATTTTTACCATTCAGCAATGTGAATTTGACCGTTCATCAAGGTAATTTATTCCCTGAAGACAGAATATCACACGTTTACAATGATTTTTACGGTAACTTTTATTAGAAAATTCTCTCTGCGTATATAAGTTTCCAAATCAACTATTATATTTGTTTTAACGCTTTAAATTGATTCAAAATTATAAAACATACAAATTCGAAGGAACTTAAGTTATAAATTAGAATATTAAAATTTATACGAAGTCGCACTGTTTCCTGTTCCTAATGCTCGCGAAAGTACGTTTGCTAAATACTAAGAACTTCTAAACACCGCTTTTAACGGCCAAGCCAGTCTGTCACATTCGCAGGCTTGCATGTGCTGCGCGTGCTTCGCGAAACTCGCGTCGAGTGGCGAGAAAGAGGGAGAGCAAAAAAAAGCATAAAAATGAAATGAAACACTTGAATGCGAAAAAAAGCGAGAGAAACTGTTCGCAATAATCACCACATTGGCTCGCAAATTACCGGCCTTTAGGCCGGAAAGCAATTCCCTTCCCTCTTGCCCTCTCTCTTTCTGCGACATATTTTTGGGTTTCACCATTGTTGCACGAACACAATTAACCGTATTATTATGCTCACCGAATGGCATTGTGCATGCATTATTTATTTATTACTCACTTCGCTGTGGATTACCGATTTTGTAAATTTAATAATAGTTGTGAACACTTTAAAATGCACGAAACAGTGAAATAATATATCTTTGTAACACGCCACACGAATGCAAGTTTGATATACTTTATATTTTCTTAAGCTTTATGTAAGATTCATTATTTCTTTATAATTCTGAAAAATTTTATTAATTAATCTCAATTAATAAAAATTTATACTTGAGTAATAAAAATTAAACAATCAATTTTAAACTAAAATAATTTTCACTGAACTTTCAATGCATCAATAGCTAATTAGTAACGATAATAATCTACTCCGCCGTCATAAAAAATTCTGAACATTTTTTTCGATTTCATATTTAATCGGTAAAATTCTACAGTAACATGGCCCTTGATAATATTAAAGTTTTTCATTCTCTTCTTTTAAAGTGATGATCGAAAGAAGTAAAGACTAAAGCATCATTTTTGCATTTAAAAAACTTTATAATAAATTAATGAATCTGTTATTTATGAAATATAACACGATTATTGTACATATTTTTAAAGATTACATGATCTACTATGCTTTTGTTTATTTTTACTGTAATTAAGTAGTGTCAACCACTAGTATTAAAAAGAATATGTATATAAGTTTCCTTACGGTATCACGATAAAAATTGACGTGATTCCTTGATAAAAACTTCTTTTACTGTCGAGACATCATTACCACCCAACTAGCATATAGATTTCCCTCCAGATACACGTAACCCACCCAATATTTCTCAACAACTTCCTCACTACATCCTCGCCCACTCTCTACTTACAATCCTACTATTTTCCCTCCCCGGCTCGCACACCTTTCTCAACCTTTCCTCTCCCCCCGTCTAACGAGCGATAAACGCCGCGATCGACAGCCTCGTGCGAGCTCGGGGGGGTCTCGCGCTCTCCCTTATTAGTGCACATACAGCCCCGGTATGGAAAAAAGCAAGCTGCTCGCTGATCGTGAATCGGGTTCGTGACGGAGGCGTAATGCGCCTAATCGATGCCCGTGCCTCGCGGCTCGTGCGCACGCTGGCATACGAAGCGCTTATTATATGATACCTATGTGCCGGAAACGTCGAGGGTGCGGATGTTGGTATATGGACTGCTGTCTCGCCTTGGAGTTGTTTAGGTGGCGTACAAGAGATTTCTGGAGATAAGAAGGCTTTAGTGTAATGAGGAGAAAGGGTGTAAGGGGTTTGGTTTCTGAGGTGGGTGACTTTGAAAGGTAATAGTCAAGCGTGCAGCGCTGCATGCGATGATTTTTCCATTTTGACTTTTTTAAAGAGAAAGTTTTACTTTTGTTCATAACGAGGGCGGTTTATCGATTTAAATAACACCGAAGTAGTAAATGGGCGATTTTAATGAAACTGTGAGCTTTTGGTCAGCTTGCATTTAAGGGTGCATGTTATAGGTTTGGTACATGTGTACACGTATAGTACGTCGTATTCGTGTACATAAAGGTGCTATGATAATGGCCACTTTAACAAGGGATATATTTTGTATCATTTTTTTAGAGATAAAAACTAAATAATTTTGATTTGATTCAAAATGTTCACATTTAATTATATATTGAGAAGCACAATTTTAGAATTACTCAAATCTTACATATACATAATGGGTAGATATATCCCAAACTCACTGTAATTTATCAATACAAATTTTACTTGTACATTATATCAAGGGTGCTGATTTTTATATATAACGTTATTAAACATTATGCAAAGATATTATATCCAGCGTATAAATTGCAATATTTTTATTATGTTGCTTTTTAATAATAAAAGTAACATCGTGTAAATCACCTAAATACTATAATAAACTAGAAAAACTTTCGGTATTTTAAATTTAAGAACATTTAATTTTCACTTTATTTATATGTTTAATAAATACTTTAAGTAATTTGTGAGAACGTATACTATAATTAAACCTTGTTTAGAGTTTATAAAAACTATTGAGGAATGAATCATTTTTCTTTCACAGGATATTCTTGTAATTTGAAAAATAAATAAAAAATGGTATTTCATATAAAATGTTGAAATACAACAGTATGGTGTGTACGCAAAAAGAATTCTTATATTTTTTATAAGAATTAGAATATGTTTCATTATGCACTAAACGTCCGTCAATATGAACTTCAACAAATCTTTCATTTAGAGGAAAGAATTATATAAAAGCTGTTTTGCCTTAAAATTTGAATTTTTCCTAACTTTCTTTATTGCTCTATTTCTCTAATAAAAAATTTCTTGTACACGCTATTTTCATTTTTTTTCATATTTAAATAGGTTTAATGCAGAGCAAAACAGTACCAAAGAATTAGACACCTCATAAGCTCAATTTGCTTCGTTGCAAAAATAAGACATTTATTGACTCCTCTGCTAAACCGTTATTTATCAATAATCTATTATAGCTTCCATAAAATTATTTACATAAATATTTTAATTTTAAGTCATTCTGTAAAAGAAAATTTAATTATTCCTGCCCATTACTTTTTTATAAACTCTCAAAAATGGCTCCATTTCATGGCATTAAATAAATGGCGAATACACCTCATTATACGTAAAATATGAATGGTTATTTAAATATTCATATCTACCCTCTTTTTAAGGTGTTTTGTTTTACATAAATTGTTTATAATATATCCTTTGAAGTGCTTTCATTTTTTATACGTATTAAAATTAAAATTTAATCTTTACGGGCGCTTTAAAAAAGTAATTTGCTAAAGTAGATATCAGTGTTTTTTATTACATATATACTGTTTCAGGAAAGATGAAACAATTGCGCAAGCATGAACAAACTTGGTAAAAATTTGTAAAGTATTAATAATATATTAAAATACTTTTGAAAAAACTACACGCTTTAAACTTTTTATTTATACCAAAAGTATGTTAAAATAACCTTGTTATATTTTATTCTCGACAATGTTTATAGATACTACGTGGGATCACAATTTGAGCAATGAAACGAAGATTTGCCGTTCGAACATATCATCGAAAACGTAAAACGGGATCGTTACCGATCGCATAACGAGTACTTTCAACAGATGTTACAGCTAATGATACGATTCCGTACTTTTTCATGTAATGTAATGTAATTTCATGCGAAGTAATGCAATGGGATGAGTTAAATAGCCAGTTTGTTATGAGAAACCATCACAGCTTGTGAAACGATGAATGTTGATTGCTCGTACTTATTCAGTTGATGCTGGCGTGCTTGTCGTTACGGATAATTTTGAAACAAAGTTAACGTTTGCTTTTAGATCTTGGTACAAGACTTAATTAAATGAACGAGATAAATGCAGTTGCAGCTTGCGCCTAAAACAAACTTTTTATTTGCTATAACCAACATTTTTAAATTACAGAAGAAATTAATAGCATTTACGAAAATTGACTAGGAAATTCTTATAAGCTTTAAAAATTAAACTTGCGTATTATAATTTCAAATATCGTTGCTAAATTTTTTAAAAATTGAGAAAATTTAGTTTCGTGTTATTATTTTGATTATGTTATACATACTAGGTATTATAGAAACTATCAGAATTAATGGTTAATTTTATATTTTTATTATGTTTTAATTATAATGTTATTATTATATTAATTATTTTATTATTCAACTTGTATGTATGCATGTAGGTTTTCTCTAAGTATTTGTACTCTTTTCTGGTTATATGGTTCTAAATTAAGTTTAAATACTTTCAATGAAAGTTTCGCAATATAATGAAAACAGTGATTAGATAATATTGTCAAGAATAAAAAACAATTAAAAACATTGATAATGATATAGGCAAAAAACCAAAAAACTGATTCCAATGAACTTATATTTTTGGATGCTGTCTATACGCACCAAATTCACTTCCGCGCGCAAAATTTTCGGAATATTTGGAACGATTTACGAATTGCAATGGTTAACCAACACTAGCGACAAATTTCCGTACGCCATCGCATGTACGTAACGTATTCGCGCACGTGGGCAGACACGGGTTCTAAAAAATTTTATTTTTTAGAATCTTGAAAAAGGATTTAACCGGAAAACGTTTTTACTTTAAAAGCAAGCTTTCACCCTAAAAGACTTTTTTATTAAACTCCATTTTTAATGCACTTAAAATTTTATGTAAGCCAAAGTGCATGTCAATTAGCGAAAAAAGAAATTATAAAATATTCATCATTCTAGCAAAACTAATGAAATACAATTGTTTCAGTTCCTAAATCTTAGAGCACCGGCTACTTACGTCTTGTTCCAAGATGATCACTGCCGAAGTCTTTCAGTCAATCAATCCTCACAAATTCCAACAGAATGCAATCTTATGTTCACTAGACCACTGTCAAACTAAATCTCCCAAGTTTCTATTCCGCTCTTTACACCTTCGCACTTGTATCAGAATCCAATCGCTCAAGTCTCACCAACACCCCAAACAATATTCAGCAACCACTCAATGTGCACTCCCGTTGTTCTCCTCGATTATAATTTCACTGTATCGCTTTCAACCCTTTTTGCGCGCAAGTGCCTTCGCCGGCCTGCGGGATCTTCTATATCCACACCAAACACACGCATGCACCCAGTTCGATGCAACGAAACACAGAGGCCGGTCACAAAGGAAAACCGCAGCTCGCGCGCACACAATCGCCGTTAATTTCGCATATTATATTCGCCGCGATTCTTTCCCACCGAGGAGAGAGAGAGAGAGAGAGAGAGTGAGCGAGAGCGAGAGAGGGATGCGAAGCGCTGCCGCACTTTAAATACAAGCACGCAGCG
Source organism: Gastracanthus pulcherrimus (assembly GCA_949152435.1). NCBI lineage: Eukaryota > Metazoa > Arthropoda > Insecta > Hymenoptera > Pteromalidae > Gastracanthus > Gastracanthus pulcherrimus. The sequence continues at coordinate 149,369,040 of OX424576.1, forward strand.
AGCGAGCGAAGTTCACCGCACCAGAGCCCGAACACGAGTGTGCACCACTCGAGAGAGCATCGCATGCCATACGGTGGCACTCGCTCGTTCTCTCTCTCTCTCTCTCTCTCACCCCCTCTCTTCTCTAGCTCCTCCTCCTACCCTTCTCTCACCCCCCTCTCTTTCTATGTCTCATCTCATCTCTCTCTCTTCCTCTCTCTCTCTCTTTCTCTTTCGCTCTCCCCCCCTCTCTCTCTCTCTTTCTGCAGCCTGTTACTATTTTCGATGCGGGGATTTTTGGGGTGGGGTACAGCAACGTGCAGCAGCCTAAGTATTCGGATGATGCTGTTCGCCAGTCGTGTCCTACGGTCTATAGGTCGATCTACAGACTCTGCGATGCTCTTACTCTTGGGTTCGCAGTGGAGTTTATAAGTATAGAGAGTGTCAGTGTCCGCCTGTTGTGACGCACCGGAGGCTCGCATTATTACGGAGAGGTGCGATGACTTGATGAATTTATGAAGGTTTTTGTGCGAGATTCGGGGATGCCAGGTGGCGGAGCGAAGAGATTTTACGAGCGGTCGAAGAAGTTGCGCTTGCGGAGGAGGACGCCTCAAAACTGCGTTGGCTTATTTTAGTCGATATTTTTTTTGTTTTGTTTTAAAACAACTTTCTGCATTTTGAATAGTGGTATTTTCAGGCCTGCACGAGTGACTCACTTTATTGCCATGTATTTTTGAGTTGATTGATTTTGTTATTTATTTTGGACAAATAATAGATACAATCTTTAATAATATAATAACAAAATAGTTATTCTATATTTTTAAGGGTAGAGGATACCGAAGTCTAAAACAAAAATAAAAAATTTCGTATTCCATTTTAAGTTTTGTACGCGTGAGAAACATATGTAAACAAATTTTCAGCTGACAGTTTTTAAAAATAAAGTAGTTAGCTAGAATGTTATAGCAGATCTCCCGGCATATAAATTACATTACGCCAGCTAAACTTAAATTGCGCTTTTTTCGAAAACTTTTTTTTAAAAGTTTGAAAATTTCCCACGCCTTTTATAGAAACAGCTTGAAACAAGCTTGAAACTTATTTTAAAATATTGTGCTATACAATATCTATAATTAACTTTATCATGTAAAATGCTCTAAAAATGCGGTAATTCCTTTATTTGCTGAAATTTGTTAATACATCTTAAAGAAACTTTGAAGCTTTCCGATAATAACTATTGCACAGGGAAACTTTCAATCTTTGAAAAACAAGATTTCGAAGAAAATGCATTTTAAGGGAACAACGAACTTGGATCTAAGGGCCACAATTCACTACAAAAAAAAATCTTATTTTAAGATTGACCGATCTTAAAATTTTAAATGCTTGAAAAACATAAAGATAATATTAATATTAAAATAAAAATAATTAATAATTAATATTAATATTATTAATATTATTATTATTAAAATAATATTAATATTATTTTTATGTTTTTCAAGCATTTGAAATTTTAAGATGCAATAAATTTAAGATCGGTCAATCTTAAAATAAGATTTTCTTTTTGTAGTGTTTGTATACATAAATTTAATTGTTATTTCCTACAAATCGCCCATATGAGTGATTTAATGAAATAATTGACTTTATAAATTAAAAGATGTTTAATTAAAAAATATGTAGGTATTATTATTTAGGTATTATTATTGCAAAAACAATAGATTAAAAAGGATAAATGAATTTACAAGTGAGTGGTCCACAGGATATTATTAGGAAGTAAGCACCGTAATAATTATTAAATATTTTAAAAACTATGAATATCTTATAAACTATGGCTAAAAATAATTAGATATTAAATAAATATCTAAAGGGTGAATTTACATAGAACATCCATGAACCCTAATAGAATTCTCAACCAGTTTGCCACTGATGGGAACTTATAGCCGCTTTGATGCTAATGGTTCTGGTAAACTGCCTTGACTGGTAAAACAGCCCCGAAAGCCGATCTGAAATGTAATGCTCTTGTATCAGTTCCTGTCCGGTTGAAACTACATTGAAACTAATAAATGTTGTTGACAGTAAACGAGCGGGAACTGACCAACCCAGACGGTGAGAAACAATTTCAGTTTCCGCATGTATGTCGACCAATAGTTTCACTAAATTTTTCACTATGAAAACTATGCGGTCTATGGTCCGAACATTTGTGAGATTTGATGGTTCAGTGAATTAAATTCGATAAAATAAGTATGAATATAAGAATAGAGAAGGTAAATAAATAAACAGTTAGCCAAGAAAGTATTTGTTTCGAATATTCTATAAATAAATGGTGTAAGATTTATAGTATAATACTTTTATATTTGAGGCGTATGGTGCAAAAACAACTTATCCCGGGTTAAGTTGTTTTTGATGAAACATACATATTCGTATTCTACGACCCTTTATTTATAAATATAATGCATCAAACAAGTTTTTCAGAACGTACATAGTAGAATATATCGAAATCTCTCGCGCCGCCCGGACCTCCTGCCGTATTTACCTATACGCCGGAGACCGCAGCCACTGCCTCTCCTGCTGCGCCATATACCGTCCGAAATTCGAGCGCGCGAACCACGCGCGATGTTTACCTCCACTTGTACGATTCAAGACGAAAGTTTCAATCTTATAATTTCTAACGGAGTATAACCGATAGCGGTTTGAAAATATTATTTGAAATATCGATAATATCGATAACAGTTCCGAGTGGCGAAATAGCAGATTAAAAGGATATGCAAGTTTAAGCTAAAAATTAAATAAAAATGTACTTACAAATTTGAAAATATATTTATAATAAATTTTGGATGCAACAATTCATGTATGAACATTATTTTAATGAATAAAATATGTTCTGAGATTTATTTGATGAAAATAAGCTCGATTGAAGCTAAAAATACCCGTTTTACGCAAAAAATACCCGTTCTATGCAAAAACAACTTAACTCGGATAAGCTTCTTTTAGTTATTTAAATAATTTATATTGATAAATAAATGTTCTAACACGTGTAACTATATGCTCTAACATTAGGACTAATAAACTAAACAAGGAAAGCCGATTGGTTTTATTTATATATTAAGATACAACAATATATAAAGTTTAAACGCCACATTTGTTTTAATGTATTAACACAAGTTGCAGGTGATATATCTAAATACATAAAACTCTAATTAATTGCTCACTGAATGTTGCTACATGTTGTTTAATGGAAATGAATTTTGAATTATTTTTAGGTAATTAAAGTCTTCCACATATTATATTTTTAAAATCACTGAACCGAAAATGTACATAAAAGCAGTTTATTGCAAAAGTTAATTAAATTGCATTTAGTTTTCGGAATTTTGCTGATTAATAAAAACCAAACGACGTACAATATTCAACCATATCATTTCCAATTTTTCCCTTTGCAAGTAACTAAAACTTTATTAGTTCTATATTACTCTATATTAGCATATTTTTCTATATTATAAAAAGGTTCTTGATTGGGAATTTCAGCGAGAAATTTAAATTAGTGTGAAAAATAAGCTATAAACTTATATTCATATATAAAAACACAAAAAACTAAATACTCATATTTATTTATTTCTTCAATATACGTATTTATTACAAAAAGAAAGTTGTAAATTTATAAGATTTATTTTTTATAAAACTTTAAACAAAATTAGAAAAAAAAATAACTAACTTCTAATATTATTATTTATTATTATTTGCCATCATTAATTTATTTTCACAAACATTCTTTAATGAAAACCATTTAAATTTCAGCAAGAGGCAAATATTGCCGAAGTTTAACCTTTAAATGTCACACGTGAAAAAAGTCGAGATTATATTAATGTGTTTGTGAAGTTGGTTTGTATGCAATGTGCGTGTGAGTGCATATGCTCAAAGTGATATAATTCTTCAAGTTTTTGGATGCACGCTTATGCGCAAACCAAACTCACAAAGATATCAGTAAAATCTTCACCTTTTTCACGCGTAGATGCCTGAAGCTTTATGACATGCAACGGGTTAAAGAAAATACGGTTTGAATCGACGCATATTTTGACATATCTGTAACATATTAATGATATTGCTAATTGTAGCAAAATTATTTGTGTAACAGGAAAAATCTTAATAGTTCATATATATAAAAGCTATAACATTAACCAGACAAGGGTATAAAATTCCCCAGCATAACTATTAGTATTTACTTATATAAAGTTCCTTAGCATATGAATTTCATATATTGTGATATAATTCCAGTTAAATAATGAAGTAATTAAAAATTACAATTTAAAGCCCGCAAACATGATTATTACAATTAAAAAATTCAATGATCATGCTTTCAAATTACTCTACTTACTGCTATATCGTCGCTCCGAGCAAAATGCATTACCTCAAACATAAAAAGACCAACCCAGAACAAAAGCAGTAAAAAAGAAACTTCGTACCACCATATGGCGACTGACCAAGATCACTCAATACCTTCCTTCATACCTCACTTTTTAGCGAAATTACAGCTATGTAATTACACCTGTAATTCCTGCTCCTCCCCCTCCTCCTCCACGCACAAATTCTGTCCCTCCCATACGACTCATGCCCTCACCTCCTCCTGCACCTCTGTTCTGCCTCGAGTCGGGGGCAGCGCACTTTACGCTCGGATGACAATTGCATTAATTATGCAGTCGATTAGGGCTTTAGCATATTCGGCGACGGGCCGCGACGTGCCCTTACCCTCCCCTCCCCCCTCCTCCACACCCTGTCCGGTCCGGATATCATTTTAACCGGGGGCTGACTGGCCGGTCATATATAGAGCTCGCAGCTCGCAGCTCCAGTTCCCTCGGCTGCCATCAATCCCGACTGCGTCAGACCGCGAGCGAAAGAGGGAACGAGAGATCCCGAATTCAGATATGTATATGGCCGTGCGGTGTGTTATACGCGAGGGCCCAGCGATACACACACACACACCGCGTGTAACTGGCTATACGAAGCAACGTTATACTGCCACGCAGCTCTTATTAGCGCGACTTCGTGTGCTGGTGCTTTGCTTCGAGAGGGGGTGGAGGTTTTTACTGGGTCTAGTTGCGTTGTTGTCTACGGCGGCTGGTTTTAGTGGCGACACGCCGTAGTTTATTGCCCTTTGGCGTTTGCTAGTGGGCGTGATTTCTTTTTTTCTTCATTGCTTTTGCGAGGGTAGTTATTTTGTGCCAAGGTTGTAGTGGACTTGGAGAAGGGTTGGGGAAGTTAAAATGCTGGAAAAATCTCAATTACAAAGAAGTTGTACGGAAATTTTATAATTATCTTGATAGGAATTGCTGTAAACACTCGCGTGCGTACAGTGTACACGTAAGAATGCAGTCAATGTCATGAAAGAAATTACATTTTACAGTTCTTTTCTGCGTTGTTACAATTTTAATTGGACTAAACAAGTTACTTAGATCAAGTAAGAGTTGTTTTTTAATTTATGTTTGACTTTGTGATATAAAATTTTAACCAGTTTAGAAGATTTTTACTTTTTAACTACAATTTGGACATTTGTAATCAAAATACAATATTTGTAGAAAATGTCCGTATATTATGGATGTGTGTGTATGTGTTTTCCATTTTTTATAATATTTTTATAATAAATGAATAAATTCGTTGTTCATAAACTCAACTATTATATAAATTAAAACTATTTGACTTGTAATTTTGACTTTTCACCAAAGAATTAAATAGAACAAATAATTGTATATTGGAACAATTAATAAGATTTCAGGAAGCTATAAGTGCCAATAAACTGGCAGCGGTTTTTTAGAAGTGTTGATTGTTTACAGAAACTACATGTATTTTCAGTAGACAGATAAAAGTAAATAATTTTTCCTAATAAGGGAATTTTAATAACTTGAAATATTACCACAGACAAGTTATTATATTTTCTCTGAACCAGAGTACAGCAAGTATTCGATCGCAAAATAGTTTCGGATACTTATCTGTAAACATCGAGAAGTAACAACGAAATATCAATTCCTAAGCATTCTACACGATGTATTAGGCCGATATACGCGGTTTAAAAAAGTATCCGAAAAATGTATCTATCGGATACTTTCGTCCAATACTCAGTATCCGAAAAAACGTATCCGACGAATACTTTTGTCGGATACTTTACTTATTATAAAATGTCTAAAAAAGGTCTAAAGGTTTCCCAGGTCTCTCTAAACATGGTGTACTATCCCGATGATACTTCATGTTTAGGGGACTCCGGCGTATTTAAAACCTATTTTACGTATTTTGATACCGGGTATATTTTTATTTTTGGCAGTGAAATTTATTATACCATAAAAGTGCGTAAAATAGGTCCAAATATGCCTGCCCCCCCCCCCCCCCCCCGGATACTTTTTTCGGCTACTCAGTATTCGACAGAAATAAATGTCTTGTTGTTTTTTCTCGATATTGATAGAAAACAGAAAAGTATCCGAAAATATTTTTGCGGTCTAATACTTGCTGAACTCTGTTCTGAACCCTAAAATAAGAACAGGGGTCTGCGCGACGCCACGCGAAATTTTCCTTAAAATTTTATAAAAAAGAATGTTGCATTACAGCACTTTTCTGCATATATATATATATATATATTTATATACATTTAAATACTAGAGGCCGTAATAAGAATATTTTTTGTTAGTTTGCTGAAATCTATTGAGTTTTAAGAAAGTTATAGATATTTTAATTAATACAGGGCTTTTTACGCTCATGTTATAGGGTTAACAGATATAATGGTATTTAGTAGTTCTCAGTTGTCATCGCGTAAGAAATTCTTTTGATAATATAAATATTAATAAAGTATTATTCATGTTTTTGTAAATGTGTCCTAAATTAATGACTTTTTAATATCCTAAATTGCGTATTTAGATTCGATTAAAACAAGTAAAGGACATTTATTAATATATCTTATATTTCGAATTTGTCATATAAATCTCCTAAAACTATTTGAATCCTCCCCCCCAAAAAACATTTACATTTCATTGCATTGACATTACCCATAAAAAGCTAAAGCGACTGTCACTCCATGAATCTCAAAATTTCCATCCACCCCACCCTAGCCAACCTTTGTTTACCAATTATCCAATAAACCGCCTCCGCCCCCTTTTTTCCTCCTCCACCACCGCAACGAATAACAGCCCCAGAACCCTACCTACGCACCGTCGGTTTCTTAATTTATAGAGAAGCGCTCGTAACTAGCCAACTCTCTCTCTCTCTCTCTCTATTCGAAACGCCAGGGCACATACGCCGCTGATGCAGTCGCGTGTCGCGTTCCGTGTCGCTGTCACGGCTGTGTGCCAGAGCCCCTCGCCTCCCTCCCCTAATTTCCATGCCATACGCCGCTCGCTCATTTGCACACCCACATCGCGCGCTGGCCTCGGAAATCCGAGGCGGCGCGGTGCCGCAACTGCTGATACTCGCCCTCCCTTGCTATAATGCATAGGGATTTTCATTTTCATTTTCGTATTCGTTTTACTTCTTTGAAGGGCCAGGCGGCCGCGGGATTCGTCATGGCTCTTAATTGTCGCCGCTGCTTGTTAATTCGTCCGAAGGCCGAAAAAGCAGCGGCATATATAGTCCCTTGATAAGTGCCGTGGTGTTCGGTGGGGGCTATACAGCTGTAGATTCGTTTTCCACGTTGTTGACGCTCGCGATGTGTGTAAGACTCGTGGCGTTTTGCGGCTTAATGACGCATGATTGATACGTATTAGGTTACCGAGTTGAAGGGTGGGAGGATCAGAGGTTACAGAGGCATAGAGGCACACAGGGAGCACAATTGCGGTAATTGGATTGATCGGTGTGAATGGGGGAGAGAGAGAGAGTGTGTGAGCGGATTGACGTGTGCTGTGTGCGGCGGAGATAAACTATATTTGTCGGGAGTAGTCGGTGATTTTTGTGATGGATTTGGTTTTCTTAATTGAGCGGCCTTTGTGATGGATCGAGCTTTGTGTAATATGATTTTGAGGATTGTGTTTTGGACTTGATTTTATCAGTTTTTCTTGGTTTATTCTTATTTGTTCGAATAACGTGTTTAAGATTTTTATTTATAGAGGGTTCACCAATTCTCAACACATCAAACAAAGGACTATTTTAATTTCGTTTAAATGTTTAATTTTTACTTCAATATGATAGCTACGGAATTATTAGTAATCACTTTAAGTAGTAGTATGAGAATTCAATGTGCGTTAGGATAACTAGTATAAATGTTTCAATTTTATAATAATAAACATAACATTATGGCTTTTTATTTTTAGAAAATTATACGACTCTTGCATTTGAAATTGAGAGCGATAAAATTATGAAGTATGAAAATGTATTTACAAGTTCACTTACTTATTTTGTTCGTTTACATCATTTATTAGTATATTTATGTTTTTCTTTCGTCATCTTATCAATTAAAAATAATATTAAGCCTTACATAAATAAATAAATATACTTTTTACTATAATTAAGAAATACAGGAACAAAACTGAACAATTCCATCTTTTTTTAACTTGATTGTAGCATTTATATTGATTGCAATTTTTCGTTTAGTTTTTATTTATATTTTATCAGTTGTAATAATAAAGATTATCGAAGTTTCATTTGACTATACACAAAATATGATAATTGTGCTAAAAATAAATTATTCGGTCAACTCCATGTCCAAATCGAGAAGTCGAATTATTCAATTTTGTTCTGCGACTCCACAATTACACTAATAAGCCAGTCTATTAAATAAGGGTTTCTTTATAGTTCAACTATTAGTTCTGAATATTATAATGTTATCATTTCTTACAAAAAATAGAGTTCATTCTTTAAATGTTGTATTAACACGTTAAATTATAAAATTATATACATTCCTTTAACCAATCAAAAAATTGCCTTTTATAGAAATTTTTTCTTTACTCTCTTTTCTTTCTTGTTCAGAGATTTAAACTAGCCAAACCATTTAAATCACTTATTCCACTCAAAACAGAGTAGGTGTATCATTAACCAAATGCAGCATAATAACCAGCTCGCGATTGCTCGCATATTTATGAAACTCAACCAACCCAAAGCACAAACAAAATAATCCCATCAGTCGCAGCTGCCGGCATTTAATATTCTCGTCGTCCCACCTCCAATATCACTATTACCAAATACTTCGGCATTCAATCAACGCCTGGAGCGATCGGACCGTCCCACTGACACGCCATCGAACACACAGTTATATAATCCGCCGGCAGGATCGCCATACCATTAGCCCATCACCTCCGCCCGCTCAGCGTACTTTTCAATCAATTTCCCTCGTCGCTCGCCTTTGTCTCTACGCGCGGCGCCTGCACCACCTGCGCGAGCCATATACCGCCTAACGATCGGCAAACGCGCTACACACACACACACACACCTACCTATATACACGTCCCATCCAGGCAGCAGCGAGCAAACGCGAACGCGAACGTGAATGTGAACGTGAACGCGAACGTGAACGTGAGCGTGATCGTCAATCTGGACAGTGTGCGAAGAGAGGCACTGACCACTGGCCGGCTTTATTGTCCCCGGGATCATGCATATTCACGCGTCTCTCGTGTCGTGGACGGCCCATTGAGGTGCAGCCTCGGACCGCCTCGATTAACGATTCTCTTGCCTCGTTTGCGTAAAGGAGGAGGGGGGGGGAGAGGAGTGCCATGTGTCGACGCGATGATGCGCGGGACCATTCGTTCGATGATACTGCACGAGAGTGCCTTGCGAGGCTTTTCACGAGGATAGCCCGGTGCCCGAGGTACCGATGGCTGTAAGCGATGCCGATGTCGCTCGTGAGATGCGGTCAAGAGGTGTTGTAGTTCGTGGGCGGGAGAATGCGGTATGTAGGTAGGCTCGAGAGGGCCGGGAGTCACGTTTTGATGGCGTCGTGAAGAAAATGGTGTTTACGGTGGCGGGTGGAGGATCGAGCGGAGGGAGAAATGAGAGAGAGAGCATGAGTGATGATAGATGGACACCGTTCTGATGTCAGGGAGATGCGGAGGAAATTATGTTTTGGGAACGAATGATGTCCATTTCTTGAATATTAAAAGAAGAATTGATGTAGAAATCGAGATATACTGAGAAAACCATTTCGTAAAATATTACGAAATCACTATCGTAAAATTTTTCTAATAAATTTTTTTTTCAAGTTAATGTAAATTTGCATTACTTATTGAAATATGACTTTTACAAATATTTAATTTTACGATTTTTAATGTCGTAAATTTGACAATATATATCGTAGATTCTACAATATATATCGTGCCACTTGGGATATAGTTTTCTGGCATAGTGCGTTTCTTACACATAAGAATTATACACGTAATTATTGTGCACAATTTAGCATTGGTCAAATATATCTATATATAATTTGACCAATGCTAAATTGTGTACAATAATTACGTGTATAATTCTTATGTGTAAGAAACGCGCTATGCCAGTTTTCTTAGTGTACTATAGTAATTTTTATGCATTTGAAATACTTAAGGAAATTCATTTCATTCACATTCAGATTCATTAGTTATTGAAAAAATTGCGTCAAACTGTCAGAAGGTGCGTCCTTGGGCTAGAAATGTATAGTTAGGGAATCGTACTAGCTATATAGAAAAAATCTTGATTCTCTGAGAATGAGAAAGAAGATTTTAAAGAAAACCTAACAACTATTAAATTAAAATTAAAAATAAATCATACATTAATAAATTAAAATAATAACTCTTCAAAATACCGACACAATTTCTAAAATTTATAGATTTTTGGGATTTGAGACATATACAGAGTCAAGATGTATACATGGTATTGGGTATTAGCTTATATAGAGAATATCCACAAGGGAAAGGTATATGTTCAATGATCCAATAACTAAATAACACAAGTTTTATTATTGGGTTATTGGGTAACAAAAAATAACGTGAATAAGGTACAATTGAGAGAGGTATATTACGATATATATATATATATATATATATATATATATATATATATATATATATATATATATTGTCATGTCATGATCGTTAGATTCGACTATCGAAGATTCGAATACTCGCGCGTCGCCATGCATGGTAACGCAGATAAACAACAACATAAGATATGTCGCTGACGCTCGTTCAGAGAGGTTCTCTCTCTCGTATGTTTGCTAGAGTAAATATAACCTGAGTTCGTGTTATTTTATAATAAAGTGTGTTGTTATTTTAATGATCCCCAACCCGATCGCAATAATATATATTTAAACTCTAAAGAAGCTCGTAGTATAATAAAATTAGTATGATCAATTATTTGCTTTTGTATTAAAATATATTAACAACTTAATTTTTAATTTAAAGATGGTTCGATATGATATTGCTTGGTTTGCAGCTTGATAAGCCAAGAACTTGGGTAAAACTGAAAAACGTTGTATCAGGTCATGGCTATAAATAATATTTGTTTAGCTAAAATTGTTCTGCGGCTTAAAGCAAATGCAAGGAGACCAGGGTGAAATGAACATAGTACCTGTAAAAGTCGAAAATAATGTATTTTACAGACTTAAAACATTACTTTGTAAGTTGCACAATAAACTTCTTACAATAATAAACATACTAGCAATTTAAAAAAAAAGTAATTTATTAAGTTTAATATTAATTAGTTATTATTTAGAATTAACGGTTCACTTTACCCGGGTCTTTCAGTGCGGGGTAAAGTGAACTAGAGGATAGAATTAAATATTTCGAAAATATTTTACTACTGTTTGTACATGAATAGGAAAAAACGTTAATTTAGATAATAATAAAACTTAAATGACAGCATAAATCCTTTCAAATACTGTAAAATACGAAAAGTTAAATATCGAGGTTATGTTGGCCCATTTTGGCATAAATACGAAATGCGTTACAATAAAGGCTTTGTTTACTATACTAACACTCACCTTGATAAACATTTTGTTAGATTTTCCATTTGCCCGCGTACAAAATGAGTGCAATCGTATTTTATTCCGGACCACTTTACCCCGATTCACTTTACCCCGAGGCATCGATTCTTAAAAATACTTCTTCAAAAACAGAAAAACATTATTTAAAGCTCTGCATTCTTGGCAATAGTAAGTAAAACGTATTTGAAGTAATTAGAAAAAAATCTAGCAATAAATCTGATTATAAACATCTGTAATCGTTATAACGAATTCGTCAAACCAACTTTCTTTTAAGATCGAAAAATACAATTATTTTTTTTTCGTAGAATATTAATTATTATATAGTGAAACTTTTTTATTATCATCTTTGCATAATTATCTTTCACTGAAATTAATATTAGGCATAAATAATAATTTATTGAAGAAATAATAAGCATGATTTACTTCACCCGTGTGTTCTCTTTACACCAGGTTCCCCAATATTGCAATAATAAACAAGTTATTTTTTACTGCTCATTACAATAATAAGAATAGGATTGCAAAATTTGCATTCAATTTTTAAAAAAAGTGATAGAGACAGATTTTGCATGGAAACTTTAATAATCTCTTTAAGAAAAAAGCAATGAAAAGAAGTAGACCTTTAGTATGTTTAATCTCGAACAGGTATTCAAAGAATGTTATGGAGAAAAATAGTTATGCTGGTAGCAAGGGGCAGGAAGAAGTCTTTTTTCTATCAGAATTGTAATGTATGACTCACCCCAAGGCTTATGATTTTAATTAATAGAAGCATCCAGTCCATACACATAAGAAATGTGCACATCTTTATTCAGAAAATTTGAAATATTTCGATAGTATTTATAGAATTTTTCTAAATACTTGCTTCAATAAAGAAAATATGGTATGAAATCTCAAATAATAGGTACCTACATAAATACAATTACATTCTAACTTTTTGATTGTATTGCAAGAACGCTTTTATCATGTACGAAAGAATTTTAAACGTTCACAAAGATATTTTTTTTCGTGTCTGGTAAATACAATGATGATAAAATGATATAGGCGCGCGTAACGCACTCAATTTTGCCAACCTGTCATAACTTTTAATAAAAACTTACTCAACCTCCAGCAATTTCCACTAACAATTTTTTTACGCCTCGACTAAAAAAGAGCTCACAGCAATAACATCAAGCGCCGCGCTATCAAATCGCCTTTTACACGCTCGCGTGCATCAAAGGCAGCCAGGCCGAGCTCCAGTCGTATTCTTCCTCCTCGCTCATTTTGCAACGACTCCCTAACAACCCTTTAAAGGCCTCCTGCGCATATATATACACACACCGGGCTCGCGCGTCAGCTCCTTAAGTCGAGTCGTAAGGAGGGAAATTAGCAATAAAGGTTCGGCGCTATACGCGTGGACGCCGAATCGCCGAGCGATAGGACGCCGCGAAGGTTCGAGGCCTGTTAACGCTCGCGTCACGCTCCATAAATGCCATCGTGGCTTGTACGTGTATGTATGTAGGGCTGCAAAAGAATGTATATACGCGAGGAGGGGGAGAGGGAGGAGATTTTGCTCCGGTGACTGGAGGCGTCGAGGCGACCGAGTTACGAGGTCGCCTCATGCAGCTCGAGCGAGAGTCGAGACGTCTTTTGCTCTTTGAAGGCGCTTAGAGAAAGAGTATAAAGGGAGGTTAGGTTCCACATCGCTGTGTGAGAGTGATAAGATGCGTCGTGGATGAAAAATTAAGTGATGATTACTTGGGGTGTGGTAATTGAGCCTCTGTGTTACTTGACAAGGTTTAAAAAGTACCTACATTATTTTTGAAATGCGCACTGCTTTTAGGCACATATAAGACGTCCCTAAGTAATAAGAGGTGGCACAAGATTGTTTAGCGTAAAAGTACCTTGGTCATATTCCAACTTTTTAGAACTAATAAGAGAACCTTTCGCTTCATAGTTTTCAACTCAAAATAACTTTTTAAAGTTAGAATTATACCAACCGTTTAAACAAGTTCTTTCCTCATTTTTTGGAAAAACAAATTTTCTTTTTTATTAAATTATATCAGCATATTATACGATAATACGTTATAGAAGAATTTAACTTATGCTGTTATTTAATTCTTCTCGATAGCTATCGATTGAAAAAAAGAAACATTTAAATTGGAACACATTTTCCCAAAATATGATTCCAAGAAAATGGACGGGTCATAAAGATTCTGGTCATGTAACAACTGAAGTCAATATACGTCAAGTAACATAGAGATAAAATACACATATAGACGCATATTTTAAATCCCGCTGCCTGGTAGGATGACTAGCGTTGAAAATCACAACTGCACATTTCTCTCGTAGTCCGGATTGCAGGGTTAAATCTTCAGTTGATATCATAGTTAAATTAAAAATTTAATAACGTCTAGTTAATATTTTGTTGCAAATTTATTATTATTCTTTGTTGTAATGAGTTGCCGTGATTAACTGTAAATTTAATTGACATTTTGCTTATTAAGTTTATGTAGGTATGTAATTCTATAATAATATTTTTGAAACTTATTGACAAGCAATCACTAATTTTTGTAATAATAGATGTTGTGAAACTTTAAATGAATTTAGTTTAAAATTAACGTTCACATTCTGTTTTACAAATAATCAATACATAATTCTTCAATTACGGTCTTTCGGTCGGATGCAATAAGGGGACTAGCGCTCGAAAACGCGTAAAAGTATTGTCCGAGGAGAGAATTTAGAAAATTTATCAAATTGAAATTTGGCAATTGATACACATAAGAAATTTTATTCGGCATCTTTTTGTATTAAAACAAAATATTTATCTTCTTTCGTTTTATAATTATTTCAGAAAAACGCAATTTATAGCTTCAAAAAAATTCAATACATTTTTCTTTTGTCTTGTCGCGATCGTGTATTATTCTCTCAACATTAAGGATTTTAATATTTCTATGTTTATTTTAATGCTTTTATTTTACGAATAAATAGTTTAGTACTTAATTATCAATCTAAAATATAAAATAATTATTTATACTATGATTTTTATTGAACAATATTCCTTTAGAATAAGTAAAATTCTAATTACACTTACAAAATAAATAAATAAATATAAATAATTAAAATTTTATAGAACGAATAATTATATGATATTGCAGATTAGTAAAATAAAGTATTAAGGGGGTGTCAAAGTCAATTTTTATCCTTCCTACCTTACCGACCCGAGAATTATAAAATATTGGCTTTAATTAAAAGAATAAGTATAATTATGAAATCTAAGAGGTCATTGCCCTCCGTAATACAATTATCTATCACTGTGCGAAGTTTCAAACAAAAACTTCAAAACCTCTACGAATGGCTTTCGAACGAAATTTGAAGGTTCGAGTCTAGACTAATATAAATTTCGTTCGAATGGCATTCGTAGAGGTTTTGAAGTTTTTGTTTGAAACTTCGCACAGTGGTAGATAATTGTATTATGGAGGGCAATGATGTCTTGGTTTTTCATAATTTAGTTTATTTATTAATTGAAATCAATTGTTAAAGAATATGAGGTTAGGAATTTGGGCGGGAAATTTGAATGGTTTGACACCCCCTTAAACTGTTTTTTGTATTGTAAAAATGTTGAAATAAGCATAATAGAAAGAATAATACTCGATCGCGACAAGACTCGCCGGCTTCGTCGAGCCCGCCGAAGTCGCATGCAATTTGTAAATCGCTCACACTCTTTCACCATTATCAATCAAGGTTTGAAGCTTTCCAATAAAATTTCGATGATTGCTTTTAACAGCAAATTGTAGACGAGATTTTTAGAGTGTCTCATACACTTTTTAACAAAAAATCTACTATATTTATTAGAACAACAGAAACAACTACTCTGCGGGCAAATACCCCTCCCAGCATTGAATTAAACCGTTAATTCATAAAATATGTAAATGTAATTAGTATTAAAAATTCAAATATTTTTCGTATTTATCCTGAAAGTTTCTCATAAACTTGTTAAACGGATAAAACATGTTACGTATTTAGAGTGTTTCATATACTCTTTAATAAAAAATCTACTGTATTCATTTGAACAACAGAAACAACTACTCTGCGGGCAAATACCCCTCCCAGCATTGAATTAAACTGTTAATTCATAAAATATGTAGATATATTTTAACATTAAAAAACCAAACATTTTTTGTATTTATCCTGCAAATTTAAGTTTTTTTTTCCTTTTTTATAGCAATAAAGGGAAAACCATTTTAAAGTAGGTTTCTGATAAACCTATTACATCGTATTATTAGTTTTTCACTGTATTTATATGTAAGGCTCATTCTTACAGAGAAGAGTCTACCTCTTCAAAGCAAGAAATATATAGGTCCTTTAATATTATAAATGTAAAGATTAAAAAGCGTTTCGGCCTCAAGACTGCCTGTAGGCCTCATCAATATGATCAGGCAGTCTCTATCATAGACGCACGTATATTTAAAAAAATAAATAAAAAATTTTTTTAACAGTATATCAAAGAAAACAATCAAATTTAATTACTTTTTTCATACCTGTAACGTTTTGTAGAAACAATGTAAAACAAACACCACATTTTTCTTCTGCAAAATTTAGAATTACAATAGAATGATAAATTGAAACAAAAATCATATTAAAAACCAAATTATTAAATTTGACTTGAAAATAAAGACAAATTGTCAAATCGGTAGGTGACTTTTGTAAAATTTTGGACTTTCGGAGTCGAACGACCCGCTACACGCACTAACACTCTACGAATGGTCAGGGCGAAGACTTCGTCGTCCGCGCGCGGCAGCAAAACAAAAATAAAAAGGCCCACAAAACCCCTGCATTCTCTTTCGCACATGTGTGCGCCCTTTTGTCCCTCTTCGCTTTTCCAGCGACTATAAGACAGCCACTTTACGGATAATATTTTAAGTTGAAACAATTCATTGTGGATATAAGTATGTTCTAAATTATTAAAGTTGAATGATTTTATTTTTAATTACAATATCTATTATTATCATTATTAAATAATAAAATTACTTTCTCGACATGTAATGAACATTTTTCTTGATAAAAGTTTTTACTATTCGAAATTTTGTAACACAACTTTTGTGATTCATTGCATCAATGGCAGATTTTGACAGTAATATTTTCAAAAATGTATTATATGACTCTAAAATGTTTGACATTTTTTAAAATGGTTTAACGCACGTAGACTATGTTGCATATTATTCTGTTAAAGTTTGAATAAAAAATATTAAAACCACACGAAGTTACAACGAGTTTAAGAAAAAAATGTATTGAATTTTTTTTCAAGCTTATATAAATTGCGTTTTGCTTAAATAATTAGAAAACAAAAGAAGATAAATATTTTGTTTTAATACAAAACGATGCTCAAACAAATTTTCTATGAGTATCAATTGTCAAAATTTCAATTTGATAAATTTTCTAAATTCTCTCCTTGGACAATACTTTTACGCGTTCTCGAGTGCTAATCTCCTTATTGCATCCGGCCCTTCAATTGAAATAGCATTTAATGATCGTAATTTTAGTAATAATTGCAACTGCGTAAATTGTTAATTGAAGTTATTGAACGTTATGCCAAACGGATACATAATTAATAATTCAAAACACGAATACTTGAAACAATATAAGTGATTTTCTCTTACAGATGTATAAAATAATATCTAATTATATATATATTCATCGCAGCATTGGCATTAAAGACTGAAAATAAAAATACACAAGCTAACAAAAAATGACGTTTCATACGACAATTATAGAGCTTTCAAAGCGGTATTTATTTGTACTTCAGATCCGACTATGTGGAACTCCCCCAACTTGCGGGCAACGAGAAAAGTATGGAGAGAGACGCGGGA
Source organism: Gastracanthus pulcherrimus (assembly GCA_949152435.1). Classification (NCBI taxonomy): domain Eukaryota; kingdom Metazoa; phylum Arthropoda; class Insecta; order Hymenoptera; family Pteromalidae; genus Gastracanthus; species Gastracanthus pulcherrimus. The sequence goes on from OX424576.1 coordinate 149,386,767, forward strand.
ACTGAGAGAAGAAGACGGAGCAGCGAGACGCGAGACTTAAAGCTCGTAAGTCGTAACTGCACGGCACGGTTATTTGTTTGTACGAGAAAATTACGTTCATTCGCGCTTTCGAACCCATTGACGCGTTTACTCGGTCGCTCAGGGAACTATGAATGGGGGGCTTTGTTCCAAATGCGGCGCGCGTTTAAGTTTATGTTTCATCGAATTTTAGGGGACATATTTTCAAAGAACAACTCAAGACAAAGCTCTCTGTTTTAGCTCCCGTTTTTTGTCACGCTATTTATGACGTTTTAGTTTCATGACGTGCTTCATGTTCTTTTTTTTAAATTTAATTGCGTTACGTATCTCAAATGTAATATGTGTTTAAATTAACGTCTTTTCTGGTTCGCATATAAAATACATTTTATTTGAAACTTTATTTGTTAGTTATTAATTAATAATGCTTATACAAATATGAAAGGCATAAAAGTAAGCCATTTTTTTCAAAAACCCAAAATGTTTTAAGGTGATGCTAAAGCTACCAGTCACCGACAAATACGAAGAACCACTTTTCTCATTTTATTTTCAATTTTGAGTAAATATCTCTATGAAACGTTATTGTCCTACTAAAGAACAACAACTTTCCAGAGAGATATTTTCTCAAAATTAAAATTTCAATGAAAAATGTGGTTCCCCGTATTTAACGGTAACAAGAGAGTGTAGCATCACCTTAACAAATTATTCGAGCTTAACCCATTTCTTCCTAAGCGGCCATTTTATAGTCGATTGGTTTTTTGCCTAAAAAATTGTCGAAAAAAAAATAATAACCAATAGCACTTTTCTGAAGTAAGATTGTCCGCTCTTTCTGATTCTGAAGTCAGAATTTTGAAATTTCCGTTGGAAAATTTATCGACAATTTTTTAGGCAAAAAACCAATTGACTATAAAATGGCCGCTTGGGAAGAAATGGGTTAAACTTACTTTTATAATCTGTAGTTATTAATATTACGTAAAAACATGCATTTATAAAAAATTGACCCTCTCAAGCTAATGGAGAGAGTTGAAAAATGCCACCCAAAATACTATAATTCTGGTTTATAAGCACTCTCTATCACTGATTGTCAAGTTGAGACTGGATCCCCCTAATCTGTTAAAAAATACAAGAAAAACTAACATTGTAAAACCTGATAGTTAAAAACTACATTTCTCCACATTATAAACGACACTAAAAGCCTTAATTCAACTTAATTCGATAAAAAGCAAAAACCCACTGCTCCTCACCTCCGAAAGCATTTATTAAAATTACCGCGCTCAATTCGCCCGAGCGATCAATCAGCGAATCCACCGAAGCGTCGAATCTCCCAATAAAACGCCCAAACGCAGAGAGCAGCAGCAGCGCGCAGCCTAGCTCCTCCTCAGAAATCATTTTTCATTATCAAAAGTGTATTTCTCATACGTCTCGGCCGCCTCGCCTTCGCAACGCATCGCGCGCGTCGAGCTGCAGTATCGGCCGAGTCAAATTTCGCACGTCGAAGGCCCCGCTCGCGTAACTTTCGTAAAATAAATCTTCGGCTGCAGCCAGCCTCGTATAAAAATGAACGACTGCAGCAGCCTCCTGCCTTCCTTCCTTTCTCTCTCCATGCGCACTCGCGTCGTCGAATGTTTACGTTTTCATTCCCGCGCAGTTCCATCAACGTCAGGCGTGCGCGCGCTGCTACTGCACTGCTGCATCTGCAGGGTATAACGGCGTTTGAGACGCGGCGCGCGTGTTTTATTTCTTTCTCGCTCGGTTTCTCTCTCTCTCTCTCTCTCTCTCTCTCTCTCTCTCTCTCTCTCTCTCTCGATCGACGGAGCCACGCGGAGCCGGAGGCGCCTCGAGGAAAAATTGAAACACGTTTTCTCGGGGATGGCAAGACACTTGCGAGCGGCGAACGCGAAACTAACAATTGATAGATCGACCATCGTAAAGTTCGCTGGCTGCCGACGAAGTTTGCGCTGCGCGCGCTGTGGTGTCCGTACACTTGACGCGGCTTACATTATTTATGACTGCGGGAAGGGGGGAAGGGGGGTAGGATGGAGGGCGAAAAAATTAGGAAGCGGGAACTGATGAGAGTTGCGAGCGAGCGCACGGGGGTAAGCCGGTGAGTTGGTAATTATATGCATTATTGATTCGCGACGTGCGGTACAGATGCGGTAGAATGCTGTCGCAAACGTGTTTTAAGGGCGTGCGGTTGTGTTTTAATTGGACGGTCAAAGTTTTCTTTATTATATGTAAGTGGAATTTCTGGGAATTTTGTTTTCTGGGTTTAAATAAGAAATTGGGATCGTTACTTTTCTATTTGAACCAAGTAATAGATTAAACGATCAATTGTTAATTATTGGAAAATCACGGTCAGATAAATAATCAATAGTTCATAATATCATTTTTCCTTAATGTTTGAAACTATTGTCTGTTTTTTTAATATATTCGATAAATTTCTTTTATTATTTTTGGAGACCAATGTTTTCAATATACACAGAGATTAATTTAAAGAAACATGAATTATTACTATTTAAATATATCCGATTTTTTAAAATAAAAATTATCTTCCTAGATTATTTAAATTGCGATATTCGTGACAGTAAACTGTGAGCATTGGAATCGCTGATCTTATCGAATTTTATGAATATCAGTATCTATAAGGGGCTTACTGATGCTGTGTTTATAAATCAGGGTCGAGTTTTCAAAAATCATCGATTTTCATACAATTAAAAGGAATTTTTAAATTTTGATTCACTGTATTGAATTATTATATTGTATTTTGAAAATCTGTCCTTGTTGAAATCTTAATCAGCAACCAAGAAAGTATCTTATACTAATATTTTCATAAATATTATACTAATATTTTCATAAATATTATACTAATATTTTCATAAATATTATACTAATATTTTCATAAATATTATACTAATATTTTCATAAATATTATACTAATATTTTCATAAATATTATACTAATATTTTCATAAATATTATACTAATATTTTCATAAATATTATACTAATATTTTCATAAATATTATACTAATATTTTCATAAATATTATACTAATATTTTCCTAAATATTAGTATAAATATACTTTAGCACATATTTATTCATTAATTTAAAAAGAAATTATACTTTTGATGATTCGGTTATAATTAGTTAAAGTAAATAAACATGGACGGAAAGAATTTTAATTATAGTTCTTTTTCACATAAAAATATCAATATATTCCAAAACTATTAACTACCAAAGATCGAGGATTTTAAGGTCAATAAATTTGGTAATTTTCATTTAATTATTATTACCGTCGTCAATTGCTTAGAACTTTGGGACAAATTAATGATTGTATATGAAAAAATGAAATTAAAGCGATTTTCATTTAATTTTACGTAAAGCTACCACTCTTCGTTGAAGTAATGAACAATTAAGGTCTATTGCTCGGTCTATTGGCTTATATCTCGAGAACAAGGGCCTAATATTAGAACAAACTAAGGGTGCTCACTTTATTTTTAGGTGTTAGGTACACCTCTTAAAGCCTCAGCGAAATTCCTTACCCGCACCTGTGACATTCTGGTAATTAGTAAGAAATAAAAAAGTTGGTTATAATTAACTACTCGTAAAATGTAAATAAAAGCGGAAATAGGTAACCAGGGCTATATATCGGAATTGGTTTCTGTAAAACCTCTCTGCGCCACTAAAAGTTAATACTCATTTTCCAATTTTCACTATAAATATCGCATTTTTATGAAAAATAGAGTATGTCCCCAATATACGAAGCAAAATAATAATTTTTACTTCATAATTTCTCTCGTGTTTTTATCTCACAACTAAATTACCCAGTGTTACGTTATGAAAAATTCTCTCATAGTTACTTACGATAATCTCAGAATATTCCGAAATCCACAGCGACAAAATACGTTTACGCCTCAGTCAATTCTCCTCTCAGCAAATCAGGCTGCGCAGTATCGCCGTTTGATCGCCAAATAGCGCGCGTACTTAAACTCACTCCGCTCTTCCACTAGTCAACTACACTCTACACTCGCTCACCCAAGCTCGGGTAATTCGCGGGAAATTGAAACGTTTGTCAACGGGTCCGCGTACATATAACGTACACACCAGCCGATAAGCGCGCGTAAATAAAAGCAAAACGAAGCAAGAATCTCCCCCTGAAAAAAATAAAACTACCTAAAGCCGCGACGGGGAAAGCGATCTTATCGACCCTCGCGATATACGCCATAACTCGCGCGAGAGAGCTATACATAAGCGATGCGTGCCGCACACATATAGGTATATATATATACGTATATACGTACACACGCGCTCGTAAAAAGGAGCGTCGACGTCGCGACGCAGGAGCGATTGATCGACGGCAGCCGTCGCTCCGAGGGGAGTAGAGAATACAGCGTATAGAGCGCGCGTCGTATCGAGTTTATAGATCCTGCGTTTCCTGTCGTCGCTCCCGGCGGTGCGGTATTATAGTTGGAGGTCCTACGGACAGTTTGGCGCGGCTTTGATGGGCCGGCAGTCGAGCTGAGAAATCGGATGCCCTCGCCGACGTATTCTGTAAGGGGCCAAGATGGGAAACTTGAACATTTGACCTGGGTATATATGGCTGGATGGTTTATGCATCGTGGGTGGAGGATTTTTTAATTTGTAGGAGGGACTTTAATGGGGATTGGTTTTAAATATAATTGTTTTTTTAAACCTCATTACCAAATTGCAGATCATGATCAAATTGCAGATTTATGTTTAAATTTTCGATTTTAAAAGGATGCCACAGACCAATTCGATTCATACTTTACCGGCTTTTCTTTCTATGAAATTTTCTCAGTAATGTACATAAATAGTTCGAAGAAAATACTTTTCTGTGATCCTTGTATTCACACCAGGTATCTTCAGTTATTTTTGCAAAAAGTTTTATTATTTTACCGTAGAAGAAAAGATTTTTTACCTCATATTTTTCATATAGTTAATAATTAATCCTGTTGAAAATATAACTAGATATTCTTATTATGAATACATAGGGTACGTAATCGCGTATTTTCCAGAATTTATATTATTAGGTACAGATTCCAAAACATTGATAATTCTATTTATAAGTCTCATAAATTTGTGAAAACGTAAAATCTAATAGTTTTGTGATAATCAACTGTACATACTTAATGAAACAATTATTTTGATGACTGATTAAAAGAATGAGATTGCTTAAAGAAATTAATAAGAAACAATCATTTTTCTAAATTTAAGAAAACAAACTTACTCTGTCGAACCTAGAAAATCGATAACTATAATTATACCACTTGATCTTTTACATTGGCAAATAAATATTTATTCTAGAGGATAGTTTAGAAATTTACTACTATGTTCAGCGATATTTAATTAATTTAAGTGATTTTAAATCGAATATCAATTGCGCGGTCTCTCATTTCACTCAATTAATGAAAAAGTTAATGTATAACAGTTCGAAAATATAGTATTCAATAAAAAGTAAACTAAATTAATTGAAAAAGCCTTATCACCTCAAATTAATGTTTTTAGTATACTGAAAATTCATTTAAAATTTTGAAATTGAACAACCTAAATAGCTTTAGATACATTTTCTGTAAAGGAAGGCTTTAAATAATAATTACGACACAAATCATAGTTTATAGAACAAATTTTTTAATACAAAATCGTATAAAAATATATAAACTGCAAAAAATCTCCTATTTTGATTTTTTTTAAATATTTCGTTACATTTTTATACGTGACTGTTCCATTATGGAAGATTTCGAAAATCTAATACATTAGTAAAAATCGACAAAAGTTTTATACAAAATAAAAACTATTTTTAAGAAAGCCATTTTTGGATATATAATTGTGGCTTGTTCCTCTAAACAATACGTAATTTATGTATACAAAGCTAATTGCTTTTTTCTACAGCAATTTCGACTAACTAAGTATACACATTGCAAAACATTTAAAAAGAAATTAAATTATTTATTCCGCTAAAATATATACAAAATCAGTTCCACGGCTCACACGAGAACTCGAGAAATAATCTATTATACAAGCGCGCTGTCAAAATGCAAATCTTCAAGACAGCGCACGCGCATTGGCGAACCCAGTGCGGGCGTCTTTGCGAATCCGCCCTTGTGCGTCGCCGTGAATATTTAAGGGGGGCGCTTGAGAAGCTTGACCGGTTGGAAATCTCTTCGTGTATTATGCGCCCGTATTAATGTTGCATAAATGCAGCCCAGCGCGTGCACTGAGAGAATTTTGCGGATGCTCCGCCGTAATACTCTCTGCGTGTTTGTGTGGAGGAGTGGCAGACGAATACACAAGATGCTCTTTTACATTTGTTTATATAACGGCTGTAGTCTTGCGAATAGGAGAAAATGCTTCTTTGAATTCTCTTAAAAATGTATTTCTGCTTCTGCTGGTTTATCTTTTTCTTTATATTTATGAAGGCATTAAGGAATTGTAAACTTTTTATACGATTTTTACGTCATGTACATCCGTAATATTGCAATTTCCAAGAATGCAAATACCTTTTCTTAAAAACTTGTATAGTATATCTAGTACGTGACTTTATGAAAATAAATTCTCATTTATTTTTCATGTACTTTGTAAAACATTAATTTTTAACTACTGTTCTCAGAAATACAATCTGCTGGTATGACAATAAAGAATGATTTAACGTTGCCTTCATATTAATTATGAACTTTAGTCTCTATTTTCAAATACACAGTGCTGAAACAATGAAAATGCATCAAGGCACATTTGTTCGTACTTAATAGGAAGTCGGAGTCAAATGTAGATTTCTACATCGTATTTTCCGTTGTTTCAGCCCAAATTTTAGTTTTCATTAATGATCTCGATCACCCGGTGTTTGTAATACTATAGGAACACTGAGTAACTGAGATAAGCAATAAAAATTAAAAATTGAACAAGAATAATAGAAAATACAAAAATGTTGGTAAGTAAGCAACAGCATACTGGCGCTGGCATTCCCTTAAAAGATATCATGATTTTGAAAACATGAGAAGTTTTACGTACTTTTAGCCAGAAGCCTGTTATAGTTCTTGCCTGGCCTGATCTAAGTTCTAAACATTAGTTTTGGAAGAATGTTTTTGCGGCTTCGTTCGCAGTTAAAAATAAAGAGGTCATTGTTACAAAAAGTCAAATAGAAGTAAGAGAAATTATTTTTTTACACAAAGAAAAAAAATAGTGATGGATACGAACCCGGCGTAGGACTGATTACGAAACTGTCTAGTAAAAAAATTCTATAAAATTTTTAACTATAAAAATTTTATTGAGTACTAGATGTCTAGTAATCATTCTCAGTTTGTCTAATAATAAGTACCCAAAATCTTTACTGTATAAATTTACTAGACAGTCTAGTGGCCGTTATAAATTATATCTATCTTATAAATAATTTTATTATGTTATAAATAGCTTTATAAATTAAAGTAAATAATTACAATTATCTTTTAGATATTAAGACTGATGAAATAAGAATTTAACTTTTTATCGTCTAATAATGTACGAGAAGAATGTGTATGGATATTTTCAAAATATTACTAAAAAAAAGCAACAGTTACAGAAAACACTGTTCCAGATTCTTTGCTATTCAATTTTGAATTAATCGACACCAATAGTAAGATTCTTAAACATAAAATTTATACTTTCATAGATATTATTTATATCACAAAAATCAATAATAATTTTATAAAATCACTGATGGACAAATTTTGTGCAACATAAACGATAATTTTTTTACTATGCATAAACTAATACGAAAGAATATTGAAAATACTGTTATTAATAGTGGAACAGATTGAGCTTTATACAGAAAATATTAAAACTATTTTTTTATTAATTAAAAATATGCTAAAAATAATTATTAATGCATATTTTTTTAACAGGATTTATATTATTTCAACAGTTTTATTTAATATTTGCGTAAATAAAATATACATTTTAATACTTTAACGTAAAGATTTCTAATATTAATAAAACATTATTTATTGTTTGCCAAGTTTTGCCAAAAAGAATGACGATTATTTGGCATTAAAGGGAGAAATGTTTTCGCCATAAGATTTTTCACATCTTCGTCAATTTCGCAAGGTTTTTCTAAGGCATCAGGTTTTTTTTATATGTTTTTCGCCCCCTTTACTGATAAAAAATCGAGCTTGTAAGAGTCACCATTGAAAGAGGTTGTACTTCAACGTCATTAACCCCTCGTTCGGCGATGATTTGAACCATGTTTCCAAGTAATGATTTTGGATTGTTTAATTTTAGAATGTTCGTCCTTTGCACAGAATGACCGTCTAGCCAGTTATAAAAATCAGTATGCTACATGGCTTTTGTGATGGTGTGAGTATTCGCACCTTTCACTGCATCGCAAAAATCATTGAAGTCATACGTTCTTTTCTGTTTTTTTAAAATGATGATGATGATGATGCTGATAATGATAATGATATTGATAATGATAATGATAATGATAATGATAATAATAATAATAAACAAAATGATAAAATGATTTAAACGGTTATATTTCGGTAAGATATAGCAATTTAAAAATAATTTATATAAGCAAAGAATTTCATATTGAAACAATTAATTTAGTTGGAGGAAGCAAAGTGCCAATGAATCGACAGCGTTTTTTGGAGTAGATTTTGTGATTTTTTAAAAATATTTTAATAATGACATAATTTATTTTTGTAATATTGAATCTGCATCTATCTATAATATAGCCTAAAAAAAATTATAATTTTTACACTGATTGGATAATGGAATTTGTAAACTAATATATGTCAGATAGGTACTAGTAAAATTTTAAATGAGTGATTTTCAAAAATGTTGCTTTTCTGTGGCTTATGCATTTTTGCAATGAACAAATAAAACAATAATTCAATCTTTTATAAGTATATATTTCATTTTATTTTATAGATAGAAATTGATTTTAAAATCTATGACACCTCGCCGACGAAAGACACCCTACTATACGATAATATGTTTATTAAAAAACATACATTTTTTAGTCGGGCAAAATCACTAGATCTAAATAGTTAGACAGGAAAATAACTTTTATTGTCACAAAAATCTGCTCAACGATTTTTTATTTGAGTGCGTATTGTATTTCGTGAATTGAAAGCAATAACGGCGGAATATCTGTTTCACCCACGTTGGGCGGTACTACGCAGCTCTTCCTTATTTATATAATAATTTTAATTAAATTCTCCTTGAAAAAGTATAGTGCCAAAGCAGTTGGCAGCGTTTCTAAAACGTCTTTAGGGAGCATCAGCTATATTTTTTTAAATAATAGACTTCTCAGCATAATTTGCATAAGAAATAAACATCAAATCTATGCATAATTTATTGTCATCTGATGTCACCCTTAAATTACTGTAGCGATCGATAATAAATAATTTAATATTTATCACAAATTAATATCAATTCAATGAATGCTTCACGGAAAAATGAGAATACTTATTATTATAAATCGGAGACACCATTAATATAAATGTAATTTGCATAACAATTCTGTCTAGGTAGTTACATATTTACATATTTATTCCACGTAAAATTAGCTACACTTAGAATTTAAAATACTTCAACGAAAGTATAATAAATCTACTCGTACTAAAAGACTTAGATACCGACATACTCGCCGAAGATTAAATCTGTACAATACAATTACCCTCAAAAGACGTAGCACAAAGCCGCGAGCGCGCGCGCGTACCCTTTGCATACCTCCGTGCGCGCTCGGCGAAAAAGGCACACTAATAAATTTCCATTTCCCCGATTTCGAGGCCCTCCCGGCGAATATTCCAGCTTGCCACGGCTCTCGGAAATAGCATTACGCGAGCGCTCGATTCAGCGTGTTTCCCTCTCTCAAAAAAGAAAAAAAGGAAAAATACGCCTCTCCCTTCCCTTTTCCTCGGGTGCGCGTGCGAACTGCGTGCGCGCGAGGATCGTCGCCCTTTCGCAGCTGCAATCAGCCCGCGGGGGAGGGACGCGGAATGAGTCACGAGTCTCGAAAGGTCCTCTCGAATATTAATGGGCTCGCAAATAGACCGGCGAATCGACGGCGCGCGCGCGACTCGACTAATGCGCGAAATATCAGACCCTTTAGCGAGCGAGTGCGCTGTTTTTTTCTTGATTCGTCTCCTTTTTTTTTCTTTTCGGTCGTTTAAGGAGAATGATTTCGGGCTTATTGATAGCAGCGTGTCGCGGGAAGCGATTTTCGAAATGAGAATTTAGTTTGGAATTCGATGATTGGATTAAGAATGACACATGGTAATGAAAGATATTTAAATAAATCTGACTTTGATTTAAAGGACTTCGTATAAAACAAATGTAGAAGAGGGTACAGTGATATGGGCTTAGGTGAATTATGATACAGTTCATGCAATTCTGATCAGAAGTTCTCATTTTAACTCGAGAGATCTGAAAATAGCCAGTTTTTAAGTCCAAGAGGACTTTTGGTCAGGATTTCATGATCTACACCATAGTTCATTACAGCTCATTTCACTGTATCTTCGTTTACTTTTGTTCTGTGACAACAAAATTTAAGAAAAGCAGGTTTTAATTGTTCTAATAGAAAATGGTTGTACTATATAGCGTATGTGGAATGCAGCAGACTGTAAATAGGATTTTTAAAAATATTATTTTTCATTTAAATTATATTAAAAAGTATTCTACGTAATTTTTAACCCTACAACACGAACAGGGGCCTGTGTGACCCCGCGTCAAATTTTTGTTCAAACTTAGAAAAAAGTTACAGTACAATACTTTTCTATATTTGCATACTAGAAGCTCTGACAAGAATAACCCTTTTTCAGTTTGCTCGAATCTATTCAGTTTTAAGAAAGTTATAGATATTTAAATTAATGCAGGCTTTTTCACGTTCTCGTTTTAGGGTTAAGTATATTAGATAAAAATTATAGATATTAAACGTTCTTCACCAATTTTAATCAAGCCATTTAAAAAATTATTCTACAGTCGTATTAGTTTATTAAAATAAAAAAAAAATAAAAAATGATAAATTTACTAATATTTGTGATAAATGTGTCTCTGCAAATTTTTCTAAAAAACCTGTGTATCTACAAATTTTGGTCAAATATTATGTGTAGTCAGTGAAATTACGATTACATGTCATAAAATGCTGAATATTTTATCTGCTATATTCATCATTACTCGGTAGAAAAACTTCTTGTGTACAAGTTACTAATTACGTAGAACTACGTGTTATTCAGAGAAACTGCTGAATATTTTAACCCGTTATTCACAATTAACAGGTAGGAAAGTCTCTCGTGCATACAAGTTAGTAATTACGCGAAACGTAAATCGTTAAAAGTTCGCGTAAGCGGGAAAAAACGCGCGCGCTCTAAGCTACAACTGCTCTATTTAGCGAAGAATTTCGCAAACTTGGCCTGTGCATTTTCAAATCTTCTGAGCCGAGCGCGCGCTTTGTGCTTCTCGTTTAAAATCAGCTCTTCGGGAGAACCAAGATTCTTTTCTTGTACAAGTTATGAATATTTGAAGTTGCTCTTAACTATATGGTTATTACTGGTCGCTAAAGCTTTCAAAGTATTTCAAACATTTTCGAACGAGTGGATTCATCTTTTACTTTTAGTTTGGTATCTTAGTTTCTTTATGCTAGTGCATCTTTACAATACAGAATGAACAAATACTTGCTTAAAATTTTGTTCGCGAATGTATGGATCATTATTTATAATTTTATTTCTTTTTATAATTGTATTCAATGTATTGCACCGTGTAAATAAATAACTAATTATTAATCTAATTAAAACATATACATTGGATTACTACAATAACAATACTGTTATGTTATTATTATTGTGTTGTAAATGCAATAATTATTTTTTTTTATTAACATTGTTATATTTTTTAAATTAATTACATGCTTAAATTACAATAACTATGCAAATTATTGTTAATTTATGCATTAAAATACATAAAGCTTAGTATAATGAAAAGTTTAATGCTAATGAGACAATTATCGATCTAATAATAAAAGATATGTTACATATTAAGGCTTTATTATACGTATAATCCAAAATCTATCTTTCGTAATTTAATTAATAGCGCCATCCACATTTTATAATTACATGTAATATAGAAAAACAGTAAATAACTTCATAATTAGAATTCAAATTTATTTTTTATAACTTAACTTTTTACGGTGAAAAAATTTTTTTTTAATGTTAAATTCTTATTATTATCACTATTAATTTGTCACTATTACAATGAACACATTTTAAATACAAAATATCGTTCTAAAAAACATTCCAAACCACCTTAATCCCCAAGTCATCAACCGAAGTAAGAGCTCAACTCACAGACCTAAAACCCCACTCCAATCACATTTGAAACTAGAGTAACTCTCGAATCGCAATTTTCTGTCCAAGAAACTCAAACTATTGCCCGCGCGCGCGCACATCGCCGCACAATCCGCAAATAGCGCGGCCCCCAAAACAAATCTCCGGGAATCAATTTCCACCGCCGAATAAATCGCTCGGCAACCTCTCCACCTCGTCCCCTCCCACTGCAAAATACGCGTTCCTCAAAGGGTTTAAATATTCTCGCACCGCGAGAACTCAGGAGGGGGGAGCTGCACCTCAAAACTCGATCTCATCCTACAGATATATAATACATAACAAGTCCATCGTATATACACGTCGAACTTATGAGAGAGAGAGAGAGAGAGAGTAGCTTCAAGACGAGCGCGAAGCGCAACTGCAGATATATATATATATATATATATATATATATATATATATATATATATATATATGGACGGAGGCGAGTATACGAGCTGTACTTACGCGCTGAGCGGGATAGATACTTCGAAAATGCGAAACTTGCGGAGAAACTGGAGGTGGAGGAACCGGCCCTCACCGCTCATGCCCGGGGAAACTCGCCGATGGAAAGCCGAAAGCCGTCCGACCGAGGAGCCGGCGAGATGGAGATCTTTCCGTCTGTTCGGCAAGAGAGAGAGAGTCTCAGTGTGGAGTATGTAGTATATATATATAGATTTTGGACGTGGGATGAGGGCCGAGGCTTCTATAAGTGGAGTGAAAGGGCTGTCTCGTGCTGGACTGTTGCGGGGCTGAAAACTCGTGGTTGCTGTAAATTGGGGCGATTAAAGATTTGACAGGCGAGGGGGGGAGCTTATAATGTAGTGTCCGGGATATATTGATGAACGGTGAAGTAAATTTACAAAGAATAGAAAATGCTGCGTTTTGATGTCTTCGATGACGGGCTCGTTTACTTTGTAGAGTATTGAAGAAGGAAGGGATTACGCAGAGAAAACAATGGCTTTTATAAGGGTGGTAAATCAGCTACTCCGAGCAATTATCAGTAGTCAAACGTGTTAGCGAGCGTTGGATTTTTGTATGTAGCTGTGTAGGAGATTCTTTTGTCTCGACGAGTTAAAGACTTTCGATACTTTCGAGCCGTCAAAGGAGACATTATATATTTACAATTACAATACATACATACGTTGACTTGTTTGCTTTATTATTTAATGAAAAACTCTTTTTGTCGCATGAATAATAAATACCATTCAAGCTAAAAGTTTAGTAGTTGTGTCATTATTATTTCTCCTAACGTGAGTGCAAAAACAAGGAAAAAAAACAATTTTTCGACTAAAGGTGATTAACTTACATGGAGGGACGAAAAACTTGCAGGCTGCTAAAGGCCGCAAATATTATTTTGTTCTTTCGAAATCAATATCACTTACGAAGTTTGATAAAAGGTATCCATGTTGTGCAACAATTAAAGGCAAAAGTTGAATACAAAACAGATTGTACTACATTACTTGGAATTTGAACTTTTCATAGACACACCTATGTCCTTTCTTTTGTGATAATTATGTCTAATTAATTACAATATAATAAATTCATACTGTATGTTCGGTGGTAATTTAAATACTTATTACATTATAATGGCAATTAGAGACGTAACAAAATACCTATAGAGACGCAGATCGGCGGTATTGTAATATCTCAGTAGCCTAAAATTTTACAGCGAGAAAGTTATTAATTATAGGTGTACTATATAATATGATTAATTTAGAATAACACCTAAATGAAATCGATTGAAACTGTTGGTTTCATAAAAGAAACACCTTAAATACGAATTATTGAATATTAAATAATATTTCACATGAATTACTTAAAAAGTGATAAACTTTTGAAAATGTTTAAAAGATTAACCGAGGTTGACTGATGGGTACGTAAATTCCTGAAATATTTATAAACTTATTTTCCAATAATAATGGTTATTCGAGTAAAGTATCAGCATCCAAAGCTTTATTCAAGAGTGAAACTTTCGAACAAAGCGAGTATGCAATGTAATATGTAACATTCAAGATGTTAAAATATTCAAAGAGATAACGAGCATAGAAACAAAGTTTTGTGCTTTCCAGAAGCATCACTTGAATTTTACGACTTAGTTACACATTTAATGACACATAAAGTTCATTTTAAATTCATAATGTAGCTCATGAATCCTAGTATTATTCAATATTTATTAGAAATATAATATAAGCGATTTCAATAAACTAAAATTTCAAGCAGTTACTTTGTGCTTTTCAGTGTTATTATCAAACAAAGAAGTTTTAATGATAATAACTATAAATGAAAGATAAAAAATATTGTAAAGCTAAATATGGTATCGAGTTTGCATAGTAATTAACTAAACATAATTGTTCCCTACATCCTATACATTATTTTGAATTTAACATAACCATGATTATAAATTATCATTATCATTGAGTTCAACTAAACGTCGCTTCTCTGGCATAGCGCGTTTCTTACACCTAAGAATTAATTTAAGAAATTCATGTGAAATATTATACACGTAATTATTGTACACAATTTAGCATTGGTCAAATTATATATAGATATATTTGACCAATGCTAAATTGTGCACAATAATTACGTGTACAATTCTTACGTGTAAGAAACGCACTATGCCGCTTCTCTGAAGTGAAATTCCATTATTCTCCCATTCTACTTCTTTAAATCCATACTTCCAATACTTTCAAACAATGTTCTACACAATAGTTTGCATTTCACCAGTCACCTCCTACCCCTAAAATCCAAGTCGTAAAACTTTTCACTGTCGCATTACCATTCCGCCGTGCATTCGCTCAAAATTTTACAGCACTTCGCGAACACTGCAGCCATACAGCCTGCACATCACATCCATACATCCAAACAGCGAAAAGCGCTCTTACACTTAAAGTATATATATAAAACCGGCCGGCAGCAGCTCTCGGATGCCGAAGAAGTTTCGCGCGCGCGCGCGCGCGGGGCCCGACGTCAGTGTTCGATCGCGAGATCGATAATTTCCAAGAGCTCTCGCTCGCATCTCGCGTAATACACGCTTAGCCATTTTCTTGCCGGCTGCAGCCAAGTTACTCGGTGCGGAAGCTCGCACGAGTAGCCGGGTTAGTGTTTTATTGGCCGAGTTGCACCCGCGCGCGACCGCGAATTTCGGAAATTGTTGCGCGCGGGTAGGCGAAATTCGCTGGCCGCTCGCGCGTAAGGAACGGATTCGCAGGCTGCAGCGTCGAAGTTTCGAAGGGTGGGGAAATTGCGCGCTTGGTTTTTGGACTGGGGTCTTGCAGGCTACGTGCCGATGGGTAAACAGCGTACTTTGGAGAACAGTGTGGGGGTGTTTATGCGAGCTTCTCTATCTTGTTGATAAGATATGTTTGAGCGGAGTGAACTGCGTGGGTGGATATTTAGTGGATTATGAGGGACTGCAGTGAAATATGATGCACGATTCTGCTACAAGTTTAAATTATACGCAACAAATTAATGAATAGGGTGTCAAATTACAATTTAAACTGTTTTATAACATTTTAATTAAAAACTGTTTTATAACATTTTAATTAAAAAATGTTATGTAACATTTTAATTAAAAAATGGTTTATTACACCCTATTATTCTAAATAACAATTGATTTATAACCTGCTATTTATCACAAACATTATACAATAAAATTTAGATATCTGATATATTAAAATATGGAAAAAGTATAAAATAATATGCACTTTTCTTTTGATTTATTTATAAAGTTTTCGAGTCAATTTAAAATTAAATTACTCACCTCAAATCTCACTGATCAAGAAATGAATAATTGGTTGTAATTAAATAAATAAATCAGATTTGTTATCAGTTTACAATTTACTATTGTATAAAGTATCTAGCAAATATTTCAATATTTTGTTATTCAATACAAAAATCATGTGAGTTGCATTCGTATAGAATCGATTACATATTTGCTTGAAACTTTGGATATGGAGCAATATTGCATAAGAAAAAGAGCAATTGTGTTATAGTTTTTTTATAATTTGCCTTATATATCTTATTCTAACTAATAAATGATCATTTGTTCAATAGAATTAGAAACCAAAAAAATGAATTTTTAATTGTCTTGATACTTTCTTAAATATCGATAAAAATTATAGAAAACCTTTAGTGATCGATACAATAATTGTATTAGTTACTTGAGTTACTAGCAGTTTTTAATTCTTTAATGCGGTTCATGGTTCTGAGATTCACTTATTTATATCTAATAAAGGTTTATCAGATTTAAAGTTTAGTTTGCGTGAAATATAAAGCGCGAATTTTTATGATATAATAGAATTAAAATAGAAAGTCCTTTACATAAAAAAGTAGCTTTTTCGTATAACAAAAAAAAAGATTCATTTAACGCACAAATCAGATTGTATACACTGTCATATAATAAATACTACTCAACCACAGAATGTTGACTTAAAATAAAGCTAAATAAAAATTCAAGAAACCATCAGAATAACACAACATAATCTACCCCAGAAAATCTCGAAAATCCGAGAACAGTGTAAACGTTATATTACACCGGCGCATGAGGCGCATTAACTTTAATGCCATTCAACTCTCTTGAAGCATTCATACGAGCGATTAGCGGCGTGAGCACACACTGCACATACACATACACCCTCACAGCGGCCAAAGAAACTGTTTTCATTGCCGCATAACTGCAAGACTCTTCAATTATGCACGAGCAATTTCTCTCTCGCATGAGGGACTGCTTATACGTCCTCTCTCTCTCTCTCTCTTTTACTCTCTCTTCTAATGCGGCGACTACCTCGTCCGCAAAGATTCCGCGCGCCGATAAGGCGATTCCCGTGCCGGTAGATATTAACTTTATAATAACGACGATGATGCCGGAGCAGCTCCGCCCGCGACTCCCCCAATGTCGAGACGCGGGATGAAAGAGAGAGAGAGAGAGAGAGAGAGGGAGTGGGAAGAGGGCGAGGAAGGAGGGTGGAGATAGGCTAAGGGAAATGCTTTGTTGGGGTTAGCAGTATGCTCCTTTGCTATGTGCGCGCGTTTTTCGTGGGTTGGTGGTATTATTGTTTTCCTCACTGTGGCAGGAGTTTTTAATTATTAAAACTTTGTACGATTGCAGATTTCAGACTTAAAATTTGAATTGCAGATGTTTGGTTTAATGTTATTGTTATTAACGGGGTATTCTACGATATTTTCAACCCAATTTATAGAATTTTTTTTTAAACTGTATAAGTTTATAGTATATGACTTTTTTCTACATTTTACGTGTGGTTGAAGTAATAAAATGATGTCTACCATACCTATACATACTATAATTTCCTGTGCCTGCTACATTCTAACCACCAGATGACGTACGACACATTAAAACTTTCACTCGAGACTCGCGTTCTCTATTCTGGCCGTTAAAAGCGTAAAAAATTTAGCTTGTATATTTTGTTTCGCTTGTCCCTATACTGATCAAACGATGGGTTAATCATAAGGGCTAATCAAAATGGAGTACACTAGATTGCAAGATTGCAAGATTGCACGTATTACAAAGCGATTTCAGAAATAGCAGGGATTACAAAAAGATTGCAAGAATTAGAAGAAGATTGCATAAGGATTGCAGTAAGATTACACAAATTCAAGAAGATTGCAAAGCTCATTAAAATTGCACTTATTTCATTAAGATTGTCAAAATTGTAACGGTTTCATAAAGACTACAGAGATTGCAAAGATTGCAAAAAGATTGCTGTATGATTGAAAGGATTACATCATAATTGCAACATGAGCATTTAATTATGATAACTTATAGCCGCTCGAGACTAGAAATTATTAAATTAAAAGAGCTTTTTGCAAATCTTACATTTACACTAAGAAAACAATATTATAACTGGAACGATATACAAAGATATTAAAGAGCGCAATTAAATTACAATGATTACGTAAAAATTACAAAAAAAAATTTTCTGGAACACAAGAATCGCCTAGGGATTGTTGAGATTGCAAAGATTACATTAAAATCCTTCTCGAGTTGCAGGGATTGCCTAGGGATTTCTCAAATTGCAAAGGTTACATAAAGATTACAAATATTTTTTCCTCTGGATCACAAGGATTGCATAGGGATTGTTGAGATGGCAAAGATTGCAAACAGACTACAAAGATTACATTAAAATCTTTCTCGAATTGTAGGGATTGCCTAGGGATTTCTCAGATTGCAAAGGTTACATAAAGAGTACAATTGCAAGATAGACTACACGGATTACACAAATATTACAAAGATTGCATAAGGATTTTGAGATTGTAAAGATTACATGAAAATTGCAAAGATTGTAAAAGATTTTTTGGTCCTTGTACACCGGATTGCATAAGTGACTAATCTCGAACAAGGGCTTTATGCTTAAGTACCACGTAAGATCCAAATATAAAAGACAAATACTTAATATAGTAGCCAAGTTTTAACATGCATAAAGAATAACAATTATATTTTTTGTACGCTTAAATTTTTTTTATAATTTTCCATTAAAGAACATTATTCTTATGCTTAAAGTAAAATAAATAATGAATCCTTTTCTATTATTTTCGTCGTAAACCTATGAAAATTCGCACTTTGAATTCGTCAGCCCCATATACATAACATTGCACATCGAGATAGACCTAGAAAGGCATTAACTTTGTTTCGGTGTATGATAGCACATCCATCTCTCTCTACATCCACATCTGTACACGCGCACGTAGTCGTACGTACAGTGCAAGGCGGTGCAGAGGGGGTAAAAGCGGGAGAGAGAGAGAGAGAGAGAGAGAGAGAGTCTCGCCGAGCTGCTGGGAAAACATCAAAGGGCCCTACGATGCTCGAGCGGGTTCATATAATTTGCTTTTCGCTTCAGCGGATTTCAATAGTATCGGAAATCTAGGTTTCATCTCTCTCGCAGTTGCGTCTCTCTCTCTCTCTCTCTCTCTCTCTCTCTCTCTCTCTCTCGGAAGCTTCGATTGAGAAGAGAGAGAGAGAGAGAGAGAGAGAAAGCAAGGGCGGTAATGCGCCGTCGGAGGCTCGCCCGCCCTGACGATCCACAAAAGGCACCAAAATTAGTTTCGCCTCGAAATTCGATTCTTTCCTATACTGCTCTTAGTCTCGCTTTCTCACTGTCTCTATCTACTTTATCGGTCCTTTATTCGGCCTCTTGTCTTTTCCTTTCGAGCTCTATCTCTCACTCTCTCTTTCTCTCTCTCTTTCTCTATCTCTACTTGACTGTAAGTATACGAGTGGATATCGCCTCTTAAAGCTCAGCCTTGAATTTGTGGTTCTTGAGAGGAAGTTGCGCTTACCGTACTTATCTAACCGAGTATTTTGATGTTTGTTCAGAAAGTAAGTATAATTATTAATTATGATGAAAAGATTTCTTGCAAAGATAAATCTGATTGTTCTCCATTAATATAACTAGAAAACTGAAGCCTATAACGCTCATTTGTTCGCTATTTATAATTGTATTTTTAGTACCTATTTAAGACTAAACATTTTATAACATCTTCATATCACGGCAAGTACTAAATTATTTTGATCTTTGAAATCATTGATAAACATTAATTTAATCTTCTACTTACTCTTTATTATAAATCGAGTTTGGAATAAAATTACTTTTTTCAAGTGTGTATGAACTTTTTTGAATGATTAAACTAAATTGTCACTGATTTCTTCGTTTCACTGAATTTCATTAAAAGCATTTCATAGAAACATTATGCTTCAGGAATCTTACATTGTATTACCACAGAAGGAAGTGTTTCGCAATATCTCGCCAATTGAACATATCAATTAACATGTTACTTCCATTTCCGCCGAGTATTGCAGGCTTGCCAACGACGGCGTATCTATTATAGCTATGCATTTCAAATTGCATGGATAATAAGAATATTTATTAAAATTTAGAAACTAATATGGTTCCGAACAGTATATTTTTGAAAACTAAATTGTACGTATTTATATAAATTTTAAAAGAAACATATTTTTAATGTTGAATTTGATTAAAATAAAAAATAAAAAATAAAAATTAATTTAAAAGAAAACGATTTTTCTATTATGGCGCAGTATCTTAAGTGATACTAAAATCCTTAATAGAAAACAGACGGTACAGTATAAGCCAGAACAAGTCAAAGACACGAATAAAATGAAAGATGGATACAAAGACAAGAAAAAACCATAAAGCGATCATTTTAGTGAGATCCGTCGACGGAATCGACGATGAAAAAAAAAGGAAGTAATCGCTGGACAAAGTTGAGAGGAAAATGCGAAGTGAAAGTGGAAAAGTAGCGATGGTCCAGGAAATTGACGGGTCGAGCGACGAAGCGGAGAATATTCCGGCAGACTTCAAAGCTGGATTATGCGGGTACAGTCTTTCCCATATAAGTACGCTGGATAAAGTTTCGATGAATGCTTTGTTCTTGAAACACATTTTTTTCTTTGAATTATATATTAAAGCGCTTTATTTTATCGAGGGTGAATTATGCTTTATTGGATACATCGGTAAATAAATAAAGAAGGTTATACAAGTACGATGAAAGTGGTGAACCGAAAACCACTTAAAATTTAATAAACAATTAATATTTTAATTTATATTTTTAATATTTTATTTTATTTATAATTTTAATTTATTTTAATTATGTATGTAGTATAAAATTGAAATTAACTTTCATTCATTTATAAATATTGTAAAATTATTGCTTATAGATTATTTCAGGATAGATATATTGATTATAATAATTTGGGGTAGAATAAAATTAAATTTTCAATCTTTATTCGATAGTAACCCCTTCTCTCGAAAATGACTCGATTCAAACCTAATTCCCTGAATTAAAAATAACGAAGTGAAAGATATTTTTTCAACATTGGAAATTAAATGAAAAAAAATGTTCCTATAATTATTAGTAAAAGTGGGGCGGTGAGGTGAAATTCTCTTTTAAAATAATCAATTAGATTACTGCTCTGTATAACATCAAATTGATGCAATTGCATTTCACTCTAACCAACTAAGAATTTACTTTAGATCTGGAAATTCATTTCGTAATATGAAATGAAATGTGAAATTGTTGTTGTAATGATGTACTGAGTGAATTGCCATGGCATCTTCTATCGTTGCATTCGTATATGTATATAGAATAATTTAGAATCAAAAGTCGAGATGCTTGTCAATTGTTATCAAACTTTTTTAATTCCGCTCCTATTTCCCGCAGAACTATATATAGCTTAACTTTAAGTCCAAATATGTACAAAAGTTTTTCGAGTTTGCGTGGAGTAGCAAAGTTTTCAGCCATCACTGCTCGACAACTATATGTCTGATAAAATACGTTTCCTTTTAAACGATCCATTCATTTAATGTTTCGAAATTCTCAATTGAAAGATCCAAAAAATAAAAATATTTTACTGAAGTGTTTTAGTTAAATTTCTAATTTAATAAAGTTTAAAAGTTTGTATATAAGTAGCACTAGTTTTGAATGTCTTGGCTAATGATCCTTAACATGTCAAGTATTGAAAAATGATCTCATGTTTAAATTCTTTAAACTGCTCTCTCTCATTTAAATTGATTTTTCCTTCTTATATATCGGTATTATAAATTTTCAAAGTATGCAACAGTTACGTGAATAATGCTTATATTGTAAATATAAAGGTCTATCCTTAGTCTTAAATATAAAATATCAACAAACTATAACCTATTAAAAAAAAAGTTTTAAAAATCATTAAATCACCGAAAAGAATCGTACATCTACTACGAATCTACGGAATCTGCAAAAATCAGTACACCTCGGAAGCACTTCTCCTCCATCAGCGTACACCACAAGTCCATACCAAAGTCAGAGAATCGAATTCCCCGCAGGAGGCGAACGCAAACTCGTACGATTACAAAACTTCCAATCCGAGGATAAATCTCGAGACTCCGCTCGGCTCGCAGCGTCGGCTAAGCGTTATAAATCGCCCTGATTTAGAAAAGTCGCGTGCGCGCGGGGGCAGATCAACCGCTGCGCTGAGTCACTCTCCGCAGCCGCACTACAAAACGACAGCCTGCAGAAGCCTGCAGGAATAAGCAAAGGCGGTACGGCGACCCCGACACACACACACACACACACAGTTCTCCTATCGGGGATTCGATCGCTCACTTTCGGTCGCGCTCGTTTATTTCAATATCAGACGCAGTCGCTGCTGCGCCGCTGTGACTCTCGTCGTTCGTTCCACGCCAATCACCGGCGGCGAATGCGTCGAGCTATAGCAGCAGCAGCAGTCGGGGCTTCGACGAATTATCCTCTCTCGGGTATAATCGATACGACACGAGCCGTGGCGCACGGCGAACAGAGGACTTGTCGATAAGCTTATTAGCTTCTGTTTTTTGGTTGGATGGCTCGTTGACGACGAGGTGCTTTAAGGAGGTTCGCTTGTTCAGCGGTCGTTGACGTAGCAACGAGTAGGATTTAATGGAAATACTGGAATGGGTGACAAAATACGATTCATTCAATTAGCTTACGCGAATCAGAAAGAAAAGGATGCCCACGGATGTCCATGTGGTCCCAGGTAAAACGTTAGTATAGGGGATTCATAAAAGAACTGATGTGAGGTCGAAGAATCCATAAAAATTTTAGTATTTAAATAATAATTTTCTTTTAACACAGAGTGAAATACATGAAAAAAGTGAATGTTTTAAAATTTTTACTACCGAATGTCTAATAAAATTTAAATTTTTTCGTTCATTTTATCGAATTCGATCCTCTTTTTTTAAAATTTACCTTTTCTTCCTGGAATCTATTTTGTTTTAATTTTCATATTTTCAAAAGTTCTGAACAGTAGAATTAGTTGTACACTTTCCCCTGCGTTCCTCTACCGTCTATGCATTCGTTGGCATTCTCCATTTTTATTAATATTTTAGCTTGAACAATGAAAATATTAGCTACCACAACAAAAATACTTGCTGTAGATTACTTCATCGTTGTTATCAGATAATTTTGTTTACGTATTCAAACAAGTTATGTTTACGAATGTAATTTGAATAAATCTTAAATAAGAATTTGAAGTGCTTTTATACAAACGCTCATTTTTAACTTGGGGAGAAATATATAACTTAAATATAAAACACCTCAATTACCGCGAGATATTACTTATACAAAGGAATCGAAAATTGAGTAGCATTTATTTATGATACAATTAAATGATAAATTACATGAAATTTGATTAATTTATAAACCCTTTTAAATTAATATTTTTTCAAACTTTTAACAATTTTACGTACAGATTATCACGCTCGCATAGGAAAATATCTGTATGCAAATCTCCGCATTTATAATCTAGAGTTGTGACTACCTACAAAGGTAACCTCGACAGATCTAAATCTAGCTGTGCGTTCATGGAATAATACAGAGCCCCAGCAATACTAGAGGTTTCAGAGGGATTCGTTCAGAGTTTAAATTTCTAATGAACCAGGATTAGGGTAGAGTCTTAAATTCTGGAATGTTAAAACTTTGCTTTTAATTTTGTGAGGTTCGTAACAAATATTATTGTATCATCAATATATGGAACTAGTTTATGTCATAAATTCGGTCACGGTATTTATTGTTCATAAAGCATCGAATTATTGTTGGCCATTATCGAAGCCAAACGGCATTCGGACAAATTCTAACACTCACTTAAAATTCAGTAAACTTTGTTCCAAACTACCATGAATAATTTATCAGATTGTTTCGTGGTATTTTAGAAAAAGAATTTAACAGTTATAATCCTAAACAACATTATTCATTTACGCAATCCCTTTTTCATCACCATAAAGCACAATGGCATACAAACAAAAACAATTATTTACAACATCCACCGTCATTACTTCCATGCGCATGCCTCCATTACGCATTCATTAGCAGCTCCGATCCTATCAAGCGAATGATGATGAAAAATAAAGAGAGCAAGAGAGCGCGGAGCCCTCGAGAGGGCCGACTTTTCCGCGGGGAGCCAAGTACGAGGTACGCAGGGGCCCGCTTGCGTTTCCTCTCTCTCTCTCGGCTATATAATTTAATATTTATACAATTAAGCCGCTGGCTGAAAGGCCGTTGCGCCACCGGGGCCCTCCGGCGAAATCGAGTTAGGCCGAACCAAGCGTGAAACCGTCCCCGAAACGGCCTCGAGTCTATCTCTCTGGACTACGTCATCAGCCCCTCGAAGATGACGGATACAGTCCGAGTGGCGGGGAGATCACGAGGAGACGCGGGGTTGGCTCGTGGCTAATTTTTGATAACAGAAGCGAAGGCGAAACTCCACCCGAAGACGCTGATTCGGGAGGGGTGTCGTTGAAAGGGCAAAATGGTTGGAGCGTCGATTTTGGTGGCACACATAGTCAAGCATTATTATAATTAATTGTTTAAAGCTGAATTAACAGCGTGCAATAAATGATATTATTGTTATTGTTATAGAAATAAGTGTATTGCAACATTCAGTCGCTTCACACACTCCTAACTCCTTGCGGGCACAAGTTTACCATGGCAATCGATGTCTCGATGCACCCGCTCGACGTTAACATCGCGCTCGACTAACAAAATAAAAGTTCAGCCGGTTAACGCGCGATTCACAAATAATTTAATTAATTTTGCCAGTATGGAACATGAGTGTCTGTCCAATCAAGAAACCCATATATTCCGTAATTAAAATCTCAAATAATATCGTATTTATATAACAATGATAGGATTGTTTGAAAATTCAATTATTCCATGGAGAGTCATTGACGAGGTAATTATTATGTTTTATAAAATGGAATATGAATATTTCTATTATACTATGTACAAAACCATGCAAAACTTTCTGAATATATGTGATAAATAAACAATTTACAAGATATTTGTAGTGTTTGAAGATGTCAGTTATCAATAAATATATGAATGGTTTAAAAAATATTCAATGACTTAAAATACAATATATTAATGAAAGCAAAAACGTATTTAATGACAACCCATAGAACACCTACCTGAAACAAAGATAGAGTAAAATTAGATTTCATAATAAAATTATTAATATAAACTTTTTAAATGATTCTTTGTATGTAAAATTTTAACAAGACTATTCATATATTCATAAGAAGAAATAACTTTTCTTTAATTAAATATTAAGCTGGATATTGTAACACATTGTATACAATACTACCATTATAGAATCATTATTGAATGTTGCTCGTACCCCAAGATAGCACGAAATATAGCACGGCAAATACTATGCATACATTCCCAATAATTACATACAGCTTTATAGGTGCTAACATGCGACATATCCCTTGACAATGCAGAGACGTTCTGCTCCGACACGTGCAATTTAACGATCAGCATTAACAGTGCAGTGGCATCTGAATTCCAAAATTAGTGACATGAATTTCCCATTTTGACGTCTTATTGAGATATATCACATGTATAATCTTGTACTAACGCTTATCAAACTGATTGGCTTTAATTTAATTTTAATTAAAATATAATTTAAGCACAAGAGCTGTGGATATTCAAGATGCGATATATATAATAATGTTTCCAGCTACTCATAATTATCATAATACGCTAGATTAATACTAAATTCTTCAAATGATTAATTATACTATTTTCTACACGCTCCAAACTGACAGACATCACAGAAATTGGTCAGAATCATCTCAATTTCAAAATTATAACAAGCATTATCAGTATTAAGTCTAATTGATATCTACAACATCGATATATATACATAAAATGTTATCAGATTCATTTGCTTCTATTTGAATTCAAATTTAAATTAGAATTCAAGTGCGATTCAAACCTATGCAAGAATGCCAAGAAAATAATAAAAGATTTTTGGCAATTTGACTTCTTTTTATAAAAGTATGTATGCATAGATACCAAAATCATTACAAATTCAATTTTTCAAAAAAGTAGAATTGTTGCAAAAGATTCTGTATTGATAAAAAAATGCATGCAATAGACGTTTTCATATTTTATGTTCTTGAGAGGAGATAGAAGCGCTAACTTTTTATTAAGATTGGAAATTTCAATTACTGTAGAAGATCGAAAAAAATTGGCGGATAGATTTAGCCGCGTTAAACCTGTTATATATTATCAATCGAACACAGAGCTGTGAATATTCAAAAAGCATAATAACAAATTCCAGCTACTCCTGATTAACATCGTCCGCAATATTGATACCGAACCCACCAAACGATTTATTACCACATTTCCCACAAACTTCCAAACTTTCCCGCATTATAAAACTAGGAAAAAGAAAGTTAATAACGATAACGCGCACACGCGAGTTTACGGCTTTAGTAGTCATTATATCCGTACAGCTTAATTTGATTAATTTACGGGGAGCAGCGCCGGCTACTGTCTATTATAAATGAGCGCTCATAGTCCACGTAGTTGAATGGGCCCCAGCGTCATTTGCGCTCCAGCGCCACCCAGTATGCATAATAATTCATTGCGGGCGCGCGCGACACACACACACACACAGCCGAGTAATAATCTGGAATTTTGACGGTTATACGAGGAGGCGTAAAACGCTACTTGAACCCGCAGCCGGTTATTTACGATCAACGGAAAAGCGGCGAATCGAGCGCCCCTGCACTCTCGTGTACATACCTGGGCTCACGAGTGCGCAGAGCAGAGCAGTAGTTCGCCGCAGAGCCTTTGACCCGTTAACGCGCGGTATACATGCCCATGGTTTGTTTTGTCGGTGATAATTATTGCGCGTAGCTGGACACGCGCAAATCAGGATGTTTTACGTAATCAACTCGATATACGCCCGACAATTATCGTGATTGTTGATGGGTGAGGTAGGCGGGGATAAGCGGGGTGGGTCCTTGTGTATTTTGAAAGGCTGTTAATCGGCTGTGACGTGATTTTACAGGGGGGGATATACTTGTGTCGTGGGATTTTATGCGAATTGCTGTTGTTGTTGTTGTTGGTCGTTCGAGAGTTTGGCGAAGGGCTTGTGTGCGGCAGAAGCGTTAACACGCAGTTTTAGAGCGAAGAGAAATTGGCACGTTGGTGCTTCGAATTATAAAGATCATTATAAAGCATTTGTATACGTTGAATTTTAACAAAATTATATTTTTAGGAAATTAATAAGATACATTCATCGCCAAATTTATTGCATGCATGGTTTTCAGTATTATTTAATTTTATTTAACTGTTACTTTACACTCTAGCACGTACTTTGCACAACAGGGTCAAAACTATACCAGAATTTCAAGAGAGCAGGTGGTAACTACTAAATTTAAGCGCACACTTAAACTGCAGTTTTAATTACAGCCTGACATGCGTCGCTTCGCGGTGAACGTGTAAACTGACTTCTTTTTAGGGTAATTACTTACAAGTACAAAGTTCCAACTTTTGCATTGTTATTATAGGCATATTGTAACTGACAATAATCAATTCATTTTTGTTAATTAAACAATGAATTTTATTATAAAACACTTAACTATATTACTTTAATATTTTTTTTACAATTACTCAAAACTTTAATAATCTAATTTATTGTACTTTCAAAAATGCGATTTATTAACGTTAATTAAACAATTATCATTAAAAAACTGTTCTATTACTCTAGTATTTTCTTTTCCACGTACTCGACACTTGACAATTACAACGTCATTGTAAAAAAAAAACTCGTCATTCATCAAAAAGCATAAAAAGCTAGTTTAACCACACACTCAGCCCACCAGAACGAAGCTAAAAAAGGAATATTCTGCAATGCAATAATTACAACAATAATTTTGTTTTGTATTTATTCATCAATTCGCGCACTCTCGCAATAATAATTGTCGTCTCGCTCAAGCGGCAATCTCCCGACGAATGTTTCATTCATCAGCAGCGCGAAACGCAAAGCCAAAAGCCATTAGCGCGCGTCGACACGCACATGCACACGTATATACAGTATACACAAACACACGCATAGACACGAGTGAATGCCTAGACGAAGTCCTTTTTTCCTGCACACAATCGCGCCGGTTTCACAATTCAATTATCCGCGGCGTTAATCTGCAGAGTCGCGCGGGTGTCGACGCCCACCTGTTCCAGTCGCTAGACTCGAGAAGATAGTAGGTATACTTACCTAGTAGAAAGAGAAGATGCACCCTCGTTAAGGGAAGAAGACTCCCATTTTAAATTTTGAAACAGCTTAAAAAAGTGAAATTTTCTTGTGAAACATTTTTTATTATCAAGAAAAAAGGATAAGATATAGTATAAACAAATATTAAAAAGTTGAGTTTTTGATCAGAAACCTGGATCTTCTTTGCTTAAGAACGGAGATAATCGAAGATATGCTTATTTATACAGGATTCTGGTTATTCCTATAAAAGAACTGATTACAATGAATCTGTCAATATTAAAATACTGTATTTTTATATAATGTAATGTTATTAACCCTCATGAGTAACATATTGTTTTTTGTTTTTCTTTAAATTTTATATGATAAATTTAAACTTCTGCAAAATAAATATATCTATCAAATTGAAGTGGACAATTTGCGATCTAGTTATGGAGGCTTTTTTTTAGTCGAATAACATTTATCAACGCCCAAAACATATTTTTAAATACATTTTAGACGCTTTACTCAACAATTTCTATGTCTGAGCATTTCTGGAATAACCATATAGATTTTTTTCTGAATTATTCATTTTAGACTTTTCGGTAGCTTCTTCCCTTAAGAGGGTGACGGGAACAGAATTTCTGAGAAATTCGAGGATGTCCCTACAGGAGCGATTCGCGTGGATCCGATATCGAGCGGTATTGGATGTTCTTCGAACTTACTTGAAAGATTAAGTGGGTGTGAAATACCTTCACCGAGAGAAGTGGTAAGCAACGTTAAC
The DNA here is from genome assembly GCA_949152435.1 of Gastracanthus pulcherrimus. Classification (NCBI taxonomy): domain Eukaryota; kingdom Metazoa; phylum Arthropoda; class Insecta; order Hymenoptera; family Pteromalidae; genus Gastracanthus; species Gastracanthus pulcherrimus. Next base: position 149,415,948 of record OX424576.1, read on the forward strand.
ACTTTTACTGCGGTGGGAAAATTCATCTTTTTTTCACAAGCCTTTTCTATTAGGAACGAAAAATTTATGTCTATAAAATATCAATAAATATATTTTATAAATACATTTTATATATATTATATATTTTCTTTGGAAAATAAATTTTTACTGTGTTACTGAGGACTTGATTAAGCAAAAAAGTCAATGTGACTACAATACTTTTCTCGGTGTTCATTTTGAAATCTGATTTGTACGGTTCGAAATTTTTTATTTCAGTTAATTTTCAACAATAAGGATGCAAAATTTGGATAAATAGTTAAAAACCGAATACCGTATTGATAGCATCGATGGGATAGCTAAAAAATTGATTAATAAAGTATGTAGTTCACGAGGTAATCATTTATTATGTTTCATGGAAGTTAATACTGCAATTATCCTGATTCACAATTACTATTTACGAGACATCTTTTGTTGTAAATAAATTTAATAATAACAAATATTTAATATCATATAAAATTCAAATAATTCACTGATTTGCATTCATTATAATATTTTTAGCATTTATTTACCTAAAAATGAATTTTTCGATTCTTCAACTTTTACAATACTATTAATTAAAAATACATACAAAATAAACAAAATATTCTGATTTACTGCAAGCACTTGTAAACCCACCAATGGAACGCTGTAACCACGACTACGAAAAAAAGAACCAAAACACAACAAAAAAACAGGCAACTTACGTATCGCAATGCCCGCAACACAAGACCCCTTTTAAATTTTCAGCGTAAGTATAATAACAAAACCGCAGAACTATCGCGTAGAACATTCGCCGTACAACCGCGCTTTTAAAATTATAACGCGCTGTATATAGGTACTCGCCGCGACCCAGAATAAAAAGAAACCGCGGCGGAATTTCGGCCGCGGCGCAGCAGTAGCATTCACGTCGATTAATCGTCGAGCGCATGCAAACGGCGAAACAAAAGCTGCTGCTGCCGCTGCCGCTGCAGCTGGAAAAACACAGGCGCGTCTTATTAATGCGCCGCGCGGAGACTGCTGCAGATATCAGAGAGAAGGAGAGCCTCGCGTGTTTCGCATAATCCGCGCTGCAGCTCGCCGCGGCTGTTAAACGCGTGGGTCGCCGCCGCCACTTGACTATACACCCCCGCGTTTCCTGTTCTCTCTCTTCTCTCTTTCTTCCTTCGTGAGCGGCTCTTTCTTCTTACGCGGCTGCAGTGCAATAAAAAGTTTCTGCAGGCACGCGGATTCTTCGCAGAGGCATATGTAGGGGCTTTTGTTAAAGTGCGGCAGTTTTCGTACTGCGTTCTTGAGAGAGTTGTTGGATGGATTAAGATTGTTTATCAGAAAATGTATGAGACTATGATTTTCATGAAGAGTATGGGAATGAGAAAAGTAATTTTACTTAGTCTATGAAACAGAGAATATGACGAATTGACAGAATTATTCTAACAATTCAAAATTTGTTTATTAACTTGATTATTGTACACAAATTTGCTCGTACGCAAATGAAAGGTATATATACATTTCGAGATTCAGTTAAAAGAGGTTAAGAATTGTAACACAATAATAAAATTGAAGTAGAAAATGTTGTTTTATGAAAAATTTATGTTACTTTCTTGGTTTTACAAAAACATTGAAAGTTGAGTTGTCACAGTCTTATTCTGACATTGCGATATGTCAATACAGACTGTATTGAATACAGTGAGAAATTTTATTTAAAAAATGGGTAGCCCGTTCTGCTTTTCCACTAACCATAGAGGAGATGAATATGTACGCACCCATTTTAAAATACAATGTTTCGGATACACTAATAAATTATTTTTTGCTTCCTCTGTGAGGAAGTTTTGTGATAGTAAAAACAATGTTAGAAACATGTTTTGACATATAAATAATTTTAATAAATTACGTACAGAGAAAAAATTGCTGTGATAAGGATGATTATCTATCGGTGTGCAATTTTAGTAAAAAATTATCTTTTAACAAACCATCAATGATAAAAAAAGCACGCCTTTTTTAAGCTGTTAATTAGAAAGAGATATAGCAATTTAAAATTAATATATTAGAATAAAGAATTTTATATGAATTGGCAGTGGTTTTGAAATTATTATCACATCACCGAACGATAACTTCTCAAATTATAAAATTTTATTTTACCCAAATCAAGCATGTATAAATAGTTTGCATACAATTTTAATATAATTTTTAATCAACTAAAAGCTTAAATTTTAGAATCTCTCTTAAAACATCTTGGGTTTTCTGGAAACTTATGACTTGTTGCATAACCTTAATTTACTTAGTCACTTATCAAGATGAAAATTCGTAGTATTTTAATAATTTAAATATGGCTTTATTAAATTTCTTCGCTTATTTGGCGAAAATGTCCTTAACAAACATAACTTAACAAGAAATACCAACATTCAACGGATTCACTCCGCAGTTGTTTCGAGTTGTTTACATGTAATAATTCAAAACAAACATTAAGACTATTTTCATCATAAACTCGGTGTTACATTCGTTGATATACACGTATTACTATACCGTATAGCGGGATTTCAAATTCAAATGATAAACATGGTTCTGTTTTAAAATTCAATTTATCCACGGGTGTTAGAACGTTGTAAAAGGACTGTCAACTCTGAGATAAAAATGTAGTCAAATTTATTACGATTCTGAGATAGTTTTAGACCAAATGAAAACCAAGAGTATTCCGCAAAATTGAAGTACGGAGAAGTTATTACGTAGAGCTTTATAACTAAGAAGTCCCGAAGTAGGTCATTTATTATATGAGTATGGTAAAGTGTACTTCTTTAAAATCATGTCCTCCGTAGAAAGTATGCTATTGTGGTTTTAATATTTTATGATAGAATTGAGCGTACAATTTTAATTATAATTTTTCTTTAGTTTTCTAAATAATCGAAGAAACTTAATGACTTTATATTCTTCCAGTAAAATAATATACTACCTACTAATAACGAAAGACATGTATACTTTTTTATGTTATTTAAAGATAATAATTATATATATGTAACTCATTTTGATCCGTGTTGATCTGTTTAACATATATGTATTTGTTTTATAATTCGAAGTTATGCCTCATTAAACATTTTATTTTTATATAATATTTACTTACAATTTATCAATAATATTTGTCTATATATATGAGATCGACTCCTAATACGAAAATTAAAAGCAATTTAAAGGTTTACGAAACTTTATGTGTATCCCGAGTGTATTCCTCTAAACATTGGAATACTATCCTATAATGATACCACATGTTTAGAGGATAAAACAAGTTCAAGAGCTATTTTACGTGTTTACAAAGTTTGATTAATTTTGGTTCCTGAATCGCGTTAGTCTTCGCCGCAAGCGATGAATCGCAATACTCTTCGTCTTAAACTTTGAACCGCGTTACTGGTCGTATTGAAGTCGAAATAGTTTTTAAACATACTACCCGGGAAAAATTACTTATATATAGCCATTAAAATATATTAAAATTGATATATGCGTATATATAATCATATATAATCATAAATAATCATAATTGATTTTATACAATTGTATATGATTATATATAGATTTTAACCTTATATCAATATATATAGTCATATAAAACTATATATGTTCATTATCTAACCATATATAACCACATATATTAGCTAGTATAGCATTATACATACTTATATATGGCCATATATAATTGTATATAATCATATATAATTATATCTAACCGTTCATACACACTTATATATAGCTATATCTGTCTATAATTGTATATAAAGCGAAAACATAGCGTAGTCGCGATTTGCATGTCACTACATATTGCATGAGGCCCTATTCAGGTACCTTATCAGAGTATTATCCGACTCCTAAGATACTTGATCATATCATAGTTTCACCAGAACTTAATATATCTACTCTCTGGTGACGGCAGAATTAATGTCACTATTCAGATACTTCCAGTGTTACAGTTTCAACAGTACCAGTTGGGATTACGGTTAATTGGTGCTGGGTCCTCAACTCAAAGATCCCAGGTTCGAGTCCCATCGCAAGCAATTTTTTTTAAATAAAAATGATTATTTGATTGATATTTGAATAAATCAAGCATTATATTGTTAATTTATTATTTAATTCTGCTCATATATGATTATATATTGTCCTATATAACTATATATAATTATATATAAGCTATTATATATGGTTATATATAACATTTTTTCCGGGTACATTGACAAGCATTTCTAGAAAAAATTTTAATTTTTCAAACCTTAGAACACAAGTTTTAAGTCCAATTCGGGATTTTTGGTATAAAAAATGTGCATTCATTAATTATCTTATAAAATATAATTTTATTGGTGACTATAATCTCCTGCAATATTCATTTATATTATTTAATTTATTTAATATTTTTAATATATCTGCTGTGTCAGCCGTGGTCATTAATGGGTTAAAAGATTTTTCGAAAGAAATTACTTTCAAACGGCATTATAAGGTTACACAGAATATAATGAGTGATTATTTGCCAAGAAAAATGCATCATCTTTATAGTCACAAAAAGGAACTATTCTACTTATTCACCGCGTAAAAAGAATTACTCCACAGGAACATCCTCTCCTCGGCGAAAGGATCGTTTTTCCGCCGGCGCGCCTTTCGCGCCACCGGATTACGCGGAAATCTCGTTATGCACACACTAATCGGCGTTAAATACATTTTCCCCGATGTTTGCACTCTCCTTCCGGCGCGTCGCTTCCTTTGTGTTCCGTCCAATGTCCTCCCATCCTCCTCATTGAAAACGAGCGTACATAGGTAGATGCACCGCGTGCCAGCGCGCATACTTCTCTTCTGCCTCTTCGGATCCTTTTTTCTCCTCTCCGTCTCTCTCTTTCTCTCTCTTCTCTACATCTTCTCGGCAGCCGCCGTGCCAGTTAATATTAGCCGGTGCTTTTAACGTCATTTCGCCTGCTTTACCCAAGGCGCGCTGTTTCACTTTAATGTTTACTTTACGGGCCGTAAAACTTTATTATAATTAACGTGTGCTCGAGTCGCGCGAGTCTTTCGCGACGGGGGTCGGGGGGAGAAAAAAAAAAGGATGGTGGTGGAAGAGCGTGCGGAATGACGCGAGCGTTTTTCTCGCAGCGTCATTATTATGGCTCGTGGCTGTATGCATGCATTGTAATATCGGGCTCTCGCATATTGTGTGTTTGGTCTTCGGGGAGAGTGGACGAGGATGCGAGGTTCGAGGTTCGAGCTGCGGCTGTGGAATCAGGAGATCGTCGTTGATGAATATGCAGGGAAGTGCAAATGTGCCTGATCGCTGTAGTTTATAATTGATTGTAATTTGTAGAATGGAAATTGTGAATTAGTTATTCACTTCCTTTCTTGAACAAAATAAAAAATTATAATTTAATTTTACTGTAAGTCACTGTCATGACATTCTTAATTATCATGTTCTCGTAATGAAGATTATTTATACAAATATCGCATCATAAATATTCCAATTTCAACTAATTGTAAGAATTAATTAAAAATTTTTCAAAATGAAACAAGAAACTCTGAGGTTACTCTTGATTCTAATTAATTCAGTTATTTTTAATATTAAACTATATACTTACATTGGGATATAAGCTAAGGGTTAATGATCGCAGATTACGAATCAATTGTAAAAATTGACAAAATTCCAAATAGTGATTTCAAAATGGCTTGCCAAAATTTTCCATATAAACGTAGAATTACTAAACGTATGTACTTTATACAAGATTATCTATGTGAGGGATTTTGGTATCGCTCACTACGAATCCGCTGTCAAAATTTCAAAATTCAAATCGACTTTTTAAAAATGTAAATTGAATGTAAATTGATTAATCGTGATTTTGGATTACATATTTTTAATGTTGATATTTGAATAATTTATTTGTATTCAGTGACCCCTAAACCCCTTATTTACATGTACTTACATTGTTACTTAAAATCCACTCTCTAACCGATGTAACAAAAACAATTTTTATCAAGCGAGGGGTCAATACTTAAAATCTCAATTTTCTATATTCAGAGAATTAAATTTGTCAAAAACTATTTACCACTTCAAATTCCGCCCATATAATAAATATCTTTTGAATATTTGGTTTTTATTTAGGTGCAATCAAAAGTTACAACCAAAATAATTATGGGCTATAAATCGAATCGAACTCATAGACTCATCACTTCAAAGCACTATCTGCTTACACACGTCCAATAAAGCAAAGCGAGAAACTCATCTAAACCTCCGTCGAGGTAAATCAATTCTCGAGCGCGTCGAGGAAAGATTAAATTCGGCGCCGGAATCCGGGCTCGAAATCTCGACAGCAGCAGCGGGCTCCCAAGTCGCCGATTCGATATAATCGCCATCCGTTTGCATTATCCCAGACTTGGATTTATTAATTATAATTCATAGAGATTACATGCGCGCGACAGCTGAGACATCCGTCGATGGTGTTCCGGGAAATTGATGCTGGCGTAAGCGAGAACTCGAAATTACCGATGATTTCGTTCGCGGTGATTTATTGGAATTGCGAGCGCTCGAAATAAGCGACAATGCTGAAAATGTTAAAATCGGATTGACTAAATTCGAGCTAAAATGGGAATGCACTAGTTGTATCGTAGTAGAAAGTGGAAATTCTTCGATATATATATATTTATAAATTTATTTTCTAAAGTAGGATTATGGCGTAGTAGTATTATTTTTTACGTTAGTTTTAGTCTATGGAACTAAAGTTTTAATGACCTATAAAGAATTATATATTAGTATGTGAACATTAAAAGCTACTAATTTTTAGCTCAAGAAGATCAATGAATAACTATTGGTTAGAATTCATAAATCTTGTTCTACTTTCTTAAAACTAAATAGTTTTTATTTGACTTATGAAAATGCTAAAAAGTAGTAGTTTTTTATAATTACTGATGCATAAAATGTATCAGATCAGAAGAAAATTCTTTAAATCTAGTCAACAGTTTTTATTCTATGTATATAATAAAACACACTCCTTGAGAGTTTCAAAAAGATTTATTAAAATCTCTTGTGCAAGCAAGAAGTTAAAGCTAGAAAGTTAGACAGATTAGTTTCGAGAAAAACACGGTTAAAGTTATTTCAATTTTGCATGCTATCTAATGTAAATTATTTCACTTGACTGGATATAAACTTTATTAAAACGTCAAGTTTTGACATATGACCCGACTTAAAACTTGCTTATAATAAATTACAAAAATTAAGAAAATATAATGATAAATTTTTTTGCTTTCTCGAAGAGAAAGCTTCATGTCGATGAAATTTTTTTTATCAGACTGAAGAATTTTTATGTTTTCAAGATTCCTGAGTCAGAGAAACATGTTTTTAAAAAATGTCTGTCTCTCTTCAAGGGAAACATGTTATCAGTTGAAATTTTGTAGACATATGAGCTATTGCTCAACTTAGAACTGATTAGATTTTGGAGCTGATTGGATAATAATAAGTACATTAAAAAAAAATTAAACGCTGCCAATTCACTGGCACTTAGCTTCATCAAACTAAATTAATTGTTCTAATATAAAAATTTTTGTTTTAATAAATTAATCTTTAATTGCTATATCTCTTTATAATTATGAGTTAAAAAATGTATGCTGATTTATCATTAATGGTTTAATTTACGAAAGTTAATTCAGCTAGCTATAGACATAATCTTATTTTTATTATATATTTATATTATTAATTTACATCTATATGTAAATTTAATATGTTTTAAGCCGTTTTTGGTACCATTATTTTTTTTAATTAATAATTTTAATTTTATATATTTCACCTTGAATTTGAATTCAACATTTAAAATCACATAATTAAATAGTTCATACGTATCATTTTAACTAGATTTATAAGAAATAAAACATAACAAATATTAATATACATTATTTCATTAGTCTTTAAAAACCTTTTCAATCAATATTTCAAAATATCAATTGAAAAATTATAAAAAAAAAATTCACCGTTTATAAGTAAGTAAAAAAGAGTATATACTCTTTCAAATGCAAAATGATCAGTGGGTAAGACGCTTGCTTACCCATACAAGACGCTCAAGCAGTCGGGGGTTCGATTCCCAGCAAAAATTATTAATATTCCTAATCACCTTAAATTATTTCAAAAAATTCCATGGTATATTTTCCAGATATCACCGTTTAAACAATACACGACGTTTTTGTATATAACAGAAAAAAGAAAATAGCTTATTTAAAATATTGGGTCCGGAAAGATAGGTAATTTTATGCTCTTTCAAATGCAAAAAAAATGAATTGATGATATTATTTCAAACATACCAATATACCCGAAAAACTAAAACTAAAAATTGGAAAAACCGATAAAAAGAAAACAGAAAAGCATGAAAAAACAACAAAAAACGATTACACACACACAAACACGCACACACACACACACACACACGCACACGCACACACACACATCCATATAGAAATTTTCTAAAAATAGTGTATTTTGAGTCCTAGTATCTCAAAACATGTTTCTAACATGATGTAGCAAAATTTTTCTTACTTTCACATAGTTTCCTCTCTGAGGAAGCAATAATAGTATATTATGACACTGTTGTGGGAGATGGTTTTCTACCTTGCTCGAGGGTTTTCGCACGAGCGAAGCGAGTGAGAAAATCGAGCAAGGTTGAAAAACACCTCCCACAACAGTCTCATACGATATTTTATAGCACAACAACCTCAAAATCGACAATAAAGTTGGCATTTTGAGGTTAGTGTGCTATAAATATTATAACAGACATACTATAGAGAGTTAATTATTTCGAGTTATAATATATTTTTAGACTGGCAATTGAAACGCTTGTGTTCAATAAATTAATTTTAGTATTATTTAATTTAAGAAGGTTAGATAGATCCCCCGCGCGGGTTGAGGAAAGGCGAGCCCTCCCGCACCGCGCACCGACTCCTCTCTATTACCGCGCACCTCCCCGCGCAGACAACAAGCTAGTGCTTTCATTTGCTTTTTCACTTAGTACTCAGAATCGGTGTTCTCAAAATTTTGCGTACACGATCGTTAATACTTTTTCAATATTTTGCATTTTCTTTTCATTTCGTTCTTATCATTTTTTAACAATCGCGTTTATTGTCAGTTTACAAGCTGCCCTCATAAGAGCCTGTGTATAAGTGTCAAACTTTGAAGTCAATTATTTTTAAATCGGTGATGGTTAATGCTTTCAAGTTTTACATACTATCGTAAACTTTATAGAAGAATGACATATTAACTTTTCAGAAACATCTTATCATTCTGACTTCACTATCAAACCTCTTTAAAGCAAATTTCAATTATTATATAAAATTCTTAAACTCGATTTTTCAGAACCTCTCTTTAAAAAAGCTTTCTGCTATAAGTAGTTAGCAGCGGTTTTATATTTTTGTTGAAAAACGCCGGAATTTTACCTTATTACTAAAACAATGAATTAATAGAGAAAACTAAAGTAATATGATAAATTAATCAATTAATAATAACAACTGTCAAAAATTGTTTGCAATATAACTATATATAAAAATGAATAATTGTCAATTTATTATAATGTGTCGTCATTTTATCATAAATTGAATCTAATGTTTACAATAAATCATTTACACTGTAAACCGAAGTGTCAAACGTCAAATTTTCTTATTCTAAATGTGTACTATTTGAATCATAGATATGGTTATCAATGCAAAAATTAGGTACTTAGTTTACAAAATCGGTGACAAGTAAGTTTTTTAATATAATACGTTTACACCACATTTGCACTTTTAATGTACGTAATTTTACACCCTTGAGGTTTCCACTGCATGAGTTTTTAAAAAATTTCAAATTTCAACTACCGTTCATCATTAATAACAAACAACAGTCTCCCTAAATCATTTTTTATGCCAAGCCGGCACCAAAAATATGAAATAAAAAAAACCTTATCTACGAGCGCCCACCTACGCGCTGGCAATAGCCAAAGTGGAATTTAATGTCCTCGACGTCGCGCGTGAGATAATTTGAAATATGAACAGAAATTTCGCGACACAGATTCCCGCACTATGCATTATATATATATATATATATATATATATATGCTACACCTCGGCTAATGCATCACGGCGCCGAGCGCCGACGATGCTGTCAGAGGTTAAAATAACATTCGAAGCGCGTAGCGTTCGCCGAGAAGAAGGTATTAGAGAGAATAGACGCGGGCCAATATCGGTGCCGATTGTTGGGAGACAAAACAGAGCCTCGCGTTTCCATCATGCGGATGCGATCGTCGTAACTGATGCGGCATGCGGCTATATTTGCGCGCGACCAGTTGCCGCGCGCTGAAGTTCTCTTTACACTTTATCCTTTGTTTTATATATAGGTGGAGTGGATTGTTGTGCCATGCGGGCTAATAGAGACGTTTGATGATCTTCTTGACTGAAAAATTGTTTTAGCGATAATAATTTTGATTGATTTATGAAAAAGTATGGGGAATTTGCATGCTTATGCATATTTTCGCATGTAGATGGAATTTTTAATTATGATGAGGCCTTAGATGGTTTAGTGATTTATCAGCTTTTACAGCGCCATAAATAGCAAACTGTTGTTTACGTTTCTGAGTTATTTTAGGAATTCTTCGTTTTAATATTGCTTAAAACATATTGACGTAAATTATTCGTCCATATTAATCATTTCTCTTACTTGTTTTAAAAAACAACAAAATTAGCAAAGTTATGGAGAAGTATGGGTATGTAGATTTGAAAAACTACTTCTGAAAATCTTTCTCATTTAAAAAATAACAATTTGTCATTTGTACCAGTAAAAGCAAATTTTGTTTTTCAAACTATCGCAAACAAACACATATTTTTCCGAGTTTTAATGTAGAAAATATTCGTTCCAATGGGACCACAGGCGGCCAAACAAATAAACTCATTCCTGCGTTAGAATGCAAAGCCGGTGTGAAAACAGAAAAACGCCAACGGTAAAAAATGTGAGACAAGGAGGCGAACGGAATAGTGCTAGAGCGCACTGGAGTAAAAGAAGCAAATAACGAAATAAATCGACAGAGAAGCTGGAGAGAGATTCCGACTATTCCGAGGCACCGAAGCAGCGAAGAGGACTGTCGCGGTAATTATGCTAAAGTTAATTACGTAATTACGGATTCGCGGTCGAGCGGAAAAGCTTTTTTCCCCTTCTCTGCAGCTTCTACTCTACGTACTTGCGCTTTCTTTTTTAAATTTGTTTCACCGACCTATATACGCGGTAAAATGCGTGTAGCATAAGAGCTGTTCATGCTCAAGTATGAATTTGTATAATAGCAAAAGTAAAAGTATCTATAGTCAATAAATATCTGTGGGTTCCCGGAAAAACGACTTCAGTCCACTTTTCATATTTTTGAGATATTAAGGTTTAAACTTTTTAATTTCCATTTAAACTAATGTTAAAAAACTTATAAATAGTAGATACGGTCACTTATTTGTACACTTACTTGATTTTTTGCATTTTTATATAAAAATAGACTATGTAAGGATACGAAAATCATTCGAAACTCAATTTTCAAAAAAATGGACTTAGATCGTTTTTTTGGGAACCCACAGATATGTAACTTTTATTGTTTGATAATACAATACTTATAACTTTGTAAATAAATAGAAAAATGATATTTAGTATTGTTAATATTGGATTATGTTTATAATATTATAATAAATTCTACTGGTTTTATACCAATTAATTATTTGGAAATGTGTAGCTCAGAAAATGATTTTTAATAGATTATAAAAGAAACTAGAAGCTGTATATCATTGATTTGTAAATTTGCTTTAATTTTAGTTCACTTTTAAATTGTGTTGAGCCCCATTGCGATCATTTAATGATTTATGTTCTTTTCTGTGTAAGTCAGTTTTTTAACATTATGATTTTAAGTATGAATGTAAATAAATTTTACTTTTAACCATGTTTTTATAAAATAATAAAAGAAAATATCTGTAAAATTTAGTCTAATCGATTTTGAAACTTATACAAGATTAAACCTATTGAAAATAATATGATATTAAACTAAAATTAAAAAATTAAATAATAAGACATTGTAACATTTTGTTATAATAATGATTTAACGATTAACACAAAGAAATAAGTTTCAATAGGTAATAAAAGAAACTGAAAAATATGTTATTGATTTATGGGCTCTCTTTATTGTAACTTTCCCATTAAATTGTCAGGAGCCCCCATTCGATAACTTAATGATTTATGATCTGCTTTTTGTAACTTTATTTTTCCAACATCTCTATATCGATTCAATTGTTATACGTAAAAATATAAGTTCTGTGAAATTTAGTCTAATAAAAATTTTCAAATTTGTCCACAGAAAAAAGTCCAACAGTCATGGGTAAGATAAATGTATCTAGATACAAAATGTATCTTCTCCGAAAATGAACAATACCTTTGTAGCAAAGAACATTTCTAATACCATTTATGTTGTAATAAATATATAAGATACATAAGTATCTAGTATCTTTGGACAAAATTATGTAGATACCTTTTTAAAATACTTTTTATCATGATTTTATTATTATTATATTATCATACAATATTATTACAATTATTATGTCTGCATAATGTTACTTCTATTATTATTCACTAAAGTATCTAGATACTTTTCTCAGTAACTTATATCTAAAAAGTATTTATCAAATTTATGCATTTTCTTAAAGATACTTGTATATACCGTCTTACATACTTCAATATCTCTGATCTATCCGTCTTGTAACAAAAGCCCAAATGTTGCCCATTACCCAAACCCAACAATGAATTTATCCGCAAGCACGCTTCATTCCGACCAACCGCACTCTCGCAATCGCATCAAGTACATTTTCCCAGCAAATATTCTTCCGCGCGCTCGACCACCGCATCGCATTGTCAATCGGCGAGGTCCATCGTCGGAATTCGCGCACCAGGTACAACGTCCAGCGCGCGTTGCGGTCGTTCTTTGCGCGTGCCTCAACTGCATTATCGCGCGCGATAAAGGCCGGGTGCGAATCCCGATATAGAACGCGGCATTGCCGTACGTGCGGCGGGAAATAATTATGTATCGGGCGTACAGAGCCGACGCTCGATCCTTTTTCGCTCTCGACGCGTCGATTCCTTTATTTATGTCCTCTGGCCTTCGTTGAAAAAACATTGGACGCCGCACTGGGTGGTGCGGTAGAACGCGAGCGAAGGGGTTGGATTGGGTATTTTGCGAAGCTTTTCGGGCTCTGGTGGGGATATGTGGTGTGAATTTAGAGAGGATTGGCTTTTCCTGTTTAATATTGATGGGAAAGGTAGCGTGGAATGTCTTATGATTAGGTGATGAGATCTGATGAATGAATCGGCTAAAGGGATTTCGATGGAGCAAGAATAAGCAGTTGCAACGTCTGTCTACTGAGTTTCTATAACAAATCTCTATTGGTTTATGAAAATCCATTTTCATTTCGTCAATTAAATAGTTGATTAATGATGTCAACGTCAATTACATTTAATACAGTGTTATTCATTAATAAAATAACGTTTCCTTTACATCAAGTACATTTTCAGCAAACCAAGCACTAAATATCTAAATAATATAGAATATCCATTCAGGCCTTAATCAGAATCTGGCTGCGATTTTCAATACGAGCACGTGTATTTTTATTACATAAATTGTTCCTTCAGTAACGATAAATTTTTTTTCTATCTATTATGACTCAGTTGGTGTAATATTGAACTATTATTCATACAATGGTCGGACACATTATTTCTAAGCTATAAGTACGTGAATTTGATATGAATCTTAATTCAGTTGCCTATGAGCTGATCGATATATAACCACGTGCATATATGCATTTACGGCTTGGATTGCATATTGATTTCCTATATAAATGTGCAGTTGCAATGTTATAACAAAATAAAGCTGAATTATTTATAATTAGCATTACCAGGTGCGGCTTCACCCACGAAAACTGTCAACCGTAAATAATTATTGTTCTCAAAATAATTCGAAATACAGAACTTTATCGCAACAAAACCATCATGTTAGCTATGCCATTTTATTTTTTAAAATGTTAACTTCAGGTTCGTAATATATGACTACATACAAACCCTTGTATACACATATTTGGCTTATTTACTTTTCATTTGTAAGAGAAATAATTCGAAATACAGGATTTCACCGCAACAGAAACGCAATAGATTTTGCGCCTCATGAGTTTTAAGAAAATAAAAAGAGGCAAACAAGTTTTCAAAGTAATTTAATAATTAGAAGATATCCTGTGTTATAAAAAGTCTGAATAATTCATTAATCTTAGATGAATTATAGTTGTGAAAATTTATATTTTCGTACAATCTGTTATTAAAATATTGTACAGTCGAGTCGCGGGGACTGAGGGGGTAATTAAATATTCGGAAAGATAAAATTGCATAAAAGTAAAATTCGGAAAGATATTCTATGGAAAATGTAAAATTCTGAAAAGTTAAATTTGGTAAGAAAAGAATTCGGAAAATATTACTATTGAATATAGAAATATTGATAGACCAAAGCATAGAAAAAAAATTTGTAAGGGTTAAATATTGAAAATCAATAATTTTATAGATTAAAATATTGAAAATTGTTAATTTGATTTTTTTTTAATATACGGGTATTACTGCCCTTGCTAAGTTAGCAGGTTACATATCAAATTTTCACTATTTTAATCTATAAAATTATTGATTTTGTCTCCATATTTTCATTTTTCATATGTTCACCCTTACAATTTTGTTTCTATACTTTGGTATTTCAATATTTCTATATTCTAATACTTTCCGATTTTTTTTCTTTACAAATTTAAGTTTTCAGAATTTTCTATTTTCCATGAAATATCTTTCTGAATTTTACTTTTATGCAACTTTATCTTTCCGAATAAACGCTCCTATTATACTAAATACACATTGCTGTCCCCGAGAATTTTGATCCCGAGCCTTTTCAGTCCCTGCGTCTCGACTGTATAGGATTCTGGTTTATATAACACTTCAGTAATAGACATGCCACGAAAATTACAATGTTGACGTTTAAATGTTTTGCGAGAATCAACAGAATATGCATATTTATAAAAATTAAAAATATCCTAAATTATAATAAATAGAATTACTTTGAAAACTAGTTTTTCGCGACGTTTTATGATCTTTAGCTCATTAAAACTCACAAAGATATAATAAATCTATGTTCGTACAATCACTAAAATCTGCAATATATATTATTTTTATTACTTACAAGGCTATGAATCGCAAAAATTAATATAAATGTTTAAAGACTCACTGGAATTTTTCTTTTAAAATTTTAGGAATTCAAAACATTTATGCAAAATATTAAATTCTATAAATAAGTAAAAATTGAATTAGGGTTAATATGGGAGTATGTTCATATTCAAGATTAAACTTAGAATTGATACCTAAACTATTTTAATTACATACTATATAATGCGATGCATATAATTTAGTGTTAAACATTTTATCAAAATTATTTCCTCATTACTATTGCATAACATGTTTGTAAAAAAAAAGAATGGCGTAAATAGAGAAGAAAAATCGTCAAGTCACCGCAAGAGAAAAAGCGCGTCCCTCTTAAAGTGCACCGTGCGCTCAATCGTCGTCGCCTTGTTTATTTTAATCGCAGAAGGAAGCTGTCGCCACCCTAATCTCCCTCTCTTTCCTCCCTCCACGAATGTACACAAGCGTTCTTCTTTACTCCTCGGCGACGCGCTTCCTTCTTCAATCTCTATTTTTTGCTCTCGCGCTCTTCCCCCCCCCCCCGCGAGACTCTTCCTAATTTATTTACGCTCCTCCTCGCTATCTCGCGATACGCCCAATGGCGCAAGCGCGCAACATTTAAGAAACCTCTTGGCCTTTTATTTTCCTCCCCCTTCGCCTGCATGCACGTATATATATACACACGGTATACGCGTAGATGAGCAAATGGATTTACGTTTTTACGTCTTTGTGTCCCGAGACACCCCGGCGCTTGAAAAATTCAGCCGCCGAGTAATTTCTTTCTCCTTTATTCGCCCTCTTACTCGTCTTCCGGGAAATTGATTTCCTCGCCCGCGCACTTCGCGGAATCTTCTCGCGAGCTTAAAAATGTACTCTGCACAGCGTGGATTCGCTCGGGAAGTATGTAGCAGTTGTTGACTATTTGAAATTCAAATTGCCTGGCTCGGAAAATTTTCTTTTTCCTTTGTTTATTGGGTGCGAACATTTTTTCTTGCTAGCTCTTTGCTTACAATTTTATGATACCATTTTATAAAATCCAACGTTTTAATAGAAAATATGTATAGTGCCAATTACAGTTTTCTGTTTCATTTAAATTAATAGTTTTTATTTTACTTTTTCATGTTGAAAAATATTAACCAGGTATTCTACCATTCTTATAATTATTTTGTAATTATACCATTTTGATGTGGAAAGAAGCAAATTAAATATCAGTAAATACAAGAATTCATTAAATCTAACAAGTCCATGCATGAATTCTTTGTTTTCAATTATATATAAAAAATGTTTTTTCGGATAACAACTTACTGCGAAAATATATAATTAAAATATTAATAAAATATAAACAAAAAATTCATTAAATTACACCATTATTTCATGAATTATTTTACTTATTAACTTATTCATGTATTTTGATATAGCAAAATAAATTAATAATAATAAAAAATAAAATGCAAACGTAAATCATTATGAATAAATACAAAATTATATTTTAACTTACATCACGACGAAGATAACTTTGACAAATAACGATTTCTATATCTCACCTGTAACATAAACAAAAAGGTATAATTAGATAAATCGAAATTGTAAAATAGAAAATAGAATAAACCAGAAGCAAATTCAAAATAACATAGTCTGCATAAGCTAGAATTAGAATAAAACATTCCCTGGTAGAAACGTTCCCCATATGTTCGTCAGATTTTACTCTATTTTATAGGGAATGGCCAATTTCTGCTTAAAAGTCTGGCCAGAAACCCCGCTACCTGTCGACGTTTTCTCGTCAGAAACCTGACCAACTTATGGCTAATGAATAAATAAATAAAAAATAACGTTTAACGAATTTTTATAAGTTAATAATGATTATTATGTCATGGATTTAATAGATATTAATTATTGTTAATTATTGTTAATAGAATGCTAAGATATATTTGGGATAGATTCGAATTAAAAACTAAAAACTTATTTCATTAAAAGTTTTTTTAAGGTGAGAGTTTTATAATTAAATAAAACATAAAAAAATCAAATAAATAATCGAATAAAAATTTGCATGCTGTTTTAACACAGAAGTACTATAATGGGATTTACATTTTCAATAATTTTTTAGGGTTATGTAAGCTATTTAGATTTTCTATAAATTTCTGGTCAGACGCTGGTTTATTTCTGGCGAACTATTAGGAAACGGATCTGCCCAATAGATCGTGAACCGACCATCTAATATGCTCAATTTTCTACCAGGGTTAGAATCTCCAGTTCATAAAATCCATCTTCATACAATTATAAAAATGCAATTAACCAAAGCAATATATAAAGGAAGGTATAATGCACACCGAGCCAATTACAAAACGCTACAATCAATAATAAACCTTCACCATTAACATTCATTAAACAAGCCCCCTACACTCTCATAAGCACCCCAGCTCCCCAAAAATCCTGAATATTGCAGCCAGCGCGAACACACAGGCCCTCGAAAATGGTTCACCATTCCGCTCGGCAAGAAGCAGCATCCGTAGCTCCCGTGGTACGCCCGTAACAACACGTGTCCTCCATTATGCACTCGCATCACCCAAACGTGCAGTGCGTAGACACCATGCGTGTACACGTATATACACACACCTCCTCCTCGTCAATACATTTCGGGCCGGACCCCTCTTATACGTTCTTTCATTATTCTTTCAGAGAGACACAGCGTCTTCTTATGTACTCCTGAGAGATTGTTTTCGTCCTTTAGCAATGCGATTTCCCGCGTCACGTCGCGCGGGGGCCATCAATTTTTTAGCGCCCTGCAATCTCGAACGCGGAAACGCGCGCTTGCGGAGGGACAGTTTCTCTCTTTCTCTCTCTCTCTCTCTCTTCGATTCGTCGGAATTAATTCGGAGCGAGGGATATTTTGGGATTTTCATTTTCTTGCGCGGCGGTGCGAGGTGCGCTGCGCTGTTCTTGCTGGATTTTTATGCAAATTTATGGAGAGAACGCGCGCGGGTGGGGTTTTATTGTGCGCCTTACTGGCCTGCTGCGATATTTAAAGGGGGGGGGGGAATTCATTTTGGCCTTTCGGGAATTTCGGATGGATACATTTTTTAAGCGTTCGCGAGTGTGTGCAGCGCGAGACGCGCAGCGTGCGTGGAAAATGGGGAAAATGCCTGGTTTGTAGAATTGTAAATTTAAAGAAAATTGAATAATTTAATTTGATTCAGCGAAAAGATGGAATATTGTTTGAAATATATTGAGCAGTTTTATTTTATTATCTATTTTCAAAAATAGAGAACAACGTATAATAATGTATATTATTTTGTAATTATGATATATGAAACATTCTTATGCCTATGATCTCAAAAACCCTTTATAAATTATAATTATGATTTTATCTTCTTAAAAAATTTTATATAAAAGTTATAAAACAAATTAAATAAGCTATTCACAATTATTATTATGTTTTGTAAGTATTGACATTTAAACAATTTTGTTGAAAAGTGAGATAAGAAATATATTTGAATGCATTAACATTATAATTATTATATAAATATAACATTAAACAATTTACGTGAAAAACATTAATAAGAAGCCTTCATTAATATAATTTAAGAAATGATTGTATACTTAGTTTTGTGTAATGTGGATTATATAAAATATGATTTAGGGCGAAAAATATTGGTTTTATAAGAACACTGCACTGAGGATTATTGACTGGTACAAAGCACTATCATTTGTACTATTATTATTGTATCCGTAATATTAAGTATAAATACTGTATTGTATAACAGTTAAATATTGTAATGTTACACTGAGAAAAAGGAACGTAAATTTCATATCGTAAAATTATGATATCGTAAATTTGCGGATTTATATATCGTAAAACGAATTCCTTTTAAACCAATGTTGTAGAATCATGAACATAGGATCTGCGCATAATATTTAGCTACTAAAATAAATTAAGGTATTTTAAATTATATTCTTTATGTAAAAATTAAGATTTCAGATCGCTAATTTTACGATATAATATTGCATTTGACGCTAAAAATTACGATATGAATGCGTACATCTTTACGATATGATGTTGTTACGTGAGTTACGCTATATATCGCGTACATTACGATATAATTTTCTGAGTGTAAATAAATGCTTTTAGTATAAAAACTATACAGTATAGAAATTAAAAAGAATATTATCTATCTATAAATTTGATTTTTATCTTTAGTATTAAAGTTACGCACATTTCCTCAGTACCCAGTTGAATGAATAACTACTTTAATAGTAACAGGTTTCGTACTTTTCTCATTATACCCCCATTATCCCACCCACAGTCCTCCAAAAAACACCCAGCTCGATTCTTATGTCAGCCCTTCTCACCTCCACCAACAAAAAAAAAGAAAACCCTCCACCCTCCCCGACAGTCCCACCAAAATATTTACCAACAAACATGCTGCACACAGCAGTCACACCGGATAAGATTCCACTTGTCTCGCGATGGCGCGTGCAGCAGCAGCAGTAACCCACTAAAATAAATCTTGCCCCTCGTGGCGCGGCGGTGGATGCATCTGTCCCTGGCGCGCTGCGGGGGGATACTCAAACAGTCGTCGTTCTCTTCGAGTACGCACGCGAGCGCGCGGCCCGCCTGCATGTTTTATATCCGGGGAATCGATGTTTTTGCATAATTCAGGGGTAATGCAGTAGACTGGCGGGCGCGCGGGAGCTCGGAGGCCCTCGACCCTTCTTCATTTTTCTCCGCGGATTCTGTGTGTGCTCGTGGGGATGGATGTGTTGCGGGGGGGTATATTGCTGCTGAATCGGTTGATAGGAATTTTCGGGGGATCGATGGCGCTTTGGGGAATCGAAGTGTTTTATAAAGGTTATTGTAAGATGGTGAGGATCTTGCTTTTTACGCTTCGTCAGTAGTGCTGAATCAAAATTAGTTTTAGGTTTATTGAATGGGTTTGCTGCTCGCTGTATATATGTAACGTGTATGTGAGGCGAATATTCCTTTTTCTATGTTATGTATGTCTGTCATGAGTTTGAATTATGTATAGCCTTATTTTTATCCAGTTTTAACTTTCTATATCTATTTTATTTATATATTTGTGTCTCGTATTTTATTCTATTTATTTATTTATGTTTTTTAGAATCTCTTTGTATAATTAGCACTCGAAGTGTGTACGTTTTAATTATAATCTAAAATGATATATTTGTTATATATCGACTGATTTTACTTTGTAGGATTGTGATTTCTTACAGTTAAACAAATAAAATACAATTCAATTTTATTCAAATACCTAATACGTAATATATTTATTATACACAGTTTATTTAATGTTGAATATATAGGTTGTTTCTCAATAAATAAGATTATCATATCTTCTTGCGTAAATTTTACCAAATATATATTTTAGGAGAAAATTTTCTTAAAATCCAAACAATTTAGAATTTTCTACGCTGTAATTTAGAATACGTAGAATAGTCCCTGTATATAAATATACAGTATCCCTTTCTCGAAGACTACTCGCCTTATACCTATACATTTGATACTTTACTCAGGGAATAGCGGGCGAAGCTGGCGTCGTTGATGCTGCTGCTCTCTTTTACGTGCTTGTTTGTTTCTTTCCCTCCCTTTTTTCCCTCTTTTCGTCCGTTTGCTTATTCTCGGTCTGTGTTTTACCTTCTTCGTTTTTTTTCTCCTTCAAACGCGGGCCGACGGCTTCGGTGTATATATAGGTATATGTATGTTTACCCAGGACACGCAATGAAGTCTTTGCTTTTGAAATGGGGTATAGGCGTATTAGGGATGCAAAATGGTATTGTTTTAGTTACGAGCGGCACCGGAGAAAAATAATGAAATCCTATATTCTGTCTGGTAAACTATACAAACTAGTTCTTCCAGTTATTTTTTCATTTTCTATCTTGGAGTTTTGTGAAATGTAATTTATTTTCTATGCGTATTTTTACACTTTAATATGGATATTTTTTATAATTGAAACACAAAATCTTAGGAAGTTTATTTATCACTACAAAATTCTTATCCTTTATTTATAATCACAAAACCAAGGTATAAAATAATTTTATGAATTTTGTTGAATAATTAAATTGTACAATAATTTTCATATCCAATAACAATAAACAATTTCATCAAAATTGATAATACTAGCATAGTGCGTTTCATACACATAAGAATTGTACACATTTTAATTGTGCACAATTAAAATGAACGATCCAAGTGACAAAAAAATGTTTAAACCCATAAAAAACGTAATTAATATGTTAATTGCGCACTTTTTTTAGAATAAATTAATACAACAATATTAAAAAAAAATAAATTACAACACGAAAACATTCAAATAATTATGGGAGTGTTAAAAGATTGATGAAAACCTCAATTTCATGCCTGATTTGGAATCTTAATTTGACGTAGATTACCTACCAGTTAAGAAGATTTTTCTTAAAAAGTTCAGCTGGACTATTCAATTGGATCTACATAGCATATTTAAAAGAAATTTATTTATACAGGTAAGCTATAGATAAAGATTATTTAAACAAATATACCCTGGTAGAAATGAAACAGTAAAACTGGACAGTTTATCGTCAGTTTTAATAGCGTTTACATGAAATGGGTTTTCTCGGCAGTTTCTGTATAAAATAGGAGAGCTTATTAGCGGTTTATTAGCAGTTTCTTCAATATCGCCATATAAAATTTCTCAAGGACATTTTTCTACCAGGATGATATTCGTTTCTTTTAATGTATATATTTGTTAATTGAACTTTTTCCCACTAAAAATTAATCATGAATGAATCAATGGAAAATGACAAAACAATTATATTTAGATAGTCTAATTTAATCTAAAAAATTATGATAAAATTTATTTCAAGCGTTAGTAGATCAATAAATTACGTTTCTTTACGTACAATATTATTCTGATAAATACTATCTGCATAGTAATACTCGATTTGCCTTTCCAAACAACATTAACGATAACTCGCATCCCCTACAACCCGCACATAAAAATAAAATCCCCCAAAAACTCGGACAAATGAGACTCTCCGCTATCTGGTAATCTAAGCATGATCAATCATCATCATTGTCGCATCTCCAAAGCAAAAAGCGCACATCGCATAAAAGTCGTCTCTTCTATCAAGCCCGCGAGCCGCGTACTTGCACAGTAATACTAGCACACAGATTGAAACCCGAGCCGGTGAAACGGCCTCTTTATTACCAGGCGCAGCGCCGCGCCGTTCAAGTGACCCGAGCGCCTCGGATTTCTTCGAAACACGTAGGGGAGGAATGTACGCGACTGCAAGCCTGGGGGATGATAATGGCAGCCGAGGACGAGCAACTGTCTGGCCTCTTTTTTCAAGCCGGCTGCGCGATTTCAGCCACGCGCCAAGCGGATTCTGAAAAGCGTATGATGGGGTAAACGGTCGACTGGTTCGTGGCGGTGTACGGTTGATCGGGTAATGAGAGGTGAATTGGTCTGACGTTGGCGATGGAAGTTCTTGTTATATGCGCGTGTTGATTGCGAATGTATCTATAATGGATTTGCTTTTGTTGAGGTTGGTGGCGATGTGAGAGCAGTTGAAGGATTTTTGTTCTGATGATACAATGAGTCGTTGGTTGTGTAGAAGGTATGTTATAAATAGATAATATTAACAGTTCGGCTTTGTGTTATCGGCTTTAGGAAATTTAATCGTCTAGAATTTCTGGCTAAATTAACTGATTACTTAGCGGTTCTGTACTAGCTGGTCAATCGCTTAACGAATTAATGAGATAAGCGCTTGGCTTGAACGCACGACCTCTATTCCATATACTAGAAGACTGTCGACATTCAAATTAACTAGTGACGAAAATTATACTTTAAATATAAATTAAATATAAATTAATTAATAAAGTGCGACGATCTTAATAATACTTAATTAAATACATTAATTTAAAGTTTAAGAAGGATATTCAATTAATCAGGAACAAATTATTAGGAATGTAATAAGCATTTTCCGAGAAGAAATCATATCTTTAATATGATTTTCGAATAATTTTGAAAATACATCTAACCTTGTAAAACTATTTAATTTTTTGTCATTTTTTGAAAAGAGCACCATTTCATGTGATTATTATGATAAAAATAAAATTTGCATTATCACCCATGGGTGCCAATGTCTTATTATAACTTCTTAAACGTATCACATACTATGAGCCGTTTAGGTAAGAAAGGTAGGAAAGCAATTTCATCGATTACGCCTCGGCTTGAAAGAGTTACACTTAGAGTTACATAGAATATGATTTAAAACAAAACTTCTGACAAAATCAACTATATTTTTTATTTGAAAAACAAAATATTATATATATGTCAAACAGACCTTTTTATGGAAAATACAATAAATGGTTGTTTCATTTTGCATTTTGGCAAGACAATATACTTCCCATGCATGCTCTACATTTATTATACCCGATACGCCAAAAATCACCAATTCAAAGTACGCCAACTTTATACACCATCAAACTTCACGAACCCACAAACAAAAAGTAAATCCCGCGTGCGACAATAAAAATCTGCATCGAAAAAACATTATTCCAATTCCTAAACCAGTATAAGTACCCCCTACTCTCGAAAAATCCCCAAGCCAAAAGTAGTCACGCACACGGTGAGCCAAGCGGCCATTGTGTCAAAGTCCAGCAAAATCCAAACTGGCCGCTTGGGCGAAAGTGTAATTTAACGCCTCTAACCACCCCGCGTAATTTCCAATTCAATTTACGACTCCACCTCTTTTCTCTCTCTCTCTCTCTCTGTCTCTCTTTTCCAGGATTCCGATGATTCAGCCCCCCTCCGCCATGGACGTTGGGTGTCGACCACTTTAATATTGAAT
This sequence comes from Gastracanthus pulcherrimus, assembly GCA_949152435.1. NCBI lineage: Eukaryota > Metazoa > Arthropoda > Insecta > Hymenoptera > Pteromalidae > Gastracanthus > Gastracanthus pulcherrimus. The sequence continues at coordinate 149,440,045 of OX424576.1, forward strand.
CGCGGCGGCGTGCGGCCACATAAAAAATGCAGCGCCCCGGCATCAGAGGCAAAATTAGAGCCTCGACCGGTGCGCGGGACTATCCCTCGCGCCCCCGAAATTTCCCGCAAGCGCGGAGAGAGAGCGAGAGAGAGAGAGAGAGAGAGAGTGAGACCCGGGCCGAGATTAAAGGCAGCCAACCAGGGCTATATCTACGTGGCCATGCGTACGCACTGGCTTATATATGCTATCTCGCGGATGCGAGGGCATGCGAGAGGATGCCGGAAAAAGGGAGAGAAATTTCGGCGGGGTTTATAGAGGTTGCGGCCGAGATGAGGTAATTAATTTTGTGACTTTTGCGCGCGAGCGGTTCGCTGCGTTCGAGATTTGACTGGTGGAATATTGAATTATGCGTTATTTATGGAGCGAAAGGATAAATAAGTGAGGTGATGCGGATGTATTGCTTTTGGTATAGGTATTAATTTATGAAAGGTTTGATCGAAGCATTTGAGAATTTTAACGTGAAGAGAAATTTAAGTAGAAATTATTTATCTCAACGTCAGATAATAAGGAAATTATTTCACTTTAGCGGACATAATGAATATAAATTTTTTACGAAATTCATACAATCTCGCATTTATATCTATTTCTCAAGACATTAACGATTAATGAATCCAATTAATTCTGTACATTTTTATTATATTTGCAGATTTATGTACGTTTTGTCATTTAAAATTATTAAATTTACCAACAGGTTATTGAGTGAAAATGAAATATTTAAACAAAATTCAGATACTTATATGTTCCAGATGCATAGTATGCCTGTACAAACGTACATTGAATTATCATAATATAATTAATTTAAATTAAATCAAGAGCTAATTTTCTGTGGTATTCCCATGAAAGTTCACGTTATAATATATTATAACGTTAAATATTAAAAGAAAATGTTTATACTTGTTGCGCAACCATTATTACATTTATTATTGTTATTACGTATTAACTGCATTAAAATTATTCGAATGGAAAGTCTAATATTACTTTATTTTACAGCATTTGTTCACTCGTGCATGTAGTACACATTACATTTAATACAATATAAATACATCATACATTGAAGAGGGAGTATGCTAACAAAACCAGATAATTGAAATTTTAGTGTAAAATGACGATTTCATGCAGTTTTTCATCGCAATTCGTAATTAATTGGAGAAATTTTTATATAGGGGGGAGTTTCCCAGTATGGCCCACTTCCAGTATAACCATCCATGGCTATTGGGCTCATACCAACAGCTGGCAGTCCTTTCTATTTAAATCACAACGAAGATTCCCACGGGATTAATGAAATAGCCGTTAATTTCCATGTCAAAAATTATTTACCAAGGGTTAAATACATGTTCAATATAAGCTAATTAATTACTAATTATTTTATATTTGATATGATTTAAAAATACTCTTCAAAACATAAATTTTAGGTGGTCATATTGGGAGACACTTTTTCAAAAATTCAAAACCTTCATTTTTCGTTATTAATTAATACTTAATTCAGATTGTTAACTTTGACCGAAACTACGTGAAAAATGGCCATTCATACAACTAATTCCATTTTCAAATTTTCACTTTAACCTTGGTAAACAAAAGTCACAGCTAAAATAGCTACGGGTGGTGTTACTGGGGTACTCTACCGTGTAAAATAACAAGTATGGCAGTAGTCTGCCAAAAGTCTAGCAAAACTTTGTCTCGACAAGGTATGCCAGAGGTCTGGCAAGAGTATGGCTAACGCCACTATGCCATACAACTTATTTTGCTTACAAATAGTCTGGCAAAAAGTGTGAGACTAAAAGCCAGACGTTTAACTAGACTAAATTTTTTCTTTGAATAGTCTGGACATTTTGATTTTACATTAATAGTATGGCAGTTTTGCCAGACTAAATGCGAAACCTTTATCGATACTTTATTATTCTCATGAATAGTCTGGCAAAAAATGCCATACTAAATACAAGACTTTTATGCAGACATATGTTGTATTTATGGATGCTGGCTTTTTGAGTTTGTTATAATCTACCAGATTAGATTACAGAGTTTTATCTTACCATATTTATTTCTTTAATAATCTAGGTAAAAGTCTGTAATCAAATAGATTGCACTTTTGATAATAGGACAATATGTAATTTTAAATATATTTTTTATTCTCTTACAATATTATTAACAGGTTCAATAACGTATGTACAATATTTTCCAAAATCGATATCTGCGCAATTCCTTGACTCATTGTTTGCTTGATGCTCTGGATGAGACCTTTCGTTTTCAGACAAATCAGACAGTTTACTTGCGCTGCTGGTTCGTAAATCCTCATTTTCCGATGAACTGTAACTTTCGCTATTTGTGTTGGACGAATCAGAATCTTCACCGTTTAGGTGCAGCTTAAATCTTAAACGTTTTGTTCGCAGTTTATATTGACTCGATTTACTGTAATCGAAGAAACTTCTTGACCTTTTCGGCATAATTGGAATTGAGACACGCAAATCTATTTGTTACAATAGCATTCGGTAAATAAACATTGACATTCGATATTAACATTTTGTTTATTACGTGAAGTTGGTTCTTTCTATCAATAATTTCAGAGAAAAAGTTAACGGCGATATTATTACTGATACGTAAAAATTAACTTTTATTCTTAATTTTAATTGTACACAATTTGTGAAAAAACATAAGATTTTATGACTATTCAGAGTAAAGATGGATTTGAAGGAATAACATTTAGTACTATGGATCACGGCGGAACCTCCAACGACGAGTGTTGTAAGTGAAAAGGACCTAAAACACGGTAAAAAGATAGTCAAGGCTAAATGAGATTCTGAATGGTTCGAAGCGAGAATATTAAAGAGCAGCAGTAAGTACATAAATAAGTATTAAATTTAACCTTGATTATCAATATAAACGCTAGCCTATGATATAACTTCTAAAATACAATCATAAGTATGATTTCGATATTTACATTTTTCTTACATAAATTTTATATATTTAAATCTACATGAAAATAGTACATTTTGATACTAGTGTGAGAAAGTGAGTTTATCCCTGCGTGAACGTTTGAAAAGGGCACAAAAGGGTGAAATCTTTTTCCCGCACATGTTTTGAACAGTATTTTTTGAGACGACGTGTACGAAACTTGATTTAGCGTACGCATTTTTAATGAACGTGTGCGCAAACTCGTGTTTTGCGAACGGAGTGTCAAAAATAAAATTAAATTAATTTTTCATGTTGATTTGTATATAATATATTTTAAAGAATTGAAGAAAATGACGCCAACTGGAAGAGCTGGAACGCTAAGAATTTCCAAAAATGCTTTTAAGGCTGTCTTTCGTAAGTTATAAATCACCATTGATACATTTTGTTATTGAAAATCACCTATTACTTAATTTTATATGTTTCTTTTTCATTTTAGTTTATGTTAATAGAAAAACTCCTCCAGAGTCTAATCAGTTAACGTACAAGAAGTACCCCTGGTAGAACTGTTGGGCATAAAATGATCATAATATGCTGAATTTTATGCTAGATGATCATTTTATGCTGCATATTATGCTAATAAATCCCGCTACCTGGCGACATAATTATGACCATAAAATGCTGTAGATTATGCTCAATGGTATACCCAATAACTATGAGCATAATATGCTGTAAATTATGCCCAA
>OX424576.1:153259920-153580146 GCA_949152435.1 Gastracanthus pulcherrimus
AGAGAGAGATTTTTTCTTTATTCCACCTTGGGGTAGAACTCCGTCTGGTGCTCAGTAAAGTACAATAGATGGATAATAGATTACATTTAACAGTGTAATTTTAGTTGAATTTCAAATAATTGTTATACAAACTAGATTCGTAGAATAATTACATATTATACATAATACAGAGATGGATTCGCAGAATTACATTTTATATTTTATATTTTATATGGTTACGGTACAATAATCAAAACAGGATTCAAGTGAGCGCCGTAATAGTTAAGTAACTAATGAATTACTAAATAAAAAGTACTTAACTAAAACAGAAACATATAACTAAAACTAAAACAGTGACTCTCGCGTGAGTTGGTTAATAGATATTTACAGAATATACTTAAATTTAGATTATACTAAAATTCCCTCGTTGCGCACACGATCCTCCCAATCAGACACGTCGCGGGCGAAGAGCGCTTTTCGGAGAGATGTTTTGAAATTCATAATCGACGTCGAAGAGAAGTTTATAACAGACATGGAGTTAAGCAGGGTGCAGGCTTGGATTCTAAAAGATTGCTTGGGCGCTTCGGTGCCGGGGGCGGAGTAGACTAGCACCTGTGGAGGGTTTCGCTCTGAGCGGCGCAGAACTACATCTACATTTAGTCGAGTGAACCTAGCAGCGAGGTAGTTGGAGTTCTCGAAGGCGATCGCCGAGTAGGCAAGAGCGCGTCTCCGAGCGGAGAGCCAGCCTAATTCGAGTCTGCATGGAGTGACATGTGCTCGGCGAGGAATGTTGCCCATAATAAAGTGGATACATGCGTTCTGCACGCGTTGAAGTTTTGAGCACCGTGTGTCATCTAAGTCACTATAGACGACACACGCGTAATCGAATTGGGAAAGAATTGGGGTTTTGACTAGATGCTTTTTAATTTCTTTCGATAGAGCACGCCGGTAGAATTTTAGCGTATATACACCGAGAAAACCATGGGCATTAATACATACCGCTTGTGATGCTAAATCTTCACCGCAGAGTGACATTGGATGTTTACGGTCATGCGTGGCTGCGAGAGCCACCCTGCGTGGTGAGAAATTCGCCTCACAATGTAACAATGTGTGTTTACGTCCAGGCGCGGCAGCGAAAGTCGCTCACTGTGGTGCGAAATTCTCCCCACACGCCAGTGTTGTACGTTTTCCACTCACATGTGGTGCGAAATTTGTCCCACAAGTCAGCGTTGTATGTTTACGCTCACATGTGGTGTAAAAAACTTACCCACAACCAAAAATATACTTATTATATATTATTATAATAATTATAAGATTTAAAATTTCAAATAATCAGATATATGTTTAACCAAAAAACGTAAAAATCGACGTCAAAAATGTAATTCTAACACATTATTTATTTTTTAATTCATTACTGTATAATAGTAGAAAATACTATGTAACATTTTAAAAGAGTAAATTGAGAAATTTCCTCTTTTGAAAAGAGGTTTTAAAGTACATTCAAAACTTTAATTTTTCAAAAGATTTAAAACCTCTATTAATTTATACTTAAAAATAAAGATTTATACCAACCTTTTGAAAAGTAACTCTATATACACTCTAAACCTAAAAGAATAAAAATTGACGTTAGGAAGAATAAAAATAGCATTTCATTCTTTTAGAAAAGTATAAGTGTGATTTTATTCTTCAGAGAATTTGACAATGACTTTAAAAGATTAAATTGTACAATTTATTTTTTTGTAAAGAGTTTTGTAAAAAGTTCAGCTTCTATTCTTTTAAAAGAGTAAATGATGAATTTTATTCTTTACAAAAGAATAAAATCAAGAAATTATTTTTTATAAAAGAATAAAATACCACCCCACTATTTTAAAAGAATAAATAACGGATTTTATTATTTACGAAAAGAATAAACAGAAGATATTATTCTTTATTTAAGATATATAAGTATATATAGGAACACCTATTTTCTAGTTCTACTGCTGTAATAACCATCAAATCCGTAGAGATTACTTTTTACCTAAAAAAAAATTATGACACTCACTGATCACCTCAGTCGGAGTAAATCCACCAAAAAGTCATATCTAAGAAACTAAAATGAAGACCTAGACACTTAAAATTTAGTGTCATAGTTTATTAGGCCTAAAGATCAAGAAAAAAAATATTTCCACAGTCTTAGATAATCTTTCTTCCATTTTGTAAAAAAAAATCTTATTCACAAAATAACACATAGGTATCCTATATGTAAAACTGTTAAATCTGTTGTAAAACTTTCAGAAGAGTGATTATTTGATTTAATCATGTAATATTGTACTTCAAACATATAAAATAAGCCTTATTTACTTAACAGTTCTAATGAAAACTGTAGAAACTTGTTCAACCAAAAGAATGATGACAGTCATTGATCACCTCAGTCGGAGTAATTCCACCAATAAATCATGTCTGCAAAACTAAAAGACCTTGATACTCCAAATTCCGTGTCATAGTTTATTAGGCTCAAAGAAGAAGGAGAAAAATATTTTCAAGGCCTTAGATAATCTTATTTCAATTTTATCAAAAAAATTCTTATACACAAAATAGCATATATGTATACCTATATATGTCAAATGGTTCAATCACCTCTAAACTTAAAAGGGAGTGATTAGTCAATTGAAACATTTAATTTTTCATTTTGATTTTATTGTATGTTGAGGTGAAACTAACTTACATTCAGAATTTGAAGTCTTTAAATGTTATACTTTATGAAAAAGTCATTTTATGGTAATTCTAGTAGCACCGACACTTGGATTTTGAAATTACATGTATACTTTTTTACTCGCTAGAGTAACCAAGGGTCTTCTGTACTTCCAAGCACGTTTTTATTATATGTTGAAGTGGAACTAACTTACATACATAATTTGAAGTCTCAAACTCTGTTGGTTCAAGAGAAATGCTACTTTAAAGAAAATTTTAAGTTTCCGTTACCTCAATTTCAACAATTATTTTTTGGGTTAAACAATTTTCCAGTCTTCATTAAAAGTATTGAGTTAATATGGCTTATTTAAGTTGATTAAAGTGAATAATTAAATGTTTCAATTGATTAATCACTCTCTTTTAAGTTTAGAGCTGAGTGAACCATTTGACATTTATAGGTATACATATATAGGTATACATGAATGCTATTTTGTGTATAAGACTTTTTTTGTTAAAATTGAAATAAGATTATCTAAGGCCTTGGAAATATTTTTCTCCTTCTTCTTTGAGCCTAATAAACTATGACACACAATTTGGAGTGTCAAGGTCTTTTAGTTTTTCAGACATGATTTATTGGTGAAATTACTCCGACTGAGGTGATCAACGACTGTCATCTTTTTTTTGGTTGAACAAGTTTCTACCGTTTTCATTAGAGCTGTTAAGTAAATAAGGCTTATTTTATACGTTTGAAGTACAATATTACATGATTTATTCAAATAATCACTCTTCTGAAAGTTTTACAACAGATATAACAGTTTTACGTATAGGATACCTATGTGTTATTTTGCGAATAAGATTTTTTTTTACAAAATGGAAGAAAGATTATCTAAGACTGTGGAAATATTTTTTTTCTTAATATTTAGGCCTAAGAAACTATGATACTTAATTTTAAGTGTCTAGGTCTTAATTTTAGTTTCTTAGATATGACTTTTTGGTGGATTTACTCCGACTGAGGTGATCAGTGAGTGTCATAATATTTTTTTAGGTAAAAAGTAATCTCTACGGATTTGATGGTTATTACAGCAGTAGAACTAGAAAATAGGTGTTCCTATATATACTTATATATCTTAAATAAAGAATAATATCTTCTGTTTATTCTTTTCGTAAATAATAAAATCCGTTATTTATTCTTTTAAAATAGCGGGGTGGTATTTTATTCTTTTATGAAGAATAATTTCTTAGCTTTATTCTTCTGTAAAGAATAAAATACATCATTTACTTTTTTAAAAGAATAAAAGCTGAACTTTACTCTTTACAAAAAAGTAAATTGTACAATTTAATCTTTTAAAGTCATTGTCAAATTCTCTGAAGAATAAAATCACACTTTTATACTTTTCTAAAAGAATGAAATGCTATTTTTATTCTTCCTAACGTCAATCTTTATTCTTTTAGGTTTAGAGTGTAAGAGTTTCTTCTTTTCAAGAGAACACATCTACATTTTTACTTAGCTGCAGTAAATTAAATGAGCTATTACATAGTACATTAAAAGATTTTATGAAGTTCAATTATTTTTAAACTAAAATATATTTACTGTTTTTAATTCGTGCAAGAATAGGCCCTTTTCCTTGCATGTAAAGCGGATGGAAAATTGCTCATTTCAAGTGTGGCTTCATTACTTTTCTTATAATAAATATCAATTAAAAAATTATCGAAATTACATATTATCAAAATTTAAATTTTAATAATTTTTAAATAATTTATATTTAATGTCTATTGTTAATTGTATTTTATATGTGAGTGGTGCACGACATGTTCTGTGCATACCACTTTTCGGTTTGAGATATGGTGAAAACACATTATTTAATATGAAAACAGGGAATAGATGTACTAATATTCTAGAAACAAAATATTTTTTAATATATTACAAGTAATTTAGCAAATACAATGTGCAATAAATGTTTGCATTAAAAAATTTACAAATACAAAAAAATAATTATTAAAATCAACAAACGACTTGTGGGCAAATTTCGCACCACGGTGAGTAACCTTGAACGCCACACGCGATCGTAAATATAAGTTCTGGCTTGTGGGGCGAATTTCACACCACGAATGAGCGACTTTTGCTGCCGCGCGTAATCGTAAACATGCGTTGTTATTTCGTGGGGGAAATTTGATACCGCGGTAGTCATTACATTCAACCACTGTCTTATAGTGGGGATATTTTTAGACCACGCACGATCTATAATATGCCTTCTTAAACCGCGGGGATTATTTTCGCCCATGGTTTTCTCAGTGTAGAGCTCCGTATGCCTTCTTAGCGACGTTCCTTGCTTGGAGTTGCCAATCAAGCGCGGGGGTTAGCCAGACGCCCAAATTACGTGCCTCAAGGACATAGGAAATGGGGTGACCGTTGATGCTGAGTTTGGGGATCGCATCGATATTTATAGATGAGGTGAAGAATTGGCTACCAAGAATCCTGACTTTGGTCTTAGCGAGGTTCAAGTGGAGGCCATTTTCGTTTGCCCACCGAGCTATAGCTTGAGCGTCGTTGTAGATTGCTGCGAGGCCTTGGAGAAGGTCGGACGGGTAGCAGTGGTGATAGAGCTGAGTGTCGTCAGCAAAGATCATATGCTTGGAAAATCGAATTACTTTTGGAAGATCGTTGTTGTAAATGGTGAAGAGGAGGACACCATGGACGCTGCCTTGTGGGACTCCGGAGGCGACTCGAAGCCACTCAGAGATAGTGCCGCCCTCGTCTATTACAGCTTGCAAGCGATTTGCAAGGTAGTTGAAAAACCACCTTAGAACCCGGTCGGAAACATTTATAGCGCGAAGTTTTGCGCGAAGCAGGGCGTGGGGAATAGTGTCGAACGCCTTAGAGAAATCAAACAAGATCAAAATAGTAATCATTCGTTTGTCAATCGCATGTCTAACGTCATCCAGCACACCCAGAAGGACAGTCTGCGTACTGTGACCTTGTCTGTACCCAGCCTGCCTGGGGTCGAGGAGCTTGTGGACTTCGAGGTAGCCTAGTAGTTGGCGATGGACCAGACGCTCTAATACTTTAGAGAGCTCAGAAAGCTGAGCGATGGGTCTAGTGTCGGACGATGCGGAGAGTGTCTTTGATTTTGAGAGAGGGGCTAGAAGGGCTTTCTTCCAAGACGCAGGAAATTCAGCGTTTATTAGGCATGAGTTGCAGAGATTCGTGAGTAGATTGAGTAGGTCAGGAAGAGTCGCTTTGAGCATTTGTACGGTTAGCCCGTCGAGTCCGGAAGCTTTTGAAGAGGCACCGAGGAGGGCTTCTTTAACTTCTGCATGGGAAACCGGGCTAAAATCGAAGTAAGTCGAGATTGATGTATTATATGGGCGGTCACGAATCGTTTGGTAGTCTTTCTCGTTGAGTGGAGGTGAGCAATTTACAGTGCGAGCATAGTGCGTGTTTAACGTATCAGCGTCAGAATAGAGAAAAGGTGAGGGTAGATTTGATCGAGAAACCCCCACACGGCGGAGCTCACGCCATTTGCTTTTGGGATCCGGGGCCTTGTCGAGTCTGTTCGCAAAAAAATTGTTCTTTGCTGTGTCAAGTGTGTTTCAGGCTTCAGAGCGCAGTGATATGAAGTGGTCGAGATCCTGAGCGCGGCCTGAGGAGCGATCAATATGGTAAGCCCGGTCGCGTTGCTTCATTAGGGCTCGTATAGCGGGAGAAACCCACGGTTTCCGTTTGGAGGACAAGGCAATAGTTTTGAGTGGCGCGACTGCATCGTAGGTAGATATGAGTGCAATGGTGATTGCGCGCTCGGTCGCGTTGATATCTGTCTGACTGGGTCCCAGGACGAGTCCGGATGAGGGAGTAGTGGCCAGGAAAGAGTTCAGAGAGTAGGAATAATATGAGGGTAGACGTGAGAAGTTAGTTCTTAGACGCGAGGCGAGTACATCGTTATCGATGTTTTTCAGACTTCGTGTAGTTATAGTCTTGGTTATAACCGGGAGCTTTGTGCATCGAAGGCTGATTTTGATGAAATCATGGCCGGCTATAAACGGAACGTCAGATTTTTTATAATTCAGAACAGAAGTAATATCCTTGACGATGAAAAGATCCAGCCACGTGTGAGCCGGAGGATCACGCTAGAGGACATGGTGCATTGTCTCAGAGGGTACTAGGGAAAGTGAGAGAGATTTAATATGGTTAAGTAGATGTTCAGATGCAGCAGTTATTTAGACAGAGATTCGTGTTAAAATCGCCGGTGATAACGACATTGGAATAGTGTGAGAGAAAGGTGGAGAGGCGATTGAAAAAATGTACAGGATAAGCAGCTTTGGGTGGGCGATAGACAACTGCAAAAAGTATTTTGTCAGTGGCATTTATTAATTCTACAATTAAATATTCCGGTGTTTTATCGTATTCCGGTTTAGATTGCGCCAAATTTTTAACAGTAAATGAGTTTCGTACATAAATGCCTACGCCTCCGCCCTCTTTCCGGTTCTATCCGCCCTAAATAGATTGAATTTGTCTAAGGCCAAATGTGAGTCGGGAACGTCGTTAAGGAAAGTTTCAGTGACGGCGAGGATGTCATATTGGTGATCAGTGCACCACTCTTCTAATAGGGCAAAGTGTGAACCGAGCCTGTTCACATTGATATGGCCGATGACAATTGAATCGTTACGCTTTCTGCTGACCCCCTGAGCTCGAGGCCGTCACATACTAGTCGGCACAATTTCCAGGTAGTGGATTCACTCTGGGCGGTAGTGCCGCGAGATCTTCAGCGGAAAAGATTGGAATTGGCGGAGAATCGCGAAGAGAGAGAGAGAGAGAGAGAGAGAGAGAGAGAGAGAGAGAGAGAGAGAGAGAGAGAGAGAGAGAGAGAGAGAGAAGAGACCTCGCTCTCTCTTTCTCTCTCTCTCTCTCTCTGCGCGATTCTCCAGAATAAAATAAACTTGACTTCTTATAATGACTCTCTTCATTACCTAGTATCTTTATTAAAGGTATAGTAGACTTTAGTTACTGAACATTAATTATTCACGATACCGCAAAACGAGGTCAAAACAAAGCGTCTCTCTCGCAAAATGGGCCATAAGTCTAAATAAAGCTTTATAATTTTGTATTGAACATGGCATCAGTATACTACTAATATCAGTCGAATTACTAATCAATACCTGCCTATATTTGATGGTTCCACAAACGACATCAATTATTTAACCGTAAATCTGCATCTCAGAAAATTTAGTATCGCAAATCATAATATATGAAGTTTTTTCCGGAAAGTAGCTACTGATACTTGGTATATATTTATGTATTTAGTAACAATTGATTCAGAAAAAAATTAATTTTCAATATTTTGCGAGATCTTTTAAGCCACTGTATTTTATGCATTTATAGTAAGTAAATGATTTTGTATGGAAAAATTTGTATTTTTTACTATGCATTTAATATAACAGTACACAGATAATTTTTTCATATAAAAATTACCGTATAAAATCATAGTAACAGCATAATAAACATGGGATATCTTGATTTCATGGATAAATTACCGTGATGAATGGTAAAAATTTCTCTAATTAACGGCAAAATTGACTCCACTGAATGGTAAAAATTGCCATAATTCGGGGTAAAATTTACTTAAGACAGAATTGCTCACGATTACTATGATATTCATGGTATTTTTTAACAGAAACTTCTCTCTGTGAATATACTTTATTGAAAACTTAATAATTAACAGTGAATTGATATCGACCATGCTAACTTAAGCTTGTATGTGTTAGTTTTCATTTATTAGTAACGTTGAAATTATAATTACTTGATCATGAAGTGTGAAAACGTCGATTGATAAATCATTTAAAACTTGACTTAATGTCATTATAAATTAAAGAAATTCAAATATTAATTAAATTTCTTGATGAATTAAGTATAAAAGGTAGTATTTATGGGGCGTATTCCGGCATGTATGCACTTTGTGCGAAACATTTAAATATCCCTGTAGCAATGTGAAAACGCCAAAATATAGTCAAGTACGAACGTAAAATGAGTCTGTAGCGGTATAAATACCTCTAAATAGTGTGAGGTGCGAATTTAAAATGGGTCTTTGGCAATATAAACTCTCGTAAATTCCGTCAGTTGCAAAAAACTATTTTTAAAACTCATTTCGCATTCGCACCTGAGAATATTTAGGCTTCTTTACATTGCTACAGTGATATCTGGACAAATTAGAGCAATCATTTCGGAACGTTTGACATGTTTCACGCAAAGCGCACGCATTCACGTCGAATACACCCATGATCAAGTATATATCAATAATATTTATTTTGCATTCTAAGATAAAGTAACGCAACCATAGTCAAGAATATCCGATCTTTTATTTCCAGAGTGGTTCAACGCGTCAAAGTTCAAAACCAATCCAAGGGTCCTATAGACTCCCATAGAATGCTATATTTTTTACTACTGTTATAAATATATATAACTGTAATTTACATTCATAATAGCAAACAAATTTACTGCAGCATAAAAGTAAAATAAATTATTTAACATTTGCACCAACTACTACGTGTATAAGCAAGACATGATCAATAATAGCAATAACAAGAGCAATAGTAAATCTAATGATACTAATAAATAAAAATAAGACAGAAAATATGACGAGCCGGGCAAATAATACAGAGTTACTGCCGAGTAAATGAATAGCACGCGAGGGAGGGAGAGAATATATCTGGCGCGCGAAAAAAAGGAAGAATAAATAGAAGGAAGAGAAGAACGTACACAGTCGCGTGAGTATCTTTGAGAGAACCGTATATACACGCCACTCATATTGTATACCCGTATACCTGTTATACGAGCAAAGTTCGTTCTTCCTCCGAAGTATACGTACTTTGTGGCAATAAACTTTTATTTTTTATACGCGCAGCCCCGAGTATAATGAAAAAATGTTCGCTTAGTCGCGCGGAGAACAAATAGTCGACTTAATTTACGACGATGTCCGGCGCGCTGGTACCAGGTATTTTTCTCGCAGCCGGAATTTCAGTCGTTTTAATGAATTTATCACTCGAAAATTTAATCCTTTATAGGCTATGAGTAATCTGCATGTTTCTGGTCTCCCAAAACTATCTGATTTAGGACACGCATAACATTAACATGTAGAAAATAGTAAGAAAAAACAATTTTTTTTCGTTGTCATAAAAAAATTCTATGTAAACTTATTATGAAATATTGATATCTTTTTAAATTTATAAAGATAATCGATTTTACGGAAGAAAACTAAAGAAATGATTGTTTCTTTTATAAAGGTTTCTTCTACTTTGTTGTAAAAGACTTAAACAATTTAGTTCAAACAACTGAAAAAATTTTATGGGAAAAATGATTTAAGAAAAAATCGTTACCTTTATAATTTCTTTTACTGTAAAAATTTTCAATAATCAAACACCTTATCCGCAACAAACTTAGTTTTTATTAAACCATTTTAAAATTGGTATCGTTATGCATTAAAATATAAAAATTGTTGTTAACTTTATTTGGAGATAAAGACCTAGCAAAATACTTGTGGCTTATAATGGGCTAATGCCATTGTGCGAGGTTCATTTTCCTTTTCATTGTATTTGTCGTGGTTCGAAGCTGGGAGCCATAGAGTAATGTAGCCGCGAGTGTCGAAGTTTCGTATAGCTGTGAGATGCTTGTGGTATAATGGTATCAATTTTAATGGAATCTCTTGTTGAATTTATAACTACTTAATGGCATTTTGATTAGGCTCTAATAATGACATTAAGCATTTAACATCCCATGAAATAAGGACTTTATCATCGTTAGATGAAAATCGAGTAGATTGTGGATCTAACGTTATCAGTTAGGTTATTTAATGTAAAGCAATGAGAAATCAGTTATTACTTACTACTTATTGATTATCATTGTTATCATTTACTTTGAATTATTAATCGTTTGTAGCTCAGATAATATTACATGATAATATAACTGTATTCAATGTTAATGTATGTACTAATAAAGCCTCTATTGTTATATTTGAAGTACTCGGTATCAAACTGTTATCCCGTTTTTTACTTGACTCAGTTTTAATTGTAAATGATTTTCCGTTATACACACAACTATCGTATGGAAATGAAATATCAAATTGTATTCATTAAAAGTAACGCGGCCTCTAAAAATTCTTTTTCCTCTTGCGTAATGAAATACACACATCTTTTGAAAGAATTTCCTCGAAACGCCAAATCCACGTGTACAAACGTAGCTCTCCTGTCAATTCATATTTCAGTACGCACGCGCTGCTGCTTTTTATACTCCCGCATATTCTTTTTTATATTCGGAATTCATGACTATGTACTCGGTACACATTCGCATTCGAGTTCGTTTCCTTTCTCGCCTTTCAAATTTTCATTTCAGATCCTCGTTTTCGAATTTTCGAATTTCACGTGTGTACGTTCACTTTTCATTGACTTAATAAAAGCAAGAAAAAAATTGCAGAATTTTTGTTTTCACTGTTTTATTACGATAATTCCTTGAAAATGTGTACAGTTATTTTTTATACTGTGTCTTAAGTTAGTAAAAGTAAAATACCAGATTATAATTGTTTCAGGTAAAATCAAAGATTTAAATTTTCTTATTATCATGACTTCTCAAATAACTCTTTCCAATTTTTGCATTTTCCATTCCTACCGCTATTTCCATCTTTTTCGTACCCTCTTTTCTTGCAATTCTGGTTCTTCCTCGCTCGGTTCCTTCCTTCCTTCCGCATCCCTTTCCCCTTTGCGAAATGTGATTTCATACTCTCGCTGTACATATCGAGTAGAAACGGTTCGATTCGCTGGAGTATATTTTCGTCGATGCATGCTTTATATATTTGGAATGGAATATTTTTTTTAGTAATAACTAGTGTACATATATATTGAAGCGCCCGAATTGCTCGATACGAGATTAAATATACCATTTAGGTTGGGGGGTCACTCGACGAACATTTTCCGGAGTGAGTCTATCTCAACGAATACGATGATTAAATGTTCACTCGATCAATGCTTTCGGGGATGGAAAAGAAAAATGACGAGCGGCTGGTAATTTGATTGACGAATAAAAAAATCCAATTGGTTTAATCGAATTTGTATAGCTAGTGGTTTCAGTGTCTGTCGGATAACTCTCGAGAGTAAGTATTAACATTTTAAGTGCAAAAGTTATATCTGTTCTATATTGAGTCAATCTATTATCTATTTTAAGTAAGTTTTTTATTCTAGCATTTTGCTTCTTTCAAAATTAGAAATATACTTTAAAAAATTAAAAAAAATTTAATTACAATCTTACTACAAGTTATTTTTTACGATTATTATAGTTCCTTTTTTGTGACAAACTGTTCTAATAAGTATAAGATGGATAGAAAATTGAAAATGAAATGAAATTGATCATTTTATTTGAGGTAAAGTAAGAAATACATAGTTTAGCATAGGCCACGGGATAACTATCTTAACCCTTTACTACCGACTGAATTTTAGTAACGAAAGTAGCTTAATTTTATCGTGCTTGAATTGTTCATAACTTTTTAATTAGTTAATTTTGCAGTATCAAACTTTTGCACAATATTTGTAACGATGTATAACAAATTTACATAAAGATCAAAGATCTAAGAATACGATATATTTACGAAGTTACAAATGTCTGTAATTCTGAGCGGGGTCTCAGAAACGTCAGATCGTTAGTCAAGGGCTAATTACATTTCTTTTAGGAGAGTATTTTCAGCAGACTAGCTCCCGACGCATCCGTTGATGCACGAATCGTTCCATGCATCCACGCGCGAGCGTCAACTCCACCGCGCACATCCAATAACAACGTTTGCACCAGAACCATCCATAATCGCAAATCTCTCTCTCTCTCTCTCGGTTCTATGGCTCCTGCAGCTCCGTGCCGACCAACAGAATCAACGTCGTCGGCTCGCGCGTCAGCTTCCGATCGACCTGTTTGATCGTCGTCGGGGGGCGCCGAGCCAGGCGGAGCGTTTATAATCGCGAACGGCTAGGCGCTTCTGATTTGCGAGGGAGACAGGCGATAAATGGCCGCAAACAAGCACGATTTGCCGCGGCCCCGAGGCAGTAATAGATGCTATCCGCTGCGAGAGAGGTTGTCTGGGGGGTCGTAGATAGCAGGTCGGGTATCTTGTTGGATGTCTCGTAGATTGTGGATGTAGTAATTTGGGTGGGAGGAGGTTCTTGTGCGGATGAGGAAATATGATGGAATGAATTTGGGTATTGAGTTGTTCGTTGGTGTAGTTGTATGCAGCGATGCGCAATTGCGCTATAGAAAGAGTTAGGACCCAATTTGTATTGACTGAACTTATATGCTAATTTCAAACCTGTAATTTCCGAAGTATTTTAGACGCAACAGAATTTTTTAAACCTTATTGTATTATGTTTCATAGAAATAATTCTAGGAATCTACAATTATTAAGAAGACCAACGAAAACCAAAAATATCCATTTTTATTTTTATTTGAACTATTAGCTTGTACACCATGAATATAATTATTACTTATTGGTCATAAATAATGCTTATTTTGTATCGTAATATTTATTGATTCACGATGCATTTAGAGAGCTTTTATTTCGCTTAGAGTAGTGATACTAATTTAATTAATACACTCTAAATAAAAGCAATGTATAGTATATTCTTAATACTTGATACAACACAGTGAGATTAATAAAATTTGAAAACCGAACAGCAGGTAAATATATATAAGTCTGTTCTTTATTTTCTTTTATAAACAAATAAATAAATAAATACGAAATAGTATAATTGTTCCACAAATTTATCTTTTTGAATACATCAACCAATTTTTCTTGAAGTGCAAAAAAAATTAAAGAAATTTAGAAATCCGTAAGTACCATGGTGTTGGTAAAAAAACTCATAGCAGCTTGCTTTTATAAAAATAAAGGTGAGAACACTCGTTTCACAACAAAGTCGAAATAAATGATGCGTTATGCACGTAAATACAAGTTGTTTCACTTCGTAATTAAATAATGAATAAGATTATAGCTCTCCATATAATAAATTATCATTTATTATTCATTTTGATGCACCCACGGCGATTTCGATGCTTTATAACTCAATTTGCAATGTTCACATTTTAAGAATACAATATGTAGCATTTAAAGCACACACAAAATTTCAAATTCCATTATATTTCATCGCGAAGTACGTGTGGGACTCAAGAACACGACCTTCAAACATCACCTACGCATTGCACCAGCAAACATTCCCCAATCGATCATAATTGCGATGACGTTGCGTCTTCCACGTCGACGTTCCGCGAAGTGCACGCAGCAGCTGATAAAAGCAACATCAGCAGCACGCGCGCAACAAAGAGCCGAGAGCGCGGGCGCGCGTATAGGTCTGCAAAGGGATGCCTGACTGGAGGAGGTTATAACGGCGAATCGGAACAAATTGGCAGCGTTATCTCGGTTGTGAGGGCGATACTGCGAGCGTTCGGCGGAATGCGTTTGTTAGTTTGTAAGCAAAATCTTGAGCTCGTCGTTGCAGCGTGCACGCGTACCTATGCGAATGTCGTACTTATTGGGCGAAACGATGGTATGATACGGAGAAATGTAGAGGGATGAGGTTAGATTGAAATGGGTTGGCTCATGAGTTGGGTGGAAGCTGGTGGTAAAGATGCGGTTTAATCTTGTAGTAAAAGAGTTTTTTATAAGTTGTAATTTTCTTGCGGTAAGATAATTATGTTGATGCAAATTTGAACATTTTATTAAAATATAACTAAAAAAAATTTCTTTTATTAAGGTCGTTAATATGACCACTTAATTGCCTATAATAAAAACCTTTATATTTCTTGGGCTACCATAAGGTTCAGAGAGTTAATGTGATCGAATTTATGCTTTCGAAGTTTTATTATGTTCAAAATGCATGTAGTTATGATGAGTGTGGGAATTTGTATATAAAAATGATTGACCAAAGTTATATAGTCTATTTGAGCAATATTTCATAATAAAATTTTAAAAAATCGTAATTTTTTCGTTTTAATAGACAATAACTTTGGTCAATAATTTTTATATACAAATTCCCACACTCATACCATCACTACATGTATTTTGAATATAATAAAACCTTGAAAGCGTCAATTAGATCACATTGGCTCTCTAAATCTTGCGGTAGCCCAAAAATTTATATAGGTTTTCGTTATAATCAAAGGGACCTTTTTTAGAACGACCTTCAAAAAAATTTGAAAAAGTTTAGTATTTATATTTTGATAAAATGTTCAAAGTTACCGACAAAATCCAGGTAATATAGTATGATAAGTGATACCTTTCATACCTCGCTGAACGAAATTTAAATGTGGGTGCTAAAATTAATACTTTTGCGATTAATATTCTTCTCTTTATGTGCATATACCACGTATATGTCAAAAAAGTAAATAGATCGCAAAAGTGCTAATTTCAGCTTCCACATTCAAGTTTCGTTTGGCGTGACATCAAGGGAAATGGGTATACTTCAACTGCTTTTTTCTAAATATTTTTGTACTTGTAAAATGAACTTGAATTACTTTTGTCCAAATATTTTTGTACTTGTGAAAAGTACTTTAAATACTAAATGTAAAAACTGCAGTACTTAAGGATTTGTACAAAATGTAAATTACTTAAGCACTCACTAAAGTATTTGTACTTGTATTACTACGTATAAATAAAAAATAGAATTTGGTATATCACTGAATGTACTTTACGCATTGTAGTTCAATCTATAGATAATATTTATCGATCCCTCAAAAAGGCAGCAATTTCAAAAATAAATTGTTTTCCTATCCGTTCCTTTCTACCTTTTCTCCGATATCATCAAGCTGTTGCCTCGTTCGCTCGTCCTCGTAGCACTTCGGCTTCAGATGTATATATCCGTGCGTTCCTTTATTTGAATTCCTCGCTTCGACTGTTCAGTGCCTTCGAGAGTCATTTCGAAAACAGTCATTTTCCATGAAGACGGCAGCACCTTTTCCTACTTCCACGCCCTGCTGCCTTTTATTTACTTTTTCTTGCGTTCTATTGACAATCGATTTTAATCAACTTTAATTGAATGAAGACAGTTTAATAAATTTGTAATTTATAAACTAGTATTCACTATTTTTTATTATTAACTTGAAAAGTTTATTTCTTTATTGTAAATTTTTGTATGTGTAACTTAATTATTGATTTTGAGTTTTTTCAGATAATTAAGAAAGTATCACTATTTAGTTACTGAATAATGGTAACAAAACGTAGTTATC
The DNA here is from genome assembly GCA_949152435.1 of Gastracanthus pulcherrimus. Lineage (NCBI taxonomy): Eukaryota > Metazoa > Arthropoda > Insecta > Hymenoptera > Pteromalidae > Gastracanthus > Gastracanthus pulcherrimus. The sequence goes on from OX424576.1 coordinate 153,275,810, forward strand.
AAGTAAGAAAATAAGAAATCTAAACTACAAAAGCTAACAATTATTATTTCTAAATTAAAGCCATAATTTTATCTTAATTGTCATTTGCCATTATCTATAATGGAACTAAGATAAATCAATCTTCCTATATTTCTTTTCTGCTGGAGTAAACCCAATAATTGCCGACTCTGCGTTTTCGTTCTGCTTTTCTCTTATCTATCCCGATTCCATCTTAATTTCTTCTTATTTTATCCTTTCTTTTATTCTTTTAAAGATTTTTTTCTTCATACTAAGAAATGAAATGGAATTGAATTTTCTGCTGTCGTATTTTAAATTTGATCATGTGCTAATCATAAATACTCTTAAAGTTGAATTCCGCTGATAATTAACAATTTTATTGCTGTCAAATTTTAAAGTAGTTTACCAATCTCAAGATCAAGAACAAAATCTGAGAAATTTAAATAATAATTTACTATAGTTTCTTGTGCTGTTAATTAATTTGCTCGTATTTTTCTAATTTAGTTATACATTAGTAATATGTAGATATTAATATATTATTGAAAACTTAGGTATACATTTTAGGTGTAATAAAACAAAATATGTAAAAAGGGTGCTGATTCGTTTAACTAATGTTGTTGAATATTATATAAATATATTAAATTTATTGTACAATATACAATCGCAATATTTCAATTATTTTGCTTCTCAATAGCTTTTATTAATGGAGCCGATAAACCTAACAGTTTCGTGAAAATCACCCATTTATTTTTTCTTTATTCGCTCTATCAAAGACTTCTATAACTAGAAACATAAGTTAACATTATATACGCATCACTACGTACTTATACATGATTTTTCTAAGGCAAAACAGCCGAGTCAGAAAGGAGTCGCAGCTCCCTCTCCTGCACGCAAAAGTCCTTGGAGCATCATATAAGGATTGACCTGCCGGCGATGGATGCACACGCGCAAAGGCTGTATTCCCTTTTATTCCCTTTGAGCTCGCGCTCTCTGCGATTTTTTCCCCCTGTTTTCCACCTCTCTTCTCTTTCGCAGCCATTGTTGCATTGGCTCATTGTCTACTATTTTACGCTCGCTGCTCCGTCGTCCTTCTTTCCGTATTTATCTCCCCTCCCCGCATCCTGGAATTTCAACTGCACTGACGGACCTGCACGGCCATTGTTGCCGCAGTTGGCACGCTGCGAGCGCTAATTGTTTGTTCGAACAGATACGCTTTTTTGGAATATGCCTGTTTTAAATTTCTCGTGAATAAAAATGTTGTTGGGTATTGCAGTTCATAATGGCGTAGGTATGTGGGGATTGTTGTTAACGAAGAAGCATTTTAGCGTTGCAGCTCATGAAGATGTATTTGAGTTTTTGAATGAAACAAGTGTTATAAACTTTAATTAATCAATTACTTTAAACAAAGCTTTAATGATAATTGCAATGTCAACTGCAATACTCATATATCTTCTTGTGAACGAGAAATTCTTAATGTATTTTTATTAACTGCAACGATGCCAAATTCATCAATAACTAAAGAAATTGTATAAAATATTAAATAAAATATGGCATACGTTATACGATTTCCATTTAATGTATTTTTTCATTATCTTTACTGACATGAGAATGAATTTGTTGTTTTTCAAAATTGCAAAAACTTTTTGTAAGTAGAACTTCCGTTCATACTTCGCCCATATAGTATATTCATACCTTTCTAAACCAGTACTAATACAATACGGCAACAACGGAATAATAAATTAACATGTAAATTAATTATTTAATCAATTTTAGATTAACTAAAATATTAACGGTTTCTATTTAGTTCGTCAGGCAGTAGTAAAGCAGATTTCGCACCCTCAGAACAAGACTCTCACAAATTTAAAATTTTTCTGTCTGCCTTTTATACACACGGCAGCTTATTCAAAAAGAAAATAAAAATCCTTAATATACTTTTAAAATTTTTAAAGATTTATAAAGATGGTTGAGAAACATTAATAAATAATAAAATTAAAGTAAAACTGTTTTATGAAATATTTACGTTGTAGGCTCGCTTTTACAAAAACATAGAATTTTGAGTTATCACGATCTCGCTTTATAGGTATGATTTGTAAAATCTAGCTAACATCTGGGTAGAAACTACTTGAAATTTCCACCAGAATCGAAAGACCCATTTAATTTATCAATTCGTCGTTTACGAATTTAGGAACTAGATACAAAATAGTAATACCATAAAGAAACATATCGAAGTCACGCGCTCGCCGCACAGCGCTTTTATTTCTCGGCTTGGCGCGCGTGGCTGCCGAAGCTTCTTTGAAGCCGGCCCATAAATCAGCGGCGGGCGACGCCGCAACGGCTTCCGCCTTGGCATTAATTTTCCAAACGACCCTTCCGTCACACTATCCTGCCACAACGTGGCGACGCGTCGATGTTTCTCCGTCTCTCCTCGAAATGTGACTTTTTGAAAGCTTCGCATTCTGCTGTGCGACCAGTCAGGAACATAAGTTATCTGTTTTTACGTAGGATGCAGATACGAGATATTGAAGTATTTGAGATACTAGATGCAAGTAGCTTCTTTGATAATGTATAAATTAACGATTACTTTCTGATCAAAGATGTTTGCACTAAAAGGTATCAATGGGGAAGAATACAAAATTTAATATTTGGTCGGAACGTGTGCAAATGGTGCAGACCCTAAGTCGATGAGTATTGCTTTTTGAATTTTAAAGTAATAACTCAATTTGCGAAAGTTATAGCTTATTAAAGCCTTGAGTGACGTTGACGTCACACCGTTAAAACATCTAAATGTTCTAGTCGAAGTGATGTCACACCGTTTTTAAAGTTTTACCTATATCTTCTTCAATTTTGAAGATATCGTAAAGATTCCAAAAGTTTACAAAGAAACTATACCATGTTACATTGTACAAGAATATACTGTTAACTAACAATCATTATTGTTTCCTATTTTACATAGGCCTTCTAAATGATACTTTCATATCTGGATACTATATCTAAAAGAACTATCTATTGTATCTAGATATTTTAATGAAAATAAATAAGAATATGATATATATCTTGATAAAGTACTTTTTCGTTGCAAAAATATTTTTAACGTTGCATACTGTTTATTTTAAACAAAGATACTGCTTGTATTTTACATTGGGCAGCGGTTAGATTTCAAAATGAAATGAAATTATTTATTTTTGTTAGATTCTAGTTTTTTTTTGTTTTTAAAATAAGCAAACTCAAAAATAAGAAATTCTTAATAAAATAGGAGAAAAATCACAATATTAGTAATATTTTAAATAATATAATAATATTGAATAATATATCTTTGGCGAACCAGAAAAACGACTTAAGTCCACTTGGTTTTTAAATTGAGTTTTGAGCGACTTTAGTATTCTTACATAGTATATTTTCAGATAAAACTGAAAGAAATCAAGAAAGTATACAAATAAGTGACCCCATCAACTATTTATGATTTTTGTTAACATTAGTTTAAATGGAAATAAAAAACTTAATATCTTGAAAACATGAAAAGTGGACTTAAATCGTTTTTTCGGGGACCCACAGATATTATTAAATAATTTTTAAAATATTCAAATTCATTATTAACAACGGTATTTTTCTTAACAAATATCAAAAGAGCATCAATGTCCATATAATAAGAATAAACAACAAATAAATAAATACTTAACCATCATCATCTTAACTTCTTCATCCAAGTGACGCAGAAAGAAAAGTTCAAGTATAATTCAAAAATAACTCCAACGCTACGTGTATTGAAATCGTCCGTCAAACAAACAGCCCCCAAAAAATGTGGACCACTGACAGCGGTAACATTTCTTTCACTTTCACAAACAATATTTAATCAACGTCCCTCCATCTCTCGCTCTTCCCTATATTTCTTCTTCTCTGCGAGCCACCCTCTTGTTTGTTTCTCTTCCCGTATACTCGGCGGCCACACGCGCGCGCGACTCACGTTTACAAATCTCCGGCGTTCATCATGGAGAGCCGCTCGCTCGCTCAATATGTATAAGCCCGAATCTCCGCGCGTTCACGCGCCGAGTCGACGGTTTTCGAATAACGCGAGAGAAAGAAAGGACGGTAAAGCCGATTATAACGTTTGAAATGGGGTATTTTCAAAGTTTTCGAATTGAACTTTTTTGATTATTTTACGATATTCGACCGTTCTTAGATATACCAGAGTTTTGCGAAAAATTGTCTGTATTCCTTTCGTTTTATTTTTAGAAACTATACGCTTGATTACGTACTTTATGAATCTCAGCATAATATTGCTATAGTTAAAGAAAAAAATTAAAAGAAAAAAGAAGTAATTGTAGTGTCTGATTTTTCGTATTTCTTTGACTTTGTAATCTATTGATAGTTTAAACACTTTTGTTTTGACAAACAATTACTATTTATAATATTCTATGGCTACATTGTTTTTTATAAGCAAAAGAGGACTCCATGCGTTCATAGAACGCTACCTTTATTGTTTTAGTTAATTAACGAGAATATTAATAATAATAAATAATATAAAAAGATATTGTTAAATGTAAACGATTAATAAATATTATTTGACTTATGGATAAAAGAAATTCTTTCAATCTCATCAATGTTGAAAAAAGAAGACACTATTACATCTTCGAGTACGAAAATTTGCTGGAACAACTCCTCATTTTTCAGGCGCACAAAATGCCGCTCGAAAATTTACTCATAACATTCATATGCAAAATAATAATAAAAAAACTACCATCTCAGCAAAACTGATAAATTCAACGCTATAGCAGCGATTCTCCCATTTCATACTCCTGCTACTCCTATACTCATAAAAGAGCTTCGGAGCTCCCAAAGATTTAGCGATTTTCGATTGTCCATTCGACTTCGCTACAGTATACACTATATATTATACTTTCGCGAGAAACGCAGTCGTGCGTCTCGCTACACCACGAGCATCCGAAAAAGAAAAAGCAAACGGACAAAGAGACGAGCTCACGAATTCATACGTCACGTCGATGTTCGATCATAGCGCCTTTTATTTCGCCGATTTATTGTTAACTCTTTAAAGTCTTAGGACCTTTGAAATTGCGAAACAAAATTTCCCTTTATTTAATTATCTTGAGCATGATTCAAAATCAGATAAAAATTCTTCAGATTCAAACAATATCCTGGAAATATGATTTTTATTGACTATAAGTCCTTCTATTATTAAATTAATTAAATTTTTAGAACTTCTATAATTAATAATTAGTTAACTTTAGAACTTTTATAGAATTCCGGAAAAGAATTGAATTTGGAAAATACAAGGAAAAATCTTCAACACTATATGCATTGCTAAATTTACATCGACATTTTTAATTTTATATTAATTTCATTTATATCTATAACGGTATAAGCATATTCCTCTATCCGAATGAAAGACTTATATACATGTATTAGAAACTCTTTTTCAATCATCAATATTTTGTACAAGCTCGAATGTGGAATGGTCAAAATAGTCCGTGTGGGCTCTAAAGGTTAACATGTGAACAAGCGCACGTTTCTGGGCAATATCGATCTCCACACCGAAAGGATAGGTATAGTTCTCTAGAAGAGACAGTTATTCTTCTACAAAAAAGTCGCCGTATAAAATTCAGAGTCGATATCCGCGCCGAATCTCTTTCAAAATTCAGCAGAAATTTTACACCCATATCCCTCGACACTTTCGGAAATAAAAATTTCCCAGCCTTCGCGTGAGAGAACTCTTATTTTTGCGAACTACTCTCTTCTCGCGCGAAACTTTTCACGTTCATCTCGCGATTCGTAAAACGAAAAAATCGCTGAAGATTCGAAAGTCAAAGTTGAAGTCTCGTGTAACCGGTGTTTCTGGGATGGGGTGGGGGCACGTGCGAAATCGCCCCACGGATATGTGTCATTTGTGACTGTCAGGGTCGCGCCGACGGCTTTTCGGCTGTTTCCGCGTGCACTTGACGCAGAGCGATTTGAAATTTTCGTGTTTCTCTTCTGCTGCGCTTTGGCTTTTCAAAGTGAATTTCAAAAGGAAGTTTAATCTCTGCCGATTGCCTAGACGTATGTTATTATTAAAACACTATCTTCAGTTCTTAGAGTGAGGTGATACCCTGGAAAAGGTGGAATTTTTATGAAACTGAATAAAGTGAAAATTTGACTCTATTAGAGATTAGAGTAAAATTATACTTATTTTTGAGAGTGATAATTTTCTTTAATTAAAGTAAAACTTGAGTCTAATAGAATCCTATTTTCACGCTATTCAGTTTCATTAAAATTTCACCTTTTCTATAGTTACATCTCACTCTAAGAACTTTAGAGAGAACAAATAGTTTAAATATTAAAATTAAAAATGTTGTAACATCAAATAAATTGATGTACAAAATATAGCAAAATATGATATAATAGTATAACTACGTTAGTATACGCTACATTTTAACGAGAGAAAATCTCACTCAATAAAACGAGATGGGGAGAGCAGGAATAATGTCCGTCTTTGGATGATTCTGATAACCCGTAGTATAAGGAATAGACAAGTTTTTATGCACTTATCTTAACTAGATATTAAAATATCTACAATAGATAATATATAACTATTTTAGAGCATAAGAAACATTATTTTAGCTATTTTTATATAATGATAGTGTTCGCATGCTTATCCTTTATTAAGCATATATTTTGTTTCTCCAGGGTTCTATTTCAACTGTAGCAATAATTTAAAATACTTTAATGAAATGGAATGAAACAAAACTCAACCTAAACCTTATCTTATTTTTCTAAATTTTAATTTAAGTTACGTCAGTGGAGTTGGAGTAATACCAATCAGCCTTATTATATAGAATATAAAAGTTTTCATGTACTTATTCCAGCGCTATATAAAAGTACATATCGCACCCCTAGAAGAAGATTATAATAACTCAAAATTCTATATTTTTGTAAAACTAAGTAAGTAATGTAAATTTTTCATGAAATATATATTTTTAATTGTATTATTGTAGTACAGTTTATCAACCTTTTTAACCAATTTTCGACGTAAATGAATGGCTTTTATTTTATTAATGAGCTATTTTGTGTACAAAAGTCAAGTAAAAACATTTTTAATATGTCATTGTCTTGTTCTAGGGGGTGCAATATAATAATAAATATTAAACATATCTATTTTTTAATATAAAAATATTACATTACGATTTAGTAAATGATCACTTGACCAAAATAGGGGTTATTGTAATCTTACATTAGTCAAAGAGTCTTGCTGATGTATTTAAAAGTGTAATAGTAAGTTTCTTACTATTGACAAAGAAAACTTCCACTGCGCTTAGAAGAGTTCTCATAAGATTTACATGTAGAGCATGTTTATAAATTGATTTACAAGTTTTATACGTGACAAAAAACCTATTAACGCCGTTCTATATACTGTATGAAAGTATAGTATAACGGATTGTAATAACAAGTTTTTTGTCACATATTAAACTTGTATTTCAATTACTACAAATGTTTTCCGTGTAAATCTTATAGAGAAGCTGTTCCTTCGGCGACCATGTTTATTAGTTCATCCAGAATCCGCTATATAGTTATATGTACTCTTGACGTGGAAATTTTATGATCGAATGAATTAAAATTTTTTAAAAATACTGCAACTTTATTAGATTGAACGCATGTTTTTGACAACCTCATTAGAGGATTTAGGAAATTTCAAACCGATTTGGTTACAAGACTTCGACGTCGAATGCACATAATTATTTACCGAAGTATAATGGGGTACATTTACGATCCTGTAAAAAAAACTTTATTTTAAAAATGTTATAGCTTGCTAAAGTTTCTTTGATTACGCCAGACCGTAGATAACTTTAAGTTATGTCGCAGTTATACTTTGATGTCACGAACTTTTTCATGCGCTGTATTTTCTGGAGATATTGCAAGAATTAAAAAATTTAACAAGGAAAGTATGTTATGATGTTATATCAGAATATATTATTATGTAAAATTCATACTACAACTAAATTACTATTTAGTCGAACTAAATTAAAGCAAATAAAGGTTTATCATATTTTTTTGTGAAAAATTTGTTCGAAAATACAGGCTACATAGATATTTTTATATAAATATTAGATTCTGCAGGAATGAAAACTATTTGGTTTGTAAATTCTTTGATCTAGCATTTTAATTTATGTAAGTAAAACCTACCAACATTTCTTTCCAAATAGTAAAATTTAATTTATTTACCTTGTGTTCTTGTTTCTTGATTTTTGCATAATATACCTTCTGTGTTTATTTCATTTATTCTGTATAATTTTTTCATTCCACTTTTTTCATTTTTTTTTAAATTTTGACTATTGCGTTGCGGGAATTCATCGTTGCACGGATTATTGGAGACTTTAAAGGATTTCGCTTTTTGCTATAAAGATTCTTTGAAAAAGCATTCAATCAAAAATGTATTTGGTTATTCGGCTTTATTATTATAGTGGTCATAAAGATCAAACCTTTTTACAAATTTTACAATAAATATTTTATTTTTTGTGATGGATATTTTATGAAATGCATTTAATAAAAAATTTGTTATTTTGCGGTTTTATTAATTTTAAATTCAGAAATTGCAAATTTTATAAGTTTAAATTTCATTATAAGAAATATGTTTAGAAAACCTTAGAATATCATATGGGGAAGTAGGATTCCCGAATCCCATTTTTATTAAAATATATTTTTAATAGAATATTTCTCTGTGGTTATTTGAATATTGTTAAATTACTGTGCACTTTTTAGAAATTTTTCAGATGCACTTCATTTAGTAAATTTTAGAAATTTTTAATTTAATTGACATATTTGAAACGCAAAAAGTGTTGAAAATATTTTGGGATGTCTTTTATAATGCTTTTAATCCCATCTTTCGAATAACATTTGTAAATTGAGACGCGACTTTATTTTCACTGTATTAAGGAATGTTAAGGAACTGAAGTGAAAATCCATAATTCTCCAAGGACTAATTTAAAAATTGTGAAAAGTATTCTGAAAATATTAATGATGATATAAGATAATCATCATGATATCAGAATTTTATAGCAGTATGCATTTAAACTAGTTTAGTTGTCACTCTTTTTTACTATTACTGAGTAAACTTTTATAATAAAAAATCGATTTCCTACGATGCTTAAAATTTCTCTCACCTCCTTCTACTTGAAAAAACACCTCACGTAATCTTCTGCACCGTCTCATCAAAAAATGCTACCAATTTTGTACTATGCTTTGTCAAATTGAATATCAATTATATAATGTAATCAATTTGCAATAAAAAATGCTTATATGTAAAATACTAAAGCTCATATAATAAGCTAATACCTACAAATAGTATGTTCATAATAAGGCTTATTCGTGTCGCGTTACACGGGATGAAGAATTTCTCTTAATTTGATTTTCTCCTCTAATATTTTAGAAGATTATATGATCAAATCGGCTCATAAATTTTGGGTCTATAAGGTAATTTTCTTTTTAATTTTGTATTCAACCTGTGGGTTTAAATAAATAATTTACTAAAAAAATATGCACGGTACATATAACTAGTAAATAAACAACAATCTAACCTATTGTAGTGTAAAATATAGATATTAATATTCTGTAACGAGTGACACAATTTTTAATTTTTGCTAGAAAAGAGAAACTATATGTTAGGTAATATATTTTATTCACGTCTTAACTATAGTGGCCACTTTATTGACCTGAAAAGCGGGTCGAAAATGGCACTTCATTCCCGAAAATTTACTTTGTTCCCGCAAATGAACTTTATTCCCGCAAATGCGCAAAGTAAATTGTTTCTCTGGCTTTCTCTCTTTTTTTCAATTTTATATTTATATTGATATTAATATAAATTTTTAATAAAAGTCAGTAAAATGGCCACAGTTAAGTCGGAAATAAAGTTTTATACATGATATATTTATTTTTGGTATCAAGGACTTTATTTTATTTTTAAGTAATACGCTTGAATTGAGACGACTTTTCGACCATCACCCTAATACGTTGAAAAAACAAAAAAAAATATTTCTCATCGTAAAAAATCTCTCTCTTTGAGAAAGTAATTGCAAAATTAAAAAAAGACGAAAAACAAGCACTCAGGCACTTCATCATTTCCAGTCGAATTTTCTTCACTGGAAATGACGTTACGCGCCGGCGTGACGAGGGGAGTAAACACGATTTGCCCGAGCGCGCGTGAAATTTCGCCTCGTTTATGGTAATCGCGCTGCTGCCGCTGTGTACTTTTGAAATTCGCGAGGTGCGCGAGTCACCGGAGGACGTGGCGACGATGCAGGCGCACGGAGTTGCGATATAATTAAGGTTGCGAGGATGTTCGTCGCGGAGTTTCGGAGTGCTCTTATTGGATTCACTTTTTGAATGTGATGAGTTGTTTTTAGGGGGAAAAGTCGTGGTTACGAAGTTCGAAATTTATAGTTTATTTTTAGTTCAGGGGTAGCCTGCTTTGACCAATCATTTATGTGTTGATATCATATTAAAAATTATTATTTAATTTAAGTGGAAAATGTAGAGGTTTAGGAAATTATTGAGATTTAGTAAAGCATACTCTTATAGTATGAAAAATATAAGAAATACACTCGACAATCAATCTAAAGCGAAAATTCGTATCCATTTCAAAAGAAACTTTTACTCTCTTGACCTCCCAACCATATTACATGTATGCACGAATTATTATCACAAGAGGGGTAACAAAGCAAATACTAATTCTTATTTTTAAAATTTTGTATTTTAAATATGTTTAATTAAATATTAAAAAAAATAATAAATTTAAAAAAGAGGATCTCTATATATTATATTTAATAAATTTATAATGCTAAACATACTTATATTATACGTAAAAGATACTATTTAAAGATCAACCTCAAATATTGTTATAAGCCTTGTTGTAATGGATTAAAAAAAGTTGTTCATTTCTGCAAAAAATAAGTATTTAACCCCAGAAAAACGTATGTTAAAGCAATGGATTCGATTAAACTAAAAAAAGGATATCCTTTTTAGAGTCTCTAGTTTACAAATGTATTATATAGAAAAGTTTTTTTATATAACGTGATTTTTCTAAAATTTAAAAAACATTTCACGTGGGGCACACGCACCTCTGTCCTCATTCTAGGGTTAAATTATTTTCTTATAACAGTTTTATTGATTTTTATCTATAATTTTGTTTAATTGTTTAGTTACTCAACAAAGTATTTAGAATCAGAATAAAAATAATTGGTTTTGAACAAGGATTCACAACTTTTTTTGTAAGCGTCTTTAAACAAAATGATAGGTAGATTGAGAAATTTCTTGTGTGTAAGAAAAATTTTTATCTTGTTAAATATTCGGAAAGATAAAATTGCATAAAAGTAAAATTTGGAAAAACATTTTATCGAAAATGAAAAAATTCCGAAAAGTTAAATTTAGAAAAAAAAATTTCGACAAATATTAGTATTGAATATAGAAATATGGAAAGACCAAAGTATAGAAAAAAAATCTTAAGGGTGCAAATATGGAAAATTAAACTTTGTAGAGCCAAAATATTGAAAATCAATAATTTTATAGTTTAAAATATTGAATATTCTTAATTTGCTTTCTTTTTTTAAATATACGGGTATTACTGCCATTACCGAGTTAGCGGGTTGCATATCATATTTTCAATATTTTAATCTATAAAATTATTGATTTTCAATATTCTGGCTCTACGAATTTCTATTTTCCATATTTTCACCTTTACGAACTTTTTCTATACTTTGGTCTCTCAATATTTCTACATTCAATACTAATATTTTCTGAATCTTTTTCTTTCCGAATTAAACTTTTCAGCATTTTATTTTCCATAAAATATCTTTCCGAATTTTGCTTTTATGCAATATCTCCAAGTTGGACGCTCACAACTTCGATTAAGGTTTGTGCTATAATTAGTCATAGGCTCTCATAAGGGAGAAAAGAAAGTTTTCCACCAAAACAATAGTTTGAAATTGAATATAATATATAATTAAAATGAACAACAAAATATTTTTTACATCCCAAAATCCTCCTTAAAAGGTGAAATGTAATGTTTGGGCTATATAAAAAAAGCATATTGGAGCAACTTTCGGCCTACGAAAATCAACCGATTGATTTATTGGTTTAAGACTATTTTGAGATAAACTATACAAGAAACGTGATTTTTTGGCGTTAAAGGATTTAAGTTATGAGCATAGACTCTCATTAAAACATTATTTTAAAAAAGCACCTGTTGCATTAAAATCTTCTATTTCGATAAAAAAAAAACTTAAGGAGCTTAAATCTCTGTATCAGCGAGCAATCCATCTCCTATTCAATAAAGCAGGTTAAAATAAAACTAAAAAACAACACACGAAGAAATGAGCTCCATCTCGTTGAAATTTCGAATTCATGATATGCGGTTGCGAAACAACAAGAACGAGGATCTTAGCTCCGCGAATCTTATGAATGAACTGAATCTTTCCTCTTTGGTCCATTCAAAGGCAAAGTCGAGATTACACGCGTCTCTTTCTTCCTTTTTTATCAGGACTTCTCCGAGATAAACTCCCTTTGCCCGCGCCTCGCGTCGTTATCTCACCGAAGAAAAATATTCTGCGCGCAGTGCGTATCTTCTTCGAAAAGTTGAGAGTATGCGGCTTTTGCCGGATGATCATTGACGTGGAGGAAGAGCGAGCGAGCCTCTGGATACAAAGGATGTTTTAAGAAATATTCGTGAAACGACTCGTGCGAGTGTGCGAGTGTGTGCGTGTGTGCGTATGTGCGTATAGGAGATTGAGAAAGCGCGTGGGTTTCTTTTGAAGGGTGGATTCGTATTTTTATCATAGGTTGTTTGATACGAGTTCGTATGAAGTTTCTTTAACAGGATTATACGTATTATAATTTGCATTTTCAACTGCTTTATGTCACAAATACGAGAATGAAAGATTTTAAAAATTGTAAAATATTTTATGCTACGTAATAAAACTTATTAATATAACGATACGTAAAAAGAATAAGGCATATTGAAGATATTGTATAGAATGTCTGACTTCATTTTCTTTCTTCTATCATACTAAACCATATAATCCATTTCATTTTTTGATTTCTTTATCTGCCGATAATCATGAAAGTATTCAATCAATAGTATTTACTCTAGCCAAACAATTATTTAAAGTCCTCTATTTTACCATTAATGACATTGTAAACTAAAAAACGGAATCATTCCCTTAAACTGCCCTTCACCATTTATATACCGGTGCTATCTATGATATTCACTTTCATTCATAATGCCGCCAACGCATCCAAAAGACGGACCAAGTGGTTAATCTCGACGAATAGTCGGCCGTCCTTACCTCGAGTAGCTGCTCCCTTGCCTGGCCGCTTAATTGGCTGCACTATGCACGCATTCTGGTATTAAGCAGGAGTACGGTGGCATTCGAAGGGTCCAAAATCAAGGGGATCGCTATGCACAGGCTGCACTTACCTGTATGCACGTTCTTTTGAGCCTAAAACTGAAAATTCTTTATGGTAAATAAGTGCAGGGGATGAACTTTATTTTTAGTTTATTTTGTTTGCAGGAATATATTTTATTTTTTAAGACTAGTTGATGATTGAACAAAAGAATTTTCCATGCTAACTTGTTATTTTTTTTAAATACTAGCCTTTAACTAAACTTTTTTGAAAATAATTTCTTTACTACAAGTAAATTGATTAATTTGAAGCATTATCCTACTGAAAAAGATCAGCTGATATATCATATAGGTATTACCATCTTGATGGTAACAGTTAAACTAAAGAGCTAAGCCGTAATATTTGATTTTGTATTAATACTACTGGAAAGCAGCAAGTGATTTATCAGCTTATTTGCCTAGTAATTTGTCAGGTGATTTGTTAGATAATTTGTCACGTGATTTATTGATAATAATTGAGTATTATTACTTAGTGTAATTATATAGCAGCTGGTAAATTAGCTGACATATTATGTTAAAATGCTAGGTGATTTATCGATTAACAAATCACCTGATATATTAGCTGATTATTTTCAGTAAGGTAGCCAAAATCTCATTGATTTAAAACCGGATTCCTTAACTATTCAGAAATCTGCGCTCAGCTATCTAAAATCAATACGTGGTTGAAGATATTTAAAGTCATAATTTACCATTTATTAAAAAGTATTTAGTTCATTAAATTTGAAGTTGTAAATTGTACTATGTACAAAGAATCTCTTTTATCAATATATACGTAAATTTTAAAAAGTATAACATTTCAAAATGTTTAGTCATCGCCAAACATAGAATACAGAGAAATAGAAATGTGTACGGACGTGATGGCTGACCATATTTAATTCAAACTACGTATTTGATTTCCATTTTATGAGACTTATATTAATTAATACACTGAATATTTGCAATCAATATATCATTTGATGAGAATTGTGATTATATTGTGATTATGTACTACTTAAGAAAAATTGGACTAAAGAAAAAGTTATCAATCAACAGTAACTATTCTGCTCAATTCTCAAAATTGAGAAGCAGCACCAGACAAAGAAAAACTCACCATCCATGCCAATGCCAAAGAGCAGCAGCGCTAGTCAGTTAGCGTAATTAACCCAGCTCTCTCTGTCCAGAAACGAAACACTCGCGACAATTTCATCCGGGTAAAAGCGAGCGCGACAAAGAACCCACCACTCCGACACGATCAAACGCTAGTGCGAGCTCAAAGACACCCGAGGCAAGAGACTCCTTTGTCTCTGTATTTGCTGCGCGACGATTTCGGTGCTTCTTTCTTCGTCCAGGAGCGAGCAATCGTCAACACGTCCTCTCGCTGTACATCTGCATTTACATTTACATGTCGATTAGGGGGATTGGCTCGGGATTGGCTGACCTTGAACTTCTTTGAGACAAAAGGCTGGTGGGGTGTGGGATACGCCAGTAGAGAATGAAGATACCCTTTGAAAGATTGCAGTCTTTAAAGTTTTTAGAGCGGAATTTTACAGTGCACAGCGTGTGGATAGTTGTATTTTGTAGTAATTTCGAATGTGTTCTTAATGAAAGGGATTAGCAATCGTTTTGCAGTGAACATTTAATACTTATTCTTAATGATCATTCACTCTTTATTAAAAATTATTGATGAGTACCAATCAGTGTAAATTTCGTTTAGAAAGTGAAAAAAAATTCATCATTGCCAAATTAGAAATTTTAGTACGAATCTTACTTACTGAAAATATGCAGCTGAATTTGACTTGAATCTCAGCTAAATATTTACAGTCTCACTAGAATTTTTCCTTTTATTCAAGGTACTTAACAATTTGCTAAGGTAATACATGACACCTTAAGAGTATTTAAAAATTTTAGAAGCAATTTTAATGAATTGATCTGAATGGCTCTAGCCGATTATCAATGTTAAATTTGCCTTCGCGGTATCGGACTTTTTGAGTATTTTCTTTCGATTTGTATTACAAAAATATAATTATTAAGATTCTTTTTTATCCCCCCTCTCCTTATAAGCTAATTTTAAAAATGTGTTTTTAATTTTTATATTTCTTACTCTGGCTGTTCGCGGTCATTTTGGCTGACACTTCCAGGGTAGCTTCGCTCTTTATCACAGTATTTGAGGAAATTTTTCTAAAATACTATCCTCAGCAAACATAACCTCAAAATTGTATTTTAAAATTTCAAACATTTTTTTTGATAATTCATGTGTGTTAAAAATTTCAAGAAATTTATTTTTCATTTTTTATTTATTTATTTACTTGTGTAAATTTTTACAGAATTTTTGATAAGGTGCGCAGCACTCAAAATCCGGAGAAACTATTTTTTTCTCATTTATTCGCTACTTTTCACAATTAAAATAGGTCAAACAAATCGATTTATATTTTTTTCGCATTATTTATGTTGTACTCCACTTTCTTAGCTTATGTTCACATAAAAAGTCAGAAAAAATACTTTCCTAAACTAAAAAGCACTTATTTACAGCTATTTATAGCTCTTATATTGGTTAAAATATACTATAACGGTATAAGCCTAATCTTAACTGTTTCTACTTATAATGTTTTTTTAATTAGTTCAAAGTAGCATATATTACACTATAGTTATATTTAACCAATATCAAGTAAAAATTACGAAAAAAATATAAATTGATTTGTATGATTTATTTTAAGTGTGAAAAATAGCGAAGAAATGAGAAATAACAAGTTTCTCGGGGTTTTGAGTAACGCGCACCTTTGTTGTGTATGTGTGTGTGCGTGCATGCGTGCGTGCGATCATGCGTGCGTGCATACGTGCGTGCGTGCTTACGTGCGTGCTTGCTTGCATGCATGCGTGCGTATATGTATGCGTGTGTATGTGTGTGTGCTTGTTGAGTAACTACCCAATTATATGAGAATTACTGGAATGTAGGTGTCGCTTCAGTCTATACAGAGGTAATAATGATCGTCTTCTATTACTGGCTATCATGCCACGTCATAATATTGGTTCCATTTAATTTATTCGTGCTAAAGATATTACTATACCTACACTATATCTATTATCAACAGAAATTTTAATTAGTACGTTACAAATATATGCTACTTTGAACTAATTAAAAAAACATTATAAGTAGAGACAGTTAAGCTTGGGCTTATACCGTTATAGTATATTTTAACAAATTTCAGAGCTATAAATAGCTGTAAATAAGTGCTTTTTAGTTTATGAAAGCATTTTTTCTTTCTTTTTATATGGACATAAGCTAAGAAAGTCGAGTACAACATAGATAATGCGAAAAAAATATAAATCGATTTGTTTGACCTAGTTAAGTGTGAAATGTAGCGAATAAATAAGAAAAAAAAAGTTTCTCGGGGTTTTGAGTATCGCGTGCCTTTTCAAAAATTCTGAAAAAATAGTAGAAAAGTAAATAAAGAACACAAAAATATTTTTTTTTTAATTTTTTACATACTTGAATTAGTAAAAGAAATGTTTGACATTTTAAAATACAATTTTGAGGTTATGTTTGCCGATGATGGTATTTTAGAAAAATTTTCTGATAAAGAGTGAACTACCCTGGAAGTTTCAGCCAAAACTACTGCGAACAGCCGGAGAAAGAAATA
This sequence comes from Gastracanthus pulcherrimus, assembly GCA_949152435.1. Lineage (NCBI taxonomy): Eukaryota > Metazoa > Arthropoda > Insecta > Hymenoptera > Pteromalidae > Gastracanthus > Gastracanthus pulcherrimus. The sequence goes on from OX424576.1 coordinate 153,292,866, forward strand.
TAAGAGTAAAAAACACATTTTTAAAACCAGCTTATAAGGGGAGGGGGGGGGGGGATCAAACAAATCTTAATAATTATATTTTTGTAATACAAATCGAAAAAAAATACTCAAAAATTCCAATACCGCAAACGCAAATTTAACATTGTTAATCGGCTAAAGCCTTTTTAGAAAACCTGCACAACATCATTCTCTTAAAAGTAAGAGGAACAGACTTTGGAAAATTGAATAATAACTGCATTCTACAGAAGTAACATTCATTTACTGTAGTAAATATCTACATAGACACTAAAAATTTGTACTAATCGATAAAATTTTGTCTGAAATCAAATTGCTTTTCTTAGCAGCGTTTAATTTCAAAAGATTGATGTTATTTATATTTCCTCAAAAGATGGATGTTATTTATATTTCCTCAGAAGTCAATATAATAAAAATTACTTTTATAATGCTGTAACCGCGTAGAAGTTGATTCTGAATTTTCCATTAATAGTGTTATAACTTTGTGTCAAACCTTTATAAAATTTTGAAATACTTTTGTGGTATTTATGAGTTGCGCAAAATATTGAGTGTAAAATGTTAAAGTTAATTTTGTTTACTCAACTCAGGCTACCCCCATAATCCGGGTGAATATTTCAATAATCTCTAGTTAGATCGAATCGATTTTTTAACGCATCTGTTTCTTACATAAAATGATTCCTCAGAGTGGTGTTACTATCCTGGCGGTAACTCATCCCTTTCTTTCCTTTCAATTATTCAGATGTATTCTACAATTCTCGTTCGTCTCATTTTAGATGGTCACCACACAGCCGGAGGCCGGCTCGAGCGCCGCCGCGTCGGAGGACGGCGGTCGGACCTTCAGCAAGTTCAGGCAGATTACGGACTTCATGACGGCCACTGGCAATGGTGAGTGGTGCTCTTCGTTTTATATGTTTATATATTTATTTAATATTCAACGGGCTGTTAGCCCTCTGTACAGTAGAGGGATATGGAAATACGGTGGTGGAGCAGAGCAATGCATAATTCATTTGAAAGAAAAAGTTAATTTTATTTTGTACTTTACTTATATTTTAATAATGTTTTAATATTAATCTTGAGCATTCGTTTGAAATAGTTATAGATTGTTAATGTTTCTTAGATATTGAGGATTATTCTAGTTTCTACGTATTGACGGGATAATACTGAGAAAACTGCTTACTGAAAAAAAGTTCTATGGCAAAAAAATGGTTATTGTCCGTAGAAAATATTGCAGTTTAATTTTTCAATTTATTAACCTTAATTTGGCATAAAATTCACTGACTTGAATATTTAAGATGGTGGTTTTGAATTTTAATGAGCTTTAGTGAAGTCTAAAATACAGTTTTGACTACCCTTTAACGTAGTAGTTTAATGCGTGAAATATGTTAAAGATAAGACATATTTAGACTTGTGCGCGAAGTTTGAGAAACTGTTGCAGATGAAATAATCGAAAAAACTGATCTTAAAGTATCGTTATTTTCTATCATTTTGTAGTCAATTTCCCCATAAAGTAATAAAATGTAATAATTTAAGTACTTAAAAATCCGAGATCTTGACAAAAAATGGACGTCACGTTTTGTAATTTATTCTGCTCCTAAATATAATAAAGTCCAGCAACATTTACGAGTTTAGAGTTTACTCTAATAGCTTCTCTACTCAACTCTTAGTGTAGACGAGGCATAAAGAATTATACAATTATATGATTAAATTAATTTTGCCACTCATCATTTAAATTTTTATTTTAAGAATTTCTTTATGGGTTATCTTGATGAATCAAGAGTGTAGTACTACGATGTTTTTTTTACTAATTCTTTTATAATTAATAGATACACAAATTATCGAAACAATCTTGATTTATACTACAATTTGTATCTCATTATTTTGTGTGATATATTTCACTAACAATATTAACTATACGTAATTTTATACTGTATGTAAACTTTTTAAAAGAGTATAATACAATTTCAATAGTTTCTACACATTTTGCTTCCTCATGTAGGAAGCTTTGTGATGGTAAAACAGTTGAGTAAAAATCATTAAAGAAACATGTCTTGAGACATTTCGAATCAAAATACACAATTTATAGAAAATATCTGTATGGATGTGTACATGTGTGTACGTGTGCGTCTACGTGTGCGTGTGCGTTTTCATGTGCGTGTTAGAGCGCGTGTACGTGTGCGTGTGTGTATGTGGATCAGCATTACTCTGAATATACACGATGAAAATTAATTCTTCAGGGCTCTTTTTTTGTTTTTCTTTTAAAGATGGCACCTCAACAATATATATTTTCTTGTTTTTAGGCGCGTTTTTAGTGGTTCTTCTATTTATAAGGTTTATTTATAAGGTTTAGTTTTTGTTTCTTTTTTTATGATACGGTAGAAATAATATCAGCAATTCATATTGCATTTTATAGAGCATAGAATTACCAATCTTCTCCAACCCGAAATTTTTAATAAGCTATCTCCCTTCTTTTGTTATATATGAAATCGTCGTAGCATACATATAGCATTTTAAAATTTCATATTGAAACAGTTTATTTAGTTGGAGGAAGCAAGTGCCATTTAATTAGTAGCGATTTTTTATTCGTAATTTATATATAACTACAGCTTCAACAAGAACAAATACGAACAGTTTCAGTTTAGATAAATTTTTCGAGAATATTCTTTCCAATATTTTGAAATAATATTATATTTCATTCTGCACGAGTTAAATAAATATTCCACCAGAAATAGAGAACACTCATTTTAATCGTAGGAACGTTTTACTGAAAATCCAAAAGTAGGCCACTCTAATTAACATTACGTAAAAATCACGTTATAAATACGAAATCATAATTCCCCCAATCCTAATTCACGACTCGCACTCGGATTTCGTATAATTTTCGCGAGGATTTGTTCGAGCTCTGGGCGCGGATTTTATTCGTGTTTATTTATTTATTCGCGAACTACTCCCTTTCACCGACAGCCATTTGGGTCGCTGAATTTTTCGCTTCGACGTGCGATGATCGCTCGGTCGGTGTTGTTCATCGGTGTACACGTTTTTCGCATTTTTTTTAATTCAACAACGTCGCGCGTGTGCACAAATTTTGTCACGCGCAAATGATCCCGAATTTCCGTCTCTCACGATTGTATTTCTGTCGGATGAGGTGCTGATTTCATGTTTTATGTACACGTTTGTACTGTAGCTAGTTCAAATAAATTTCGCTTATAATTTATTGACGCAGAAATAGTCGAAGTTGTAGAAGCATAAAAGCTGGAATTTGAGCTCGTCATTTTAAATGATATTAAATTACATTCATCGATTCTTGGATATTCTGAAATGCAACTTTTTTTATGACTTTAGTTACGAAGGAATTTGGTTTTGCATTGTAATAGATTTTAAAATTTAAATTTAATCTTCCAAGACCTTACACTATTTTTAGAATGCTGAGTGTAGTAAATTTTATAATAAAAGAGAGTCATTTCATAAAATTCATTTTAAAAAATCTGATTTTGTTTATGATGTATAAAATTGATATCCCATTGGAATGAGACTCGGAATAATTATAAAAATTGTTTCCATTAATAAAAGCATAAACTAAATCAATGTTATAATTTACTAGATATTAGTTAAGGTTGTTAGTATTGTTATTGTGTTATATAAAATAAGATAATAATAATTATTATAACAATATAGTAATAAAAATACGTTGTATATATATACTTATACGTATTTATCAGAGTCATCAGTGGGAAGGATATAACTCGATTTCCATCAATGTTTGAAGTAATAAAGTAAAAAAGTATTAATAATAACAGTAGTTTATACTAAAGGAGTATAATCAAAGTAAAAGGGCAGCAATGCCCATATAAAAATCTGAATAAATGCATTTATTTATCTAAACGTATAATTTTCAGATCCATTAAATACATCGATTCTTGTAACAGCAAACCCATCTCGATAATTGCACTAAAAATAACGCTCTTTCGCCATCTTCTCCGCGCGCTCCGCGCAACAGGCACGCACAAAGCAGAAACGCACGCCCCATTTCAGCGATTCTCTCTTTTTCCAGGCCGAGTTCCCGAAGCGACTTCCCAATAATCCGAGCAACGCACGACGACTGGCGCTTGTATTTCCCGCCAATCCCATCGACTTGAAAACACGGAAATCGCGCTTACACATAAATACAAGGAACGAAACAGAGCAAATCATGAATACCCACAGTTCAGACTCCCCTTTGAATTTCTTTTCTCCTGCACTCTCGAGTGCCATTACTCGTCTGCGTGCAGAAAAAAAGGGGAAAGGGGGGTGGGAGCAAACTCGAGCTTGAGCGATCGCCGATAGATAAACGAATGAACAAGTGCGCGCTTTTATAAGAGGAGAAAAGAGGCGAGAGAAACGTGGAGAAACTAGAGAGAGTGATAAGGAGGGAGAATGGAGGCGAACGACAGAGATAAATAGATGGATAGATAAGAGTGCGTAGTTGGATCGTTAAATACGGAGTGAGAGAGATAAAGATAGAGTGCGCTGAAGAGAGAGAGAGAGAGAGAGAGACAGGGAGAGAGAGTGAGAGAGAGAGAGACAGCGAGAGTGAGAGAGAGAGAAAAGCGATTGGATGATAAAATGTACATTTAAAGGGAGCCGAGTGGAGGTTTAACAATGGCATTACCATTTGTTGATCGGGCTTTCAGGGGAGTGAGTTAACTGATTGGAAGCGTTATTTTCGTTCTTCCGAGTTTAGAAGAAAGATTGAAATCGTTTTTCTGCTTTTTAAGTAAACAATATTTTGGATTTATGAAAGTAACTTTTGTTAAAATATTGTATTGATATAATACTCGCTACACAAGCATGAAATGGGCCCTTTTTTATGCCTGTAAGCTGGATGGAAAATTACGCATTGTGAGCGTACCTGATGAAAGTGCCATTCTTACCCTCTTTAGAGCACAAATAAAAATGGATAATATCCCATCCGACCAACGTGCATAAAAAAGACCCAATCATGCCTTTGTTAAAAAAAATACAGAGTGTAATGCAAGGGGAAGGAGGGCATTTTTAAGCTCGAGTGATGTTTTCAGCAAAAGCTACGTCATCCTCGCTAGAAATAGTCTATCACCCCCCTCGCTTGTAAAATATACTGCTATGCCTCAGGTATGACACACGCACAGTACTCAAAACGAATTTAAACAGATAAGAATTTCGCAAACACTCTCTCCACACTCTCGTCACACGCCAAAACTCCGGTAAAATATCATCTATATACTACAACACTCGCGACAAAATGAACGGCTCTCCACATGACGACGAAAAACTTACACTCACACCCATATACGAAGAATAAGAGTAAAAGCGTGCTCGGAGAAAATGATTCGGCATTTTCATCACGTACCTCGGAAAGGATGTGGGGGGGGGGGGGGAGGTAGGCTAGGGCTCGCATGACGAGGCGGAAGACTACGGCGAGCGCAATAAAGGTGAAATAATATTCCGGGGGGCCTCTGAGCGCGCGCGCACGAGAATCCGATACAGATGCCTGACTGGAATTTCGTGCGAGGCAGGGCGAGGAGAAAAAAAAATGCAAAACGAAAGAAATGAGGGAAGAGGAGAGGCGATGACGGGCTTATTGATATCGCCGGTATGCCGGTATTTGGGTATAATGGTCGGGATGTGGGATCTTCGCGCGTCGCCGTCACACCGGTGTAGCCCGTTTATGACGGTGACTGTGCTAAAGTTGTAGTATAATTTTATTGTCGCGCGATAAATGTTTACTGCTTATCGATCGGCTGTTTGTTTTTACGAAGTAGTCGGAGATAACTTGCGTAATAACGATAATAAGCAGATGTTTAGAAGTGGAGTGTGAATGGCGTAGCGAGTATAATTGGAATATCAATAGTATTTTAAATTTTAAATGGTATGCAGAGATAACTGCACTAGAATATTGCTTCCTCATAGCACGAAGCTTTGTGGTGGTAAAAAAAAGTTTTTGCTAAAAACATGTTAGAAACATGTTTTGAGTCCATGGGAATCAAAATACACTCTTTTTAGAAAATGTCCGATTGGATGTGTGTGTATGTGTGCGTGCGTGCGTATTTGTGTGTGTATGTATAGATGGATGTGGATCAATATTACTATGAATATATACGGTGAAAATTAATGTTTCGGGGCTCAATTCTTTTGTTTTTCTTTAAGGTCAACGGCTCAAAAAAATAATTTTTTTGGTTTTCGGTATGTTTTTATTTCTTTAGCGGTTTTTCGATTTTCAGTTTTAGTTTCTTGAGTTTTCTGATACCATAGAAATAATTTCATTGATTGGGTGATCATACGTTCGAAAGAGCATAAAATTACCTATCTTTTCCCACCCGAAATTTTGAATAAGCTATATCCCTTGTTTTGTTATTCACGAAATCGTCATTTTGTTCAAACGGTTATATCTGTGAAATATAAGAAAGAAAATTGAATAAGAAGAAATATGGATAAGAATATTCTATAAATTTTTTTAGATTTTATCTTTTTCTTTTGTTAGGAAAAAAATATTTTTGTAAAAACATCTATTTTTATTCAGAAGCGAATAGTGGTATATTGGCAGCATTTGAGCTGAAACTTTTCAAAACGGTAGCTCTTTACTATCTCTTGAACGAGTTCTTTGCCCAGATCACAATGACCTTTATATTTCGAGATATTTAAGGTGATGAATTTTTTAAAATTTATTTTTGATCGTTTATATCTCGAGAATGCCACGGTCATTTTTTACCAAATAAAGCTCATTTTATTCATCATTTAATGAAGATTCGAAATTGAAAAGAAATTTAAAGATTCATCGACTTGTTTATTTTTATAACAATTTTTGGATTTTTCGATTTTTGAGTTTTAGTTTTTCGAGTTTTGTGGTAGGTTAGAAATATTATGATTATTTTAGTGTAAATGCATTAAAGAGAGCATAAAATTACCTATCTTCTATAATCGAAAATTTTAGATAGGCTCTTTCCCTTCTTTTGTTATATACGAAAGTAGTACATTTCGACACGGGTGCGGAAGTAGATTATTTGCCTCATGCGACGTTCTTCACTCGAGTGAAGCGAGAGTGAAAAGTCACATGAGATAAATAATCTATTTATGGACAAGATTCGAACCGCATCTTATACCACGAGCACTGAAAAATCATATCAAAGTTATGATTTTGAGGTTAGAGTGCTATAAACGTTATATTTAGTTTAAACGGTTACATCTCGTAAATCTATGATGGCAAATCGTTCACAAAATTTTAGATGATTAGGAATTCAGTAAATCTACGTACAAACATCTGATTAAAGTTAATGTTAATACTTCAATAATTTTAATAAATTTCGTACAGAGATAAAATTGCTGTTATAAGGGTTGTTACCTATCGTTATGTAATTTTAGTAAAAAAGTATCTTTTGTCAAACCATCAATGATAAAAAAGTATATCCTTTTTATATTTAGAAAGAGATATTGTAATTTTAAATTAATTTATTACAACAAAGAATTTCATATTGGAACAATTAAGTGCCAATGAATTGGCAGCGGTTTCTGTGTTAATTATATAGGGCATTGTGTAGTATTATTTAAAAAATAATAAACTCTATTTGCATTATTATGTTGTTGTTTTCCAGGTCAAATATTGTAATCAGCTTTTCATCCATTTTCCATTTGTTCAATCGACTTGTAATTTTTGACACTTGATTGTGCCAGGTCAACAATACACGATGATGATTTTAACGATTACATAGGAGCCACAATTAGAGCTCATTTCAAGGTCATTTTGAAAATTTTAATAGAAATTTTTATTTCAACATATGGATAGAATAGTTCAAATCTGTAATAATTACATGGGATCTACTTGGCCTGTTAGGGTCACGGTGGGCATCAATTTATTATATATTTTCCATTATAATTTTTTTTATTATTTATTATATATTATTTATTATTATTTTCATGTAAACATGTAAAATAATCCCTAATAAATAAATAAATGTAAAAATTAAAAATTTTATTTGTTATAGTTATAAAGTATGTATGTAAAAGAATACTTCATCTACAGTTCTTGTGTCTACTTTTAATATAACTACATTTTACATTTCTAAATTGAAAATTTAATATTATTCGTTATTATACATTTTGATGTTACTAATGGATTTAAAAATAAACACAACCCTTCTAGAAAATTGACCAACCTTTCATGTATGTTCAGTAATTATTAGCCATATCCGTTCGCTACATTTTGTCCATACTCTTAACCAAAAGATGGTTAATATGTGGTTAATAAATGGGAAACGAGCCGCTCTGAGAGCCATATCTAGCCTTGTCACGTGAACCTCATTCTCGCGTCGGCTGCACGTCTACGCGGCCACCGCTACACATGTCAGCGCCATGTTACGACCATCATATCATCACTTATCACCTTATGACTGACGGCGTTATCTTTTCCGTATTTTCTCTATTCTCTTTTAGTTTTTTGATACATTTGTGCATATACGTGCACATATTAATGTAGTGCTATTAAATCTTAGAATCTTATTTGTCTATGCTCTCCTGTGTTTATCATTTGAAAAGTGTTTGCAAAAAAAATGTTCTTACGCTCTCATTGATTTGCTTTTTCATGCTGGTACTCGTCAAAAGAGTTGTATGCAGTGCCCCAAGTACAACCATAACCACTAATTACGGACAAACTTATTCAGTTATATAAATTTTTTTTGTTGTAAAATATATTCTTTATATCTAAAAATGTAAGTTTTATTTGCTCATTTTATTAGTTACAACTCTGGACTAATTAATATGAGTAACAAGGTTTTCAATTGAATTTTATAAATTAAGTATTCAATTAACCAGTTTGTAAACAAAAATCGTCTGCCATAAGCGGGTTTTTTTACCACAATGTATGCTATAAATTGGCGATTCGCCATAAAAATAACCAATATATGGCGAATAGCTCGCCAACGTTTCTACCAGGGTTAAGCTTTTCAACTAAAAATTGGATACAGAAAATTTTATTTTTTATTTTTATTTTTTTATTTTTTATATTTTATTTTTATTTTTTATTTTTTATTTTTAGTTCTTTATTTTTTAGGTTATATATGCCAGCCTATGTACAGGTAATTTTATGTACCTCTTTAGGATGTAGTTGTAATTACCAATGTAAGGGTAACTCAATTGTATCTCTCTAGGTTACGTGTAAATTTTTCTGGTCTAATAATAAATATTAAATATTTTATAGCACACTAACCTCAAAATGCCAACTTTATTGTCGATTTTGAGGTTGTTGTGCTATAAAATATCGTATGAGACTGTTGTGGGAGGTGTTTTTCTACCTTGCTCGATTTTCTCACTCGCTTCGCTCGTGCGAAAACCCTCGAGCAAGGTAGAAAACCATCTCCCACAACAGTGTCATAATATACTAAAATAACACGAAAATGCAAAACCAGATGAAACAATTGCATACAACCAAGACTTAAGATAGATAGCATAAAGAAGATGAAATAAAGAATAGCCTTTTATATATAGATAAATTGTTAGTTAGAATGTAAATGAATATTATAAACTACGATGGAACTCGACAAGTGGAAGTCAGATAATACAGATGTTGCGACGGTAATGTAAGAAGTAAGAGATATAAGAAAAAGCAATTGGAACATCTACACTATGATATTGAAACGATATTCTCTTTATTTTGAAAATTAAATATTATTTAACTTTAGATACAAAATATATATATATATATATATATATATATATATATATATATATATATATATATATATATATATATATATATATATATATATATATATATATATATATATATATATATATACTTGTATAATAAAGAGGGAGTGGAAATGTTTTACATAATTTGATTGTAGCTTCAACTTGGCAGAACTTGATTAAATAAATTAGAGTGAAGTTCTCCGGTTTCTTGATTTGTAGATCTAATTTAAACTTTAAATTTGGTTAAGACATCTGATGTGCATACCAAATTAATGAATTCTTTGGATATCCCACCGCGAAGAAACATTTAAACATTTTAATTTTTAAGATAAAAAATAATTAACTTATTACTTTTCTTAAAAAATATAATAATGTACCAAACAATGCCTAACTAATGTTCTTATTTTAAATTTAATTTAATTTTTAACGTATTAACACGCGAGAAACTGTAAGCAAGATTAAGGTACGAATAAAAAAGAGAGATTCAATAAGAAGGATGAATCGCTAGAGTAAAAAACAAGCAATGGAAATGTAAGAAAAGTGTAATGGACGAGTCGAAGGTAGCACAATTTAGCGAAATCCAAAGGGTAGCAAGAGGATCGAGAAATAAAACTGCGATAGCGCGAAAAGAACGAGCTCGAATTCAAATGAACATCCTCCCCCGCCCTGTTGCGATCGATCTCTCGCAATACCATCGCATACCTCCGGGCTATATTTGAATTCAGTTGCAGCGCATACGTTACATTACAGCAAAGCGAAGCGTGCACTATGCACGGACCCGGCAAAATTAAGCGCAAATGAGGAGAGAAATGCGCGCGCGCCTTGAATTCGCTCGGATTCTCCGTATATATATATATATATATATATATATATATATATATATATATATATATATATATATATATATATATATATATATATATACCTCTTTCCCCAATTAGTCGAATTTGCGAGAATTATAAGCACTGCGCGAACGACTCGATGACTTAAATGAAAAATGGAGGGTGAATACCAGAGTGTGCATGTCTGAGCGTAAAGGAGATTTAAGGAGGGGGATATTACTTTTTATCAGTAAAGGAGTCCTTAAGTAAAGGTGAGTCAAGGTTACAGTGAGAGAAATAATGAGGATTAGTGATTAGCAAAGCAATGTTTTGTAATAATTTGTTTTCCTGTAATTTAATCGGTGGAAAAAATATAATTTTTTTTAATTATTTAATTACCGGCCTATTAATCTAATACGTAATATATACAACAAATTTTTCAAAAGTATCAATATAAAATGTGTCTAAAAAAGGCGCAATAAATTATATAGATTATGTATACGTCATATTAAAATTTAAAACATTATTAAAAATTTATCCTTTGAATTATTTTATACTTTTCTAGAGGTAGAAGAATATATTCTGAAAAAGGATGTCGACTGAAATGCAAGAAAATTTTTGTTATAAAGAACTTATAATAATTATGTCTTCGTGGAAATGAAAAAAATTTTTAATTAAAAAAAAGATGATTTTAACCTCGAGCACAAAAATGAAGTTCACTTCAGTGGAATGGCTTACAGTAGTATATATAAGACCATATACAGTATATATATTTACAGTAGTATATATAAGACCATATTTTAAGCAGAATGAATTCGGCTGGGTAAGCCCCTGTATTCGAATGTATATATAGGTAGTACTATGTCTACTTTCTAGTTTTAATAAAGAGATCTAAAATAAATTAGAGTTTTAAATATATAATTATATTATAAATGATAAACTTTGAAAGTTTACAAAGTTTACTTATAAAGTTTACTTTATCTGACATTTTTCTGATACTTACTTTATATATCTTTGATGATTATTATATTTAATTGTTGATTATATAATATTTATATTTATATGTAATTAAAGTTAAAATAGTCTGTTTATTTAGATTAAATACAGATCTTTAAAGGGAAATATTTCAGATAAAACGATGTAAATTTTACTGTAAAGATGAATTTACAAATATATCAATTATTTGCATATTACTTTGTATATTTTGTATACATATTAGATGCTGGTCTATTTAGATCATGGTTTTAAACTTGATAAGTTGGTGGATCTAATATGGTTGATTTACATATATTAAGATATTTTGCTTCAATTTATTCATATATATAACGACCATATAAGATCTGACATTTTGCATTTTTGAAATCCGTCTTCAGATATGTAATGATTATTAATAACCGAAAAAAAAATGTAAAGCCCAAAATGTCACGGAAATTAGCAAAAGAAAAAATATGAGCCACTTACATGCTCGATGGGTCCACATAGTCAAATCGAGCTTTATTTGCGGACTTATAAAAAGAAAGATATAGCAATAAATAAATTATCATATTATATAATTTTTTATAATTATAAAAATGTACAATAACATTTGATTGAAGTGGATGTCAAAAATGTTTTGTATATGTCTTATAGCAATATTTTTTCTCTAGGTAAAGAAAATTCAACTTTTAAGATCGCAAAATCTTCGGAATATTGCAGGCTCTGCATTGAACCTATTTAAACAGTAAATAAGTCAAAATCACGAAAATGTCTCATAACATTAGAAAATTTTTGAAAAAATACTATTTTTGAGACAAAACGGCTTCTTTATGAAGTTGTTTCTCGAAATTAAAGGTTTCTTGAGATTAACATTAAGGTTCTGTGCATAAAAACACATATTCAACACTTGCAAACAAAATTTAAAGTCGATCCCAGCCTCTAATTCTTTGCAATTTCTGAGAATGAAAAAATAGAAATAATAAATAGATAAAACAAAATAAATAAATACATTTTGCATGAAATAATTTTTTTTATATTCTTGTAGAGTTATGAAAATATTCTATACAAGGAAATCATTTATTTCTAACCTTTTAATTTCTAATAAGCCCTAAAAAAAGGCTCAACTCGACTGCCTCATCTACTTAATTCACTCGATGCTCACTCGATGCTATTCTACGAATCCAACCACAATGATCCAGGTACTTATATCCACTCATTCTCGAGCACTCAATGTATAGCCTCGCCACGTAAACACTACACCAAATCCCGGCTCAAAATCGCTCGATCGCCCGACAGCGGTCACAAAAGAGAGTCGTGCCGCGAGATAAGATTAAGGCAGTGTCGGTCGAGTGTGTCTTGTTTCCGCGCTCTCTCGGATAGCATCTAAATGGGGAAATATATCACGAAACAGGCCTATCCCATGCCCTGCTTCCAATTCTCTGTCGAATCTCCGTTTTCGCGCTCGATCGCTCGATTCTGCCTTTTTTTTGTCTGTCGTTGCCTCGAGAGGCGAAGACAGATGTGCCGATGCCGAGATTAGGGGACCACCGAGACGCGGGCTATTTGAGCGTCTCTATCGAGGAAGGATCGGAAGGTATAGGGTGATCTGGGAGACTTTTGTCAAATGCTTCGAGCAGGGATGCGACTCTGGAGATTTAGGGTTGAATTGTTTCATTTTTTGAGGGAGAGGAGATTTTTCGAGTGTCTACAGGATTAAAGGGTGGCTGATAAATTGGAAAGGTGTTAAAAGACTTTTCGTAGAGAGTGATTCTATTGAAGGTCTGGATTTACCTGATTTATTTATTGATGTTTTTGAAAATACAGTAGTGATTCGTTTTGATAAGATAAATAAGTTAGATATTTAATAATGTTAAAGCATCGGTGATAATTGCGTTGTCACTATGCTTTCTTCCAAGAGATTTCAATTTACTCTTATATTCGTTCGATTCGTCTCTCTTCCGCAGTAAAATAATAACTATAAATGAATGTCCATTGTCAATGTAAATCTTCAGAATTTAAGTCCCAAAACTAATTTGTTTGAAAAATTCTTTGCAGAATGAACTTTTTTTGTACGTTGCCTTTATAATGAATAATGTGTTTTTAGGCAACAAATTACATTAGTGATGCCAAATTTAAAGACAATTTATAGCGAGAATTTGTAAGCGTTGGATAATTTAAATTATCAGGAGATTACAACAGAATTGGTTAAATGAAGTGGGACTTTGTACAGTCAGACCTCGCGCACTGCTAACCCCTGTGCACTGTTACGGTTCAATACCTGCGGACTGTTACAATATAATTCCATGTCCAGGAATGTATCAAGCTCACGGAGCTGGAGCACCTTCAAAAATTTTTCTTTATTTTAATATTATACATTAAATAAAAATTGTTTTCATTGTAGAATATGAAAATTTTTATTATTTATGTTACTGAATTGAGGAAAGTTATTGAAGTTTTACTGTTGCAGATATATGATTTGTAAATTTTAATATGATGGACCTGCATACACTTTTCTATTTATACATTTCTAAGAAAATTTAAGCACCCTACTTTTTTGTAATTTTATTATGCGTACGGCCCTGGCCTTTCAATTTGATTGGCTGACGTGGTAGTGACAGTGTCCAGGTGCGTCGATCCTAACTTGTAACAGTGCACGAGGTCTGACTGCACTAGTATTCAATAACTTACGAACGCAAACAAAAAATTATATAAGACATACTCATGTTAGCTCTGTAAAAAAAACTGATATTTTATATTGTATTTTTTTCAGAAATCAATGAATTTAAAATTATTTTATATAGTTTTTGAATTTATAGAAATTTTTAAAGAATATAAGGTCACATTTAATTTAATATGTAAGAAAGTTAATTAAAGAAATAAATTGTCTGTATATTTTTATTTTTAATTTTAAGGAAGTTAAGTTCCCTTAAAAACCACCTGCAGAATTCGCTCATAATTAAGTTATTCACGCTACAAGTAGTACAAATATGTTTTCGTCAGACATATTATCGCACACGTGTAAAGCTTCATAGAAAGCCAAAAATTACCTATCCAATACGTAAATTCCACAGAACAACGCTTTCTTATTAATCAACTCCGCTCTGCGAACAAAAACGCCCACGTTGATTAGATTATGTACCACTCGCTTCTGAAAACCCTATCTCCCAATATTGCGTAATCACCTCTCGGACTCGCGCAGTGCCTCGACAATAGCTTGAACTTCCTCTCCCCTCCCCCCTCTGTTAACTGTCAATTTACCTTGCATTATCGTAGGCGGCGCGGCGTAAATTCTAAGGACTAACTTTAATTACGGATATAATGATTGGATAATCAGACCGGGCCAGCTGCCGTGGACAGCGGCTTTCAATGCGGAATAATTGCAGCGTGAGCGTGGGTCATTGGTGTGTCTTTAATCTGCGGCATTACGTGAGTCTTGAAATGGAAAATGTTTTGAATGACGGCTAATCAGCTGTATAATTATTATTGTTATTTATAAAAATTATTACATTGCTTAATTCCTAGTAGAACTTATTAGTAAAGTTTAGTAACGGTTACGCGATGTGTAAATAACTCCAATAATTCATTGTTACTACACCTCAAATATTTATTGTTTTAGATACAAAAATACCGGTGCTAACTACTTTAGCAGTTTGCTTTCTCAAATAGCTATAACTAATAAACTTAATTTATTCCAAATCTTATTTCTTTCTCCAAAAATACATTGAAGTAAAAGTTTGATGTAAAAGTCGAATTAAAACCACGTATATCAAAAATGATTTGTTTGTTAACATAACTATAATTGTTATTAGAATAGCTATATACAAGATTAAAAATTATATTTTTTATCGAAAATTGATTTAAAATAATTGTTAAAAAATGTAGAAAACAATTTCAGACCCAAAGATTAAAAGTATAAAAAGTTATGTGGATACTTGAGTTTTCATTTTTTTTATAATTTTAAACTTTCATTTATTTTTAAATTGAAATTCTTGAGGTTTAGAAAAAAATTTGTAACAAAGTTTTTTGTTGCAAATTCTATGAAGAATAACTCTGAATTTTCTCAAAACTTTGAATGGTGAATTCTGATTGGTGTGAAGAAATAGGACCTATTTATGCAAATCTAATCAAGTACGACCAGGTAAATTATTCTTTTTTAACACACCCAGCCATAAAGTACGTACTTTATCCCCGCCGAGCCGGGAATAAAGCGCTACATTAAATCCCTACCCCCACTCTAGTCCCCTTCGGCTCGGGCACAAACAGCGCGTGGCGTGGCGGGGACTAGAGTGAGGTTAGGGAGTTAATATGTAGCACTATTTCCCCTTGTCGGCGGTGAACGAGTACGAACTTATTGGTAGATATGT
The DNA here is from genome assembly GCA_949152435.1 of Gastracanthus pulcherrimus. Lineage (NCBI taxonomy): Eukaryota > Metazoa > Arthropoda > Insecta > Hymenoptera > Pteromalidae > Gastracanthus > Gastracanthus pulcherrimus. The sequence continues at coordinate 153,308,734 of OX424576.1, forward strand.
TAAAAAATTGTATATTACACGCGTGAATAAAGTGAGCCAGCGATTGCCAGCGTGTATGACGCCCTCGCTCCGCTCGGGCGCCGAACCACACGCAGGCATTTACTGACTCACTTTATTCCCTAGGTGCATAATATACTATTTCGGTCTCAAATTTTCATCCATTCCTGAAATTTAATATGTGTCATGCAGGAAGATGGGACAAAACCTAAAAAGATAATTATGAGTATTTATGTCTTAAAAGTATTTTAAACTTAACTTATTGTAAATAACTTTTTTTGTAGGCTTTGTTCCATCTTCTTTGTTTGACACATATTAAAGTTCATGAAATAATGAAAATTTTGAGCCCTGAAAAGGACAAATTAACCTGGGCATACTTGATTAGATTTGCATAAATAGGTACTATTTCTTCACATTCATCAGAATTCGCCACTTTAAGTATTGACAAAATTGAGGCATGTTCATCATGAAATTTGCAAAAAAAACTTTTGTACACATTTTTTTTTTCTAAACCCCAAGAATTTCAATTTAAAAAAAAAAAAAAAAAAAAAATATATATATATATATATATATATATATATATATATATATATATATATATATATATATATATATATATATATATATATATATATATATATATATGTATATACATATATATTTGTTAAAATCCGTACTTCCATATTTACCTAAAATTTAATGAGTTCTAAACTGAATTATGTATGTTTGATATGACTGCAAAATTTCAGCGCGAAATATAAATGCATTCGAAAATTATGGTGACCACAAAGTTTCACCACATACGTACGTACATACGCACATGCACACATATATACACGCACGTACGGACTGACGAACGAACTGACGCATGCTCTCACGGACGATAGAACACACGCACGCACGTACATATGCACGAACACGCACTCACGTATGCACGCACGCCCGGACGAACGAATGCTTGCACAGACGAATGAAGGCACGCATGGGTGAACGAACGCATGTACGTACGCACGAGCGCACTCATACACACGTACACACAAACACTGACATACGCACTGACACACATATTGACGTTCATAAATGCGCACGCGTATACGTACATACACACTCTCTTTCACACACACACACACACACACACACACACACACACGCGCACCCACATACGCACAAACACACAGACACACATACACACAGACACACACACATACTCACACACAGACACACACACAAACACATGCACACACACAAACACACATACACACACGAAGACACACACACACACACATAGACTTTTTTGTAATATCTAATTCTGATTCAGTACCCTCAAAAACATCAGAATTCATAAAAATATGAGGTTTTATAAATATCAAAGTTAAGATTTGTTTTTCAGACTCAATCTTCACCACCAAAAAGCCGGAATAACATTTTCTTAAAATGTCCTCGAAAAACTCGAACTGACGGGGATTCGAACACGCGCCCGTTGAGCGGCCCTTGTCATAAGAGGGTATGCGTTTACCACTTGGGCCATCGACCTATTTAAAATAAAAATCGATTATCTCGTCAATTATAACTTGAATTATACAATAGAGCTAAAAAGTAATTTTAGAAGACATAATATTAATATAAATTATTTAACAATTAAAAAGAAGGCACTAAATATTTGGGGGGTAGTTAAATATTCTAAAAGATGAAATTGCATAATAGAAAAATTTGGAAAGAAAATTGGAAAATATTAGTATTAAATATAGAAACATTGAAAGACCAAAGTATAGAATAAAAAAATTCGTGAGGTTGAAAAAATGAAAAATAAAAATTCGTAAAGCCAAAATATTGAAAATCAATAATTTTATAGATTAAAATATTCAAAATTTTATATGTAACTGGCTAGCTTGGTAAGGGCAGTAATACTTGTATATTTAAAGAAAAAGCAAATTAACAATTTTCAATATTTTAATCTAAAAAATTATTGATTTTCAATATTTTGACTCTACGAATTTTTATTTTCTGTATTTTTACCCTTTCGAATTTTGTTTTCTACACTTTGGTCTTTCAATATCTATATATTCAATACTAATATTTTTCGAATTATTCTCACCAAGTTTAACTTTTCTGAATTTCCCATTTTCAATAAAATATCTTTCCAAATTTTACTTTTATGCAATTTTATCTTTCTGAATATTTAACTACCCCCAATATTTGTGTGTATAATTCTGCTTACGAAACATTGTTATGTACCTATTATCCACTCACTATTCGTAATAATATATATTTTCATGATTTGTTGCCTTTCAATTTATAAATATTTTAAGAAATTAAAATGTAGTAGATTATTATGAGTGAAATCTTCCTCATATATTGAAAACATATAATAATAGTGGTATTTGCAGGAGTAGAAATAGAATTATTTAGTTTGCATTGATTTCGAATCCCTTCTGTGAAGGAAAATCGTAATTTCAGTAAAAATTGTGATATTCAGCTTATATTGTTACTATTATTATATAATTATTATTATTATATTATTATTATTTTTATTATTCTTATTATTGTTATTATGATTATTATTATACTTCTAGAAAAGCAGTGCAATTTTTTAATTTTCATAATGGGGTCTAAATAGCCTCAGAATATATCTACTGTGAATAGGCTACTAGCAAAATAAGTAATAATTATTTTCGTTTTAATTCGTTTAAGGATATACTGTTATGTTAACCCAGTTCATGTGAACGTGAATATTCAAGTAAAATATACAGTTTTGCTACATATACATTGAAGAATGATTAGTTAAAAGGTGATAAATCGTATAGTTTCCAAACCCATTTTGCGGTAATCGACGACTCGATTCAATCATCGCTTCTATGATCAATATATTGACTTATCACGTTCTCATTCGGTTTGCTCGTCAATTATTAAAGCTTCTTCAATTGCAGTAGTACTAAAATATCATTTTATTAAATTATTAATGCCTCATTCGGGCAATAATTCACGATCACCGATATGATTTTATTATCCTTCTTAAATCATAAAATCAATTAACACATATTTTATGTGCTATTGTTAATTCACAATTGTTACTCACTCAACAATTCTTAATGAATTTATGAATCAACCTAACCTTCATTCATTCAAATACTTGTACATTCCCATTCCCGGACGCGAAAATCCAATCGCCAAAAAGCCAAGTACCACCGCTTTCCAACAAATACCCCTCACTCATATGCAATTTTCGATATCCGAACGCGTTCTCCAATTGCAAATCGAATATATATTCATCATTCGCTTGCTGTCTCAACTGCGCATCGGTGGAAAGACACGTGTGTGTTCACGTGTATGTATGTGTGTGAGTGTATGTTTGCCGAGTGCAAACAGTTCGCGCGAGCATTAGGCGACCGCTACGCGTGTATCCTCTCTCTATATATCTCTCTCTTACCCTCCAGCTCTGGACTCTGTGTTTGTCCAATTAAGCGTGTGTCTGGACGACTAAAGTGAATAGAAGGATACGAATGGATATTACTCAGGTCGTCGATGACGAAAAATCGGAGTTAGCTTTGGTATCGATCGATTGGTAGGTGAAACCCGGATAAAGTAAACGTACTAACTCCTAAAGCAGAATGAAAAGTATATATTTTTGGGGATTGGAATACTATTCGTTATACGTTGTATGATAAACTTCTTACGTTAATAAATGTATGAACCTAGATTACAAAATATAATTTATTTATTTTTGTAGTATTTAAATTTCTAAGAAATACCTGTTTACTTTATCTTTCAGGCCTTCAGGCATAGGACAAAGTGATCTAGAATAAAATATTTGTAATGTATTTCTCTAGTTTTTGTACAAGAATATATATAATATCAGTTCTGACAATAATAAAAATTTCAATTAAATCTAAAAATCTATACCATTCTAATAATAATAACGATTAGGTTATGCCTATTTTGGTATAAAAGAGAATATTTACAACTAAGGCTTACGGTAAAACTTACTTACATCAATATTTTGTTAAATTTCACATCCTGCCATATATAAATTTAGTGCTATTGCATTTTCTCAACTTCACTTTACCCTAAATAGTCGACTATTAAAAATTGGTAAGCTGTAGTATATTATTTTGTAATATAATAATTACTATGCACTAATGAAATTATCATTCTTATGAACAATTATCTTTTACTGGAAAGGTTAGAAATAATAATTTATTGTACAAACAGTAAATGTTATTAAAATACTATTCACTTACATGCGTGTTCAATTTAAACATATTTCCCCTGTAGCAAATAGATTGATAAAATGGAAATTCTTTAAGAGTCAACTATATCTTTAACAATTTGTTGAACTATGATATAAAATGGATGTATTCAAAAATATTTGATAACTGTTAAACTTATTATTTATTAATTAAATAACATAAAATATGGTATAGCACTGGTACGCGAGAGTCTGACTATATCCTTATATTTCTACTTAATGTTATGGTGTAGTCGAAAACCATTTGATAACCGTTTCATGAATTTTGTTATGGTGATACTAAACCTATCTGCCACCGACAATTACGAGGACTCAATTTTTTCATTTAATTTTCACTTTAGAATAAATATCTCTCTGGAATGTTGTTATCCCAATCAATAACAATAAAGCTCTAAATTAAATAAGTGGTTCCCCGTATTTTCCAGTAACGATCTTTTACTACTAACAAAAACGACTTTTTTCTTAGTGCATATACGTTACTCAAAGTAGCAAAAAACTTTTCAAAAACTGAAAAGCAACGAAAATACAGATACAGTAAGATATAGAAAAAGAAATAAGAAGCTTTTCAAATTTACGTCAAACTGAAGTTTACTTCCACCCGTACTGAATACATAGTAATATACTCATACATACACAAATAATTAGAAGCAGACACACATATACACACAAATTCTCTCACTCACACAAACTCACACTTACACAAAAGACACACACATAAATTCACTCACTCACTCACTCACTCACGTTACAATTATGCATGTATATTCGTATACGTACATTTAGATATATACTGAAGCATTTAAAAATGAGGCGTTGGATGCAAAAACAATTTAACCCGGATTAAGTTTTGGGAAAAAAAGGACGTTTAAAGTTTATATATTGTTGTATTTTTATATATAAATAAAACCAATCCGCTATTCTTGTTTAGTTTATTCGTCCTACTATTAGAGCATATAGTTAGACGTGTTAGAACATTTATTTATCAATATAAATTATTTAAATAACTAAAAGAAGCTTATCCAACTTAAGTTGCTTTTGCAACGAATGGGTATTTTTTGCGTAGAACTTATTTTCATAAAATCAATCTCAGAAACAGTATATTATGTAACAAGGGCAAAAACTCGAATATTTTTCCCGCGGGTGAGTTTACTGCCCAAGTGAGCGAAGCGAAGCGAGGGCAGTATCACCCGAGGGAAAAATCGACTTTTTTCTCGAGTTACATATAGTACTTTATGTCCATCTCAACTGTGGACACTTTTTGACTTGGAAAGCGGGACTAATGGACTGTTAAAAGAAAATATTGTTAAAAGACAATCGAAAATCTGGGTTATTGGTAGAACTTGATGAAATAAAGGAATTTGGACTAGTTTCTAGTGACATCACTTTCTTCCCGCAGATGCGGGCAAAAAGTGTAATTTTGGTCTCGCTTTTCAGAGAAAAAAGTGGCTATTTTCGTTCAGATGGACATACTCGTACATATATTTTTAAATTTATAAGTATATTTGTATTTAATTTTTAGCTTAAACTTATATATCCTTTTGATCTGTTATTTCACCACTCGGAACTGTCATTTTCGATACTTCAAATAATATTTTCAAACCGCTATCGGTTATAACTCCGTTAGAAATTGTAAGAGTGAAACATTCGTCTTGAATTACACAAGTGGAGGTAAACATCGCGTGTGGTTCACGCGCGCGAATTTCGGACGGTATATAGCGCAGCAGAAGAGGCAGCGGTATCCGGTGTATAGGTAGGTACGGCAGGAGTTCCGGGGCGGCGCGAGAGATTTCGATTTATAAATAATTCTGCTATATTTATAAATAAAGGGTCGTAGAATACGAATACGCACCTTTCATAAGAAACAACTTAACCCGGGATAAGTTGTTTCTGCTCTCAACGCCTCAAATATTCATGTACATTTATAGAAGCGAACTGAAATACTCACCCCACACACATACACGCACGCAAGCAGCACACTTTTATGAATCTGCATACATTTATATATGTTCTGAGGCATTCATAAATATGTATCTGCATTTACGGACGTAAATCGAAATACACATGCACATACACACATCGACCCACGTGCTCTCATCATCGCGTGTAGTATATCCGGCTCCGCGGGGCACATTTACAGGGCGATGAGCCTTTGTTCGGTGATTCGAGCGAGCGAAGCGAGCCTCCCATTTCCCGCAGGGGCCGATTCCTGCTTGTCGAAGAACGCGCGCGCGCACGTAGCGAGTGCCTTACGCGATGTATGTATATATAAGCTCGAGAATCGATCCGACCTCGGCTCGCTATTCATTCTTGAAATCAAGCGGAGGATGGAGAAAGAGGCAAAAAATGAGAGAGAGAGAGAGAAGAGAAGAGAGAGAGACGCGTGGAATTGGCGCGTAAGTGGAGAGATCGGAGTGAGATAACGGAGAAGCAGGCGAGCGCGTGCGGCTGTTTCCGCGCCGTTATGGCAGTTTGCCGGCATCGTTCTGGACTGATTTTGATCGTAGAGGACTGCTATATTCTTTCTTTTGCGCGGCTCTTTCTCCTTTTGCGATTGTTATTTTTTTGCTGCCTACTCTTTCTCGTTTTGATGGTTGTGTGTATGTGCTTGTGCGTGTATTATATTGTGTTATATTATTTATTTTGCTAAGTGTATTACTTGGCTGAGTATTGAGATTCTTTTTAATTTGAAAGACTAATTTTTTTTCGTTTATTGTTTTGTATTGGTCATTTTGTTGCTATGTGTACTACTTTGTTGAACATTGAGACTGTTTCAAGAAAAAAATACAAGTTTTCGGTTTATGACTTGTTCTATTAGAACTTGTAAGAGTAGTTTCAGTAATATCTTTTTTCTATTTACATGAGTTAAAATAAAAATTTTGTAACACTATTAGTAAAAATAAAATATATTTAAAGTATGATAATCTTTTTAACAAATTCTAGCTAGAATGATCTAAGAAACTTGATTGTGAATATTATATTGATATGTAAATCTACAACCGATGGATGAATAATCCATTTTAATCCTAAACGATATAAATTCTTTATTGTTTTTCACCTTACTAGTAATATTAACAAAACTAGCAGTAATATAAGTTTATGAATTTCTGTGCAACTTGGTACTCTACACTTTTTCATCATCTTTTTAAATCTGTAGTCCTTTTTATTCTAAATTGAAGTACTTTTTCAGTATAACGATTTAAATGCAGAAGAAAAAATAAATGAATATGTTTTTTTAATTCAATCGTTTATCTTTTATGTTGAAAGAACAAAATTAATAATGGTATAGGATAGTAGTTACTACGAGAGATTTAGAGACAAAGAGTGAAATGAGTTGTTAGTATGCTGCATGTTAGGACTCAGTACTGAGCTGCCGGGAAATAAATAAGATTACAACAAAAATTTTATGACAATTATTCAAATATTAAGATATTTTTATTTTTTAATATATGTATAACAGCTTGAAGAAATCATAAGTTTCTTGTTTCTTTTTTTCTATTTAAGTCGCCATATTAGAAAAATACTTCAGTTTGGATGAATTGCTGTAAAAGTGGAGCATATTAAATTTAATATTACAATAGTTAAGAATATCGTCAGTGGGCAATACAATTTTTCTAAAAAACTAATTTTCAATAGAAATTGCAAAAACTCACATCAACCCACGTCCAGAATCATAAAAAAACCAAGTAAAGTGTCGACGGTTGAAAAATGCCAATCGAAGAATACCTTCAGAATCATTGAAAAAAGTAAATAGAGACGGAGAGAAAAAAGACTAGACTCCGTTTTCTATTACGTAGACGCGAGGAGCTGGCGGTGTTCTCGAAGCCATTTGTTGCGCTCTCGTCGGTCCCTCGATCGACTCGCGCCACGAGTGGGAAATAAACGAGAGCGAACGCCCAGCGGAATTCGCCCCCGCGTCCTCTCGAGAGAAGAAGGTGAATCGAGAAATCGCAGAAAGTCCATCGATCGGTGGAGGAATTGGAATTGATTTTTGGTCGAACGAGTTGGAAAGATTTTTTGAATTCTGTAGTACATATATATGACGAGAGGTATAGAGGGAAATCTCAAACTTGGAGCGTTTGAAACGGAGTTTCAAAAAGTAGCGAGATGAAATATGGCTTTGGTGCATTGGACTTGGGAAAACGTGCCAGTGGAGAAATACATTGCAAAATTTTTTACTCGAGAATTTTCAATTAAGATTTTCACCATAAGAAAATGCATCAAAACGTAATGTACCTTTTTGTAATAATAATAATTATAACTGGGGCAAAGTGAGGCTTAAAAACTTTATTGATCAAAATGAAGAGTATGCATGAAATAAAGGCATTGCAAATACTTTCGAACTACACTATAGACTTTCATTTATAACTTCGAGAGTTAACCTCTTAAATTAAAAGGAACCGCGTTTAATTTTGTACCTATATAACTAAAAAACCACTGCCAATTCATTGGCACTTAGCTTCCTCAAACGTTATACATTGTACCAATATGAAATTATTTATTCTATTTAATTTTGTAGTGAACAATGAAAATGACAAGTTTACTTTTTAATATGTTGCGATATATATTAAATTTAAATTTTGTGAGTTAAGCTTATGCAAAAGTGTAGTGTAGATTATGAAAAATATTTAAATTGTATAATAAATTAAACATCTTTTGCATATCAATTAACATTTTTTCATTTATAATAATGAAATTTATAATACTATAATTGTTGATTAAAATTTTTTCTAATGTGTAATTGGTCAAAATTTACCGCGTAATACTCAAGAAATAAACAATCAAAAAATGTTTTGAATTAGAAAATATCATAAAAATAAAAAAAACATTTTTCCGAGAAATAAGCATTTAAAAATGACTTGAGAAAAATATAAACTGGAATATTTCAAACAATAAAAGTCCTCATGATCTGGGTAAAGAACTTAGCCAAGAGATAGTTAAAAGCTCTATTTTTCGAAAATTTTCAGAATGAAGAATGCCGTTTTACTTAAGTTATCGTTTGCCATCAAAAATCGATATTTTTTACAAAATTATTTATTTTTTGACAAGAGTATAATAAAATGGTTCAAAAATTTGACTGAATATTTTTTTCAATAATTTCGATCATGTATTATCGATAATAATAATAATAATCGAAAGAAAAATTACCTTATCAAAAATTCCGGGTCGGAAAAGTTTGGTAATCTTATGCTCTTTCAAAATAGTTTTTACTGAATCGATGATATTATACAAAAAAACGTACAAAAAAACGTACAAAAAAAACCGAAATACTAAAACCCAAAATACGAAAAACCACTAAACAACAACAACAAATCCGAAAAACTAAAGAAATTATTATTGTGCCCCCTTCGTATAAGAAAAACAAACAAAATTAACCCTGAAACAGTAAATGTTACCTAGGATTACTCGAGATGTCGATACCCGCATGCATACGCACACGCACACACGCACGCACGCACGCACGCACGCACGCACACACGCACGCACACATACACACATACACATACGCGCGCGCATGCACACACACGTAACTCTCAAAACATATTTCTAATATGGTTTTAGCAAAACTTTTTTTTTACTATCCCAAAGCTTCCTCTGTGAGGAAGCAAAATGCTAATGTGATAAAGAATTACTTTTTTAACAGAAACATTTTTTTCTACATAACTGCGATTATTAATAGGTTATATTAACCGAGTAAATGAATTGCAAAGTTAAGGTACTGTTTTTACTTTGATCTATAATTTAATATCCATATTGACAAAATGCAGTATCAAAAATATTTATAAATATTTTTTGAATACTAAGTATCAAAATTGTAAGAGAAAATCAAAAAGCTGTATTTATCCCAAGGCTTGCTTTACCCCGGTCTCCCCTGATACTTAAGCGATTTAAAATGACAATATACTAACTTTTACACGTGTAAAGTAATAATATAATTTGATAAAGAAGGATAATTTTACTGCTTAATAATAAGCTTTCGTTATTTTACAGCTTACATAAGTGTAAAAGTATACTAACTGGAACTGGCACGATAATGGAGCCTTGATGGCAATATTGTATTTTTAAATTCTAGTTTAAAATTTTCAGTTTTATTAATCTTAGTTTTATTGTATGCAAAGTAGCATCAGAAAGCTTTTTAATAGGCTTATAAATAACAAAACATCCACAGCAGCAGTATTCCCTGCTTTTCCCATGTATAATAACATCAAAACCATTCAAAATATTCAGAAATAGCTAGAAAGCTCTAAAAGCTAAAGTCGATGTTTATCATTCAGTAGAAGGAAAAGGTAAAAGTCGTCGCGTTCTTTAAAAGTCTGTAAAAGGCTGTATGGCACGCGCATAACCTCATTAAGAGCTCACTTAAAATGAAAGCAATCGTACTAAAGCATTTTAATAGCCCCGCTGAGTGCTCGTATTATTGTAGGGGTAAATAAAAAAAAGCCAAATGCTCTTCGCCTACTTCTACTCTGTATCTCTCCATGTCAAGGTTCTTCATTTACTCTTGTAACGCAATCAAAAATCTCTTATTATTATCTATTTAATTAATATTGGATGTGAAAATAAAATGTTTTCTAATATTATCATTATTTGTGCACAACATTGGAAATTGTTATCAATTATTAAGATTACTTTATACTAAGAATTTTTTGGGGTATTAATTTTCAATAGTTTATGTATTGTAATTATAAAACATTTATATGCGTTAGTATTAAGATATTAATGGATTTTCATCAATAATGAATAATTTTAATCACATTAAAACTTTACTTATACGGTTGATTTTGTTTTAATTTAAAGAATAAATGTGGTGGGTTGCCCTTAGTTTTCCATGTCGGATATAATAATTCATATCACGCGTGCAAATGTTCTTGATTCTTTTAAAACAATCTGTTTTATATTATTTTAAATATTCTCTAGACTACTGGTTTTAAGTATTCTATAACTGGGATATTTATTAAATTTCTGGCGATATTAAAGAAATAAAACCATTGGAATTGATCCGTTCAGCTTATACGTAAACGAATAAAAAGTACTGGAGTGTATCCAAAATAAATACTAACACGAAATTTAATAAATTAATAAAAACGGAACTTAAGAGTAATTCTATTTCTGTCTAACTTTTTCATCATAAATATTTATATTTTTCTCATCAGTTCGTCAACCTTTTAAACCATGATAACAGTACAGTATACGAAACAATATTACCGAAAAGAAAAACATCTACGAACCATCCCACGAAACTCACCCTCCCAGTATTTCAACCCCAACGAAACTCCTATCCGCATAACTTCTCGCTTCATAACCCTGCCCTCTCCCGATCATTCCACTTTTCCTGCACTTTATCGCTCGAAATTCCATCGACATTCCCCGCACTCAATATTCGCAGCCGAGTGCGCATCCCCGAACAGAAGCAGACGTCTGCGGCACAAATGCGGATTCTGTCGATTTGCTTTACTAAACGCAGCGGTGGCCGAAGCCTCGAGATGTGTTGCTGGTCCGTGGCGAGTGCAGGGATGCGGGATAGAGCGGATACAGAGATGAGAGGGATGTATCACAGATCGAGAATCAGAGTTACGCGTGAGATGGCTGCGTTGAGAAACATTATATAAGATCGTGAATATATAAAAAAAATATATTTAATTGCAAAAATTAATTATTAACAAGCTTCTATTACTGTGAACTGAAAGTAAAGAATTGATTTTATTAAAATTATTTCATTTATGGAAGGGCTTTACAATTGTACAATCAGGCGTGATTTTGAGCACCCATTTTTACCACTGTTATTGGATTAGATTAATGAAGAATAGAAAGAGAAGCGAGGGAGTACAGGGATGAGAGGGATGTATTAAAGATAAGGAATTAGAGTTACGTCGAGATGACTATATTGGGAGATACTATCTAAAAGTATATAAAAATAAATAAAAATACAAAACAAAATAAATTGTAACAAGCTTATAATAAAATGAACTAAAAGTTAAAAATGTATTTGTTTAAAGTATTTAATTTACGGGAGGTCTTCATAACTGTGTCATAACTGATAGAAGAAGAAGAGCGGAAGGAATCAAGGGATGCGAGGGATATGTTATATCAAGAATTAGAGTTAAGTATAAAATGTATAAAAACGAAAATAAGAAAAAACAAAAAAAAAACTAACATGTCTCTATTGAAATGAGTAAAAAATAAAAAATGACAAAAAGAACTAATGAAAGTAAAAAAGCAGTTGAATAAAAAAGTTATTTCATTTGACCTACTTTTACCAAAGATACAAAGTCAAGAAGATGGACCGCGGCCTTTTGACCCATGCAGAATAACGACCTCGATCAAATACCCGGGGTAACTAAGATTAAACATTCTCCATAACACACTCGCAACAGTCGGAATATCATTTTTGCATTCATAAGCATTCTACGCGTGATCGTAAAAAAATTCTTTTAAAAATTCTGTCGACATGCGTAACTTCGCATTTTAGCCAGCCCATTTTTAGAATAAAAGCAATATACCGAAATCCAAACCGGAGCAATTTAAATTATTTCAACTCACAAAAATATCCAGCCGATACAGAGAGGTACGCCCGCAAAACAATAAACAAGGACGCGAAATTCGGACAAATTTCCGTTCCGCGCGACTGGAAATAACGACCATTTATAAACGCGCGCGCGGGCCATAACAATTCCGCGCGGATGCAACAAACACTTTCGGCTGCGTCTGCCTTCCACTAATATGCATCCGAAATTAATTTGGGCAGCGGCAGCCTCGCCTGTTGCGCGAGTAAAATGCAGCTGTCACGTAACGATGAGTTATGTGCCACGGGTCGATATATACCCAAGCGCTTTAGCGCCGCGTTTATTGGCTTTGATATCGCCTCGTGGCGGAGAGAATGAGGAGTAGAATAGTACCTCGCACCGCTAAAATTGAAAGAATGGAACTGCTGCTTACGTAATAATTTAAAAATTGTATAAGTATTATCTTATTGTAATGTCCGTAATAGAAATTAAATTAAGTATTCATAAAATGAATAACTATAAATCATTCATGAAATTTGGACTAGAAATTATTTAAGAAATTTAGTTAAAAAACACCCATTGTGTCCAAAAGCTTAAAAAGGTCATAGGATCAATATTTAATTATTAGTGATAATGACTGAATTTCTGTCGGTCACATATATCTACATATAGCTTTACTTTTAAAAATGCAATTAAGACTTTAAATTATTTCTTTGTTTGATGAAGTTATTAATAATAATCCAAATATAAAAGATATTCAAATGTTAATTCATAGATATGATGCATCAATTGCTCACACCAATAATCAATTGGAGAATAAACGATATTACTTCGAAAATTCATAAACACCAAATTAATGAATGTGTCAAGGATACTATTAATAATTAATAACGAATATTGGAAATACAGTTCTAGCATGTTAATTGATATTCAGTTTTCATTTTATTTGAATGAATTCCTCGAATTTCTCATCACGATCACAAACATCGAAAATCTTATTTTACGGAAATAAATATAAAATGCATATTCTTATTAAAATAACAAGATAGTAATCAACAAAATACCTACGCCTACGCCTATCTTTAAGCAGTTAGTATTGGGGTAACTTGTCATAATTTAACCTTAAAATCGTAATTTTTCAGTAAATTGTATAATATATGAGCCATTTACCCGAAAATGTAAGTGTATCCTATGTTTCTCATATTTATCAATATTTATAAGTTTATGGGAACCAATTATAGCTAAAATGACTATTGCCGTAGCCAAATCGGCAACAGGTAACGGTAATGACATTGAATCTATATGTAGTACCCATATAGTTGTAAATAAACTATTGATGTAAATCTTTCTAGTAATAATCTAATATATTAGAGTAAATAACTATTTTGAATAGCTTAAATAGTTTGTAAATAACAGTTACGTACTTTTTAGCTTGTCAAATATCACCAACATATAAACATTGTAAACTTTCACTTTCACTTAAACGACCCATGTAAAAGCTGACAATAACATTTTTATTCGCAGTCAATATCGATTACACGCAATAAGCTCCCCATCTATCGGAACAATTCACTCCAAACAAAGTGAAACTGTGTGTCAGCAAAATTTTCATTTTAAATAATAGCTTCTCAATTAAGAGTTCAGCAACTCCATCCGCGAATCCAATCATTATAAGGAACAATCGCAACTTCATTTCTCTCTCTCCCTCTCTCAGTAACAAACCTCTTCTGATCAGCTTACCGCTCAGTTGCACCAACTTAACGTATAACAATAATTCGCGGAACAAACCAAAGCTACCGACTCTGCCTCTCCGCCTCGCAAGTGGCGGTAGTTGCAGGCCTCGCTGCGGTCGGCCGGGGATTCCCCCCGTAATCGCCCCTACAGCGATAATCTGACCTCGGGATAACGGAGCGCGCTCGCGCACGTGCGCGTATCCGTGTGTGTTTGGTAGTGCTCTCGGTCTCGCGAACACGAGAAAAGCCAATTTCTGAGAGAGACTCGGTACACGGATTCGTAGGGTGTAAGCGTTTTACGGGCCCAGGTGCCGTTACTGTTGTTGATTTTGTTGTTGTTGTTGTTGTTGTGGATGCCGAAAGGTAGCCGAGTGAAATCGTGAGGTGGTTGGATTTTTCAAGTTTTTTTTTGAAGAATTTATTTTTTCGTGAGGAGTTTTGCCTTCAGGTAGTTATTTTACGTAAATTATAGATTCTACCATTTCGGTCGGTGTAAATTTTGTGTTGCACCTTGAATTTTTATGAAACAACGTAATTAAAGGACGTCTCTGTCTATAAAGCTAAAATTTAATTACTTTAAAGAGAATCTATTGAACTCCACGAGCTATAAACCCATATATACTACTCCAACGGACTTTTGTCATTCCGCTTTCCTCAATTCGGATAGGTGACTGTATTATGACAGTTTATCCTCCGAAAGAGAAATTACTGCGAAAATAACATCCGAAAGAGAGGAATGTCTGAGCAACGAAAAAGAATATATATTTTGAATATAAATAAAAGATAAGAATAAGTTTTTATTAAGAAATAATGAAAAAATTATATAATATCGTTTCGGCTCCAGTACTTTGCCAGTGAGCCATCGTCAGTGCAATGCTGGCAAGTACCTATTACAGACGCTAAGTGATACTCCAGAGTTGGTCATATATATGGAATAGAAATGATAAATTTATATATGGATACAAAAAACTTGCATCCATCTGGTGATAAAACCTGGAATCATAAGGCATATTTGTGTCCTAATGCCAAGTTATTATGAAAAGAAATTTTCATTTTACACTTTCTTGACAATAGGCAAGGAAGTATAAAATGCAAACTGATTGCTCTTTGGGTATTTAATTATTTTAAAGAGAATCTATTGAACTCCACGAGTTATAAACCCATATACACTACTCCAACGGACTTTTGTCATTCGATTTTCCTCAATTCGGATAGGTGACTGTATTATGACAGTTTATCCTCCGAAAGAGAAATTAATGCGAAAATAACATCCGAAAGAGAGGAATGTTTGAGCAAAGAAAAACAATATATATTTTGAATATAAATAAAAGATAAGAATAAGTTTTTATTAAGAAATAATGAAAAAATTATATAATAGCGTTTCGGCTCCAGTACTTTGCCAGTGAGCCATCGTCAATGCAATGCTGGCAAGTACCTATTACAGACGCTAAGTGATACTCCAGAGTTGGTCATATATATGTACTGGAGCCGAAACGCTATTATATAATTTTTACTCCTTCATTGAAAGGACTATAATTTAACCTTTATAAAATACATTCGCATCCATTTTCGAGTGAATTTAGTCCTAAATCGGTGCATCCATCTCAAATAGCCCTTCTACCCTTTCACTTTAATCACCGCCGTTGCGTCGGACTCGAACCACTCCGAAATTCGCGTAAAATCATCCAGAATGCATCTCTCTCCGCGTCCAATATCGGAGCTCTCCAATATCCTTTATCGCCTACGAGCGTAAATGCCGATCCACCTGCGGTCTCTCCGTACCAGTTGCACAAAACCCTCCCCCCCCCCCTTCCACGCGATTCGTCCGATATGACGATGATGATGACGATGAGGACGAGACGAGGCGAGCGATGCGCGACCGAGGCTCGCTTGCGTAAATCAGCCGTTAACACCGTTTGTGCCTGCGACAATGGTGAATAATAAGCTGTTTGCCTGTGCCCAGTCGTGGACAATGTTTAAGATAAAGAAATCGAGTTTTGGAACCTTCTAAAGCAGGATCCCCCCTTAAACATGCTTTTGTATTACACTTGTTCACTATTATTTAAGAACATGTAATGGTAGTAGTTTAAATTCTATATTAGATTTCGCCACTGCTGTAACTTTGAGTATATGCAGGGAATTGGTGTTAAAAACCATAATTAGTATACGGATTTTAAGGAATATGGTTTGGGAATATACTCATGTATTATACGACGATATTGTTTTCTAGAGGTTTTCTGCGTGACTTATGTACTACATGTGCGACAAATACATATTGAAGGTGATTATTTCATTTAGGCAGCTATCGATACTCCGACCTACAGAATTCCTTCTTTAGAAACTTTGCCTCGCATTATGCGCAAGAGATTGTAATAGTCTGATACATTTACATAATTTTTTTCCATTCTTTTTTGCAAAAACATTCAAATAAGCGAAGAAAAATTTAGACCTAATTAAGTGCTATTGTAAACGGGCCTTATGGCGTGTGAACCGTCTTAAAGTAACTTGCAGCAATTTTCACCCTATTAAATTTTACGGTCCACCTCACGTTTCTTTCACCCTCGTCGACTGGTCGTTCCTCCTCTTCTTTTACGGGTGTTTATCCTTCTCTCTCTCTCTCTCTCTCTCTCTCTCTCTCTATCTCTCTCTTCGTCTTTCGCTTTTTCGTTCTCGGTCATCGTCGTGCTTCCGTTATCCCGCTCCATTGTGCTTTTTCCAAGACTGACGGATGATGCGAGCAAAAAATGAGCGAGACAGAGAGAAAGCGATTGCCTTTGTAACGAGGAATGTGCAGTGCAGCGCACGAGTATCGCGTTACTTTTGTCGGGATGCTGCACATATATCGATTTGACTCGGCTCTGTTCGCTGCCTCTTTTTTTTGCGCGTATTACGTGTAACGAGAGTCGTGATGAAGATTTTTTTAGAGATCTAAAAATAATGAAACTTTTCGCGCACTAGTTCGTAGCGATTATTCTGAGAAGAAGGTTTTTCTGGGATATGGCTTTCGGGATTAAATATTCAAGGGTTAATCTGGGAAAGAGGTGCTATTTTTCGTTGCGTATTCTTAGAAATATTACCGAGTTTCGCAAAAATATTAAGAGTTAGTTATTTACGAGTTTTTTTACTTTTATAATGAAAATGCCGCGTACTCTTGTAATTTACTCATGATATCCACGATAGCGAGAGGAAGCCATCAATCTCTTTCTCGTGCCTTCCTTTTCTCCCTTTCTCTCTTATTCTACTCGTCTCTCTCACTCGCACTTTTTAATTCTCTATTTATATCGTACAATTTTCTCCATCTTCCTCATGAAATATTTTAACACATATGAACAGAGATAAATGAAATTAATGGTTTTAAAAAATGTTAAATATTATTATCCTAGATAGACAGAGACATTGAGTTCATAGCAGCTGTTAATTGAAATTTTGTGCTAAAATGTAAACGTAATTAAGTTTTGAAGAATATTAAAAAGCATTTAAATTTGATGTACAAAGCAGACAAATTCGAATTTCACATTTTCATGTTATGTTATATACTGCTTTTCGAAAAAATTACGATTTTAAAATACCTATCTTACTTTTTTAAAATATTTTTATAATAATTTTTCAGCAACAAAAAGTACTTACAAACCAGACTCTAAACAGATATATACAATGTTTCTAATCGTAACGCGTAAGATAAATATTTTCTAATAGTACCTCCTAAGATAGGTCATTCCTACTCGTAACGCGTAGGATAGATTTTTTATCTTAGAACCCATTGATATGTAGTACATTTGATGTACAAAATTGTATATCAGTCTTTTTATTATCCATATTAGGTGAACTTCACGCAAAAAAACACTTAAAATTTGAGTGTCGCGATAAACCACTCAAAATGACTGTTAATAGAATTCTCAATTGAGTATAAATTTGCACATAATTATTTATTGAATTAATCTGAAAAGAAACGTTCACATATACTTTTAGTAGAAAATTCTACATATCGCTAAGTACTACGTAGATAATCGAAAATTTGAGGTTATATTGCACGTCGTGTTCTTAGCGACATTCTTTGGTCCGCGTTCGTCGTCTTAGCGAAATTTTAGTACATTTGATTAATCTGAAACATTGATTACTGATTAGTTGATTACTAATTAGTTTAAGTTAAAAAGTAAAACTATTTAATTTATAAGCCAAAACAAAATTTGACCGTATTTACCCCGCATTATGAAGAAATTTCGGTCACTTTTAAAAGTTTACTTTAATAGGTTGAAAATTTCTCCTAAGAAATTAAATTACCCCAACATAAGATTAATAACTTTATTATAGTCGTCGTTTTTCTCTGAAATACTTAGACGGACCTGACAGACTTATTTTTTTACACGGAAACGAGAGAGAGAGAGAGAGAGAGAGAGAGAGAGAGAGAGAGAGAGAGAGAGAGAGAGAGAGAGAGAGAGAGAGAGAGAGAGAGAGAGAGAGAGAGAGAGAGAGAGAGAGAGAGAGAGAGAGAGATTTCGGCGTGATTATTCACATGTAGCTGGGGCTGCGATTATTTTTTGCCCACACTTTTACCTGGTGATTCTTAGACGAGATATGCATTTTATGGACAATCGGAGTTTTTTTTAAGTTTATGCGACGGCAAAAAAATTTGTGAGTGGTATGTCC
This sequence comes from Gastracanthus pulcherrimus, assembly GCA_949152435.1. Classification (NCBI taxonomy): domain Eukaryota; kingdom Metazoa; phylum Arthropoda; class Insecta; order Hymenoptera; family Pteromalidae; genus Gastracanthus; species Gastracanthus pulcherrimus. The sequence goes on from OX424576.1 coordinate 153,327,858, forward strand.
AGAGCTATATGAAAATGAAAATGAAAATTGTCACAAGTTTATGAATTGAACATTTATTATTTCTTTATTGCCTGGTGAAGCAAAGAATTAATTTTTTCAAAATTAATATATATTTACCACACATTAAATAATAATTTAACTTTTAATGGCGACTGCTTTATTAAACATTTTCACTGTTAATTGATATTCAAGTAAATATGAAATAAAATATAAAGTATAGAACTGCAAAAAGAGCATATTATATTCACACTGAAATAAAAAAATCAGTGATTACACAGTTGAATAATTATTCTCAATAAACTTAAAATGTCACTTAGCTGACTTTGTAATCGAACATTTTCCACTTTGACGAGCTTTTCTCTGTCATTCAGAAAAAGGTAATTATTTTAGTCGACAATATTAATATCTATGCTTATATTTTTTTCTCTTGTTGTATTTCACTATATACCTATAATATTTTTCCCTCTATAATTAACCAAGTCAGAAATATGTTGGTGCATTTTCTAACTAGCTTATTAAAAACAAAATATGATCCTATAAATTTTTGTACACTGAATAGAAAATTTTCAAAAGATGTAGAGAAAGTTTAAGAAAGTTAAAGAAGAATTAAAAGAAATGGTGGAAATAATGAGAACTTGAATCGAAAGCGCACGTAGAAAATATAGAAGAAAGTATAAAGTTAAAGAGTAATTCAGCCGTTTTTCCTCTAACGACTTAAGGTTTTGTAAAATAAAAGTGAACCAAATATATTTTAGTGCTGTAATGTACTATTTAGTAATAACGTTTACTTAAAGTTAGAGAAAAAAAGCAATATAACACGAAAAAGAATTAATACGGTTGTTGTAATTAGATGTATCGTAGATAAATATGTAAAACAAGCATTTGTTTAAATTTCTTTTAAGAGAACAATGTAAATATATTTTTTACATATATCGTAAAAATTTTTAGATAAATAAAAAATATGTATATGCTTTTAATATTATATTATATTATTTGCTGTTAATTTATCCACGTATTTTTTTTTCTATGTTGATATATATGACGAAAAGAAGGAGACGTTTAAAGGGTGTACATAAAATCTGGAGAAGCTAATATGAACTGGAAAAACTGAAGTTTTTCTTAAAATTTATATGGATGGTTATAACTTTTATTTAAAAATAATGAAAATTCGCTGACTGATACATGTTTTTGTGAAAATGTTCGAAAAATTTATAATTTCTATTAAAAAATGCATTTATTAACCATAAATTATATCTCTGCTTGATACGATAGCCTGTATAATATGAATACAATCTTCCAAGGATTTTGGAAATCTGTCAATTATTATTTTGTTGTAAACTTCGAATCAGTTACTTTTTTTATCATCTTGTACGTAGAAACGTATTCAACAGTAACAATACTACGCAAACATAAAATGTAAGAAAAAATATTCAGTATCTTCAACAAACGAACTACAAAAAATTCCCAGAAACATACTTTCTTTCCACTTGTACTTACATAAGAACGTATCTTGAATCAACGACAAGATATTTAAAATACTAAAAATAAATAATCATAATTAAAAGTACAATGACCCACATATATATCTCTAAACCGCCTTTTGTTCCAAGCGTTTCCAACTCCGGACGTTATTCCAGCCATGGATACAATTAATAACCCACTTCAACTCCGACTCGCGAATACATATATACCTCCTTCTGCCTTCACAGCTTTTCTCTTTCTCTCGGGATTTCCTTGCACGCGCCGAACAAATGTGAGTCACGACTTTCCGACATATTTCAATCGGCTTTCTGCAGCAGCTCGGCACGGCGCGGCACCTGCTTCGAGAGTACAGAAAGGATATTTTTATCGCGCCTCGTAATCGTGGGAATGCTTCCGTTTTTTTTTTGCGAAAATACTGGCGCAAGCTCTTTGAATACTTTAAAGCGCGGGGATTTGTTCGCCAGTGCATGGTTGCTCGCTGATGTACGACGACGTACTTCAGAGAGGCTTGTGAAACATTTATAGGGTGACGATTTTTAGTTTTATTGCGGAACGGGTGACTTTTAAAAGATGTAGATGTAGACTGTTGACAGTGAAAAATATGAGATTTTGGTTTTAAAGGAGGTTTTCATCGACGAGTATTCCTTGGAAGAAATTAAATGGTAGTCATTGTCAGTTGATGAGCAGTTTTGATGAATTGGTCAGTTTTCTTAGCAATTGCACTGTCGAAGAATTATAGTAAATGAAATGGTGCTACTTAACAGTTTCTCAGCAGTCTATAAAAAATGTCCAGTTTTGCTTTCTGCTTTCAATATTAAAGTTGAGTTGATGCATAATGTATATTATTTTTGTACTGCCTAATGTATAACTACATTAGACAATGATGTCAATGAATTTGTTGCCTTTGAGGTTCAATCTCGTCTGCATTTATCTTTTGTTTTGTTAAATATTTATACTTAGCAATAAAGGGAGATATTGTGCTCAATTTTTTAAAAGTGAAATAAAAGTGCGTATTATTTAGTTATGCTTAAAAATATTAAATAGTATCATGGATAGTATAGCTGAGATCAGTTTTTGTCGAGAGTTTTAGTAGTTTCATGAAGTGTTTATTGGTAGCTAGACTGGCCATTAATTTTTTTGAATGCAGCTTCCGCTGATATTATTTTACCAGGGTTTATTCTCTTTGTATATTTTATTACTAGTTATATTATAACATTGAATAATTTAAATACTTTTCTACCAAATAATAGATTTCTCATAGAGGAAGCTTTGATTTATATTTTTTAAGACACACACAATCATCATCTATGAATAACAAATTAACAGCTTTAATTGATTTTGATCGATCTAAGGTACCAAACCAGATCGTCACTTTAAAAGGACATTAGGAATAATAATTTATAATTTTTTATAATAACACATCAAGAATACTAGAAAAATAATAATTTTATTTACACAAAAATGCTAAAGTAATGAATTATAATAGTAAATCTATCATAATATTTGTATTGTAAGTTTAAATAACATTGTTAGTAATAGAAAACTGTTACCTATCATGGAAAGAGAAAAAAACAATTCCCAATACTTATCATACACAGATGAATGTTACATTTCATGCAATATATTTGCGCTTTTGCTGATTAGCAGAATGTTTTCTCTGAAAAATTCTATGAATCATTTTTTATTTAAAGCAGTGGAGACTATTTTCATACAAAATATTGATACAGTCATAAATAAACAAAGCTCCAATAGAATGCAAAAGGTTATTTGAAAACTTTTTCAATAAAAATACAAATTGTAATTGTACAATTGTAATCAAATAAACCCTAGAAACCGAATATAGTTAATATTTATTTACTCATAAAGTCCTAATAGAATGCAAAATGTTGCTTCGAAACATTTTTAATATATATAATCAAATAAACCGTAGAAGGCAGATTTTCTTGCATTTTGCGTGTCCATTAAAAAGCGTGTGTTATTGTAAAAACTTAAAAACAAACATTTTAGAGGCATACGCATATTGTTTTAGCCTCTAATTAAAGTAACACATTGTGACATACACGTATATTACACTTAATTTTTTATACGTCGTTCTGTTCTAAATAATTTTTAGCACGATTGATTTTGTGTGAAAACTCGTCTTTTATATTCTGAGTTTTGAAACGAAAATAAACATTTTTTAATTGTATAGCTGATTGATTGATTTTGAAAACTGAATAACTACCATTCCTATATTTGATATTCTACAATGGTACTCATGAATATGAATGTTTTTTCAAAAGGACTCTAGACGCCAAAGGATCATAAAGCATATTCCAGTAAATTCTGAAAAAATATTTATACAGCTTCTTCAAGAATACAATTACTGACTATCAACCACTTTCTGGAAAAAAACATCGAATTGAATACCTTGCATTGAATAGATTATTCCTTTTAAGTCTGGCAATTCATGGATAATATTAATCACGCAGTAGGGAGTAAACCCCTTCCTCTTTGTTATCGAGTGCCACTTCAAGTAGAATGGAAATGTACTTATTATGACTGTTCATTCTAAAAATAAATTGCACAATTCTCACTTCATTAGTAAAACTCGTTAAAGAAAATCGATAACTATTCAAATGTTGTAAATTCATGTTTTACCTTATTCTAGTAAATATTACACAACTCAATATCCGTTTTATAAAATATTTCTCTTTTCTACTAGGATTTTTTATCAGTTTTGAATTAGAACTATACACAGAAATTCAGAAATGCCACCTGTTAGTAAATTATAATAATTTTATGTATTAGATTTATTAATTTAAAGAAATATTAAAATTTTCAGCATAAATTTTTAAATTTCTGAAATCCTAAATATAAAAAAAGACTTGATCATAGAAATGGTAAAGACATTAGTTATGGAATAGATATTTAGATTGTGGTATAAGTAAACTATATGCAATAAAGTTGTTTACTCAATACTTTTATTTAAACTAATTAAATTTTCTACGAAGCTTTTTGAAAATTATGAAATAAATATACATGATATCTGGTATATGGTATAATATCTCTATTATCAGTTCACTATATAAACTTTATTGATAAACTCGTATTTATATACAGAACCTTTTAAAAATTGATCGTTAATATTCTATATGAGTAATATAACCTTGATACAATCTTCAAACATTATTACCAAAACATTATGTCCATTTTAACATTGCTTTTTAAGAGTGGATATTTTTCTTTTTATAATATTATACGAAAATTATGTGCAATATTGAAGCAATATTGTAATTATTGGTAAAAGAAGATAATCATCCAGATGATCCCACATAATACTCAATCTTTGTTTAATATTGTCACAATGTTATTTTAAAAGATTCACCAGATTCAAGAATATCTTATATAACTCACTCATCTTTGTTGTACCCTGTATAGGCAATATTGTAACAACCATATTTTCGCTTTTTTGATTATTTCTCCATAGTGTAATTTTTTTAGACTATTTTTGCGATATGCAAACAATATTGTAGCAATATTAAGGCAAGATAGTGGTACCTTTCACAATATTCATGTATGAATATACTCGCAACATGCGAGTAAACTAAAACACCATATTTAAGCTTTCTATTTCACCATTTTTTATCAATAATTACAGATTTTCTTCAGTATAGCTTAGATATTGGTCATAATGTTCGAGCAATATTGTCACAAGAAAAATATCGACCAATGATACTACTTGAAGATTGTAGCCGGGTTATGCTAGTCAACGAGAATATTAACGAATTTAACGAATATGATTGGGTATTATATGGCGTAAACTTATCTAAAAATCTTTTTAAATACGAGATAATTTTTCCATACTCGCTTCAATCTATTAGTTATTTGTTTTATTACAAAATAATTATTTATATAAGAGAGCAAAAATTCCTGATGAACTTGTCACTTTAAGACAACACTGGTCTCCAAATGGTTATCATTGACCATGATACAACTATCTACAACAGCTTTTAAAACGCGAGCGTCCCTCTACAAAGCGAGAAAGAAATAAAGAACGAGAAAGATAGATAGATAGATAGATATACTTTTTATTCATCAAAAGACGAAAATCTTACAATTGCATGTACATGTAGTTATAATAATTAAAATATCAGTCAATTTTATGTATTTGTTATCTTACATTAACGTTCACTTATTGCATTTCTTATTAAATAATATTATTCGCTGTATCAGTTCGTCAGTTTATAAAATTTAAATATAATGAACTAGTCATAGTCAGATATCACAGAAACACGCTTCGTCAAAAAATAATACATAGAATAAAATAAATACAATAGTGATAACATACTAAAAATAAAAAGAATACATACACATACTTTACTAAATTTTTACGTATAAAGAGAGAGAGAGAGAGAGAGATAGTCAGACACCGCGGTAAATGGGTGAAGGCAAGTCGGCTAAGGCTCGTAATCTATCCTCGTCGTCGCTGAATGGGGCTCTCTCCCGCTCGCTCGATGAAATGCGCACCCGAGACTATACTTTCGAGGAGGCCTCCTCTCTCTCTCTCTCTCTCTCGCACTCGATTTTTTTTCACTCTCGCTCGTTATCGATTCGCTCTCTCTCTCTCTCTCTCTTTCTTCGCGTACACGAGAAAGAGTGGGAGAGAGGGAGCCCATTCATCGGATGGGATGAGTCTCTCAAGCCTCTTTTCTTCTTTGCCCTGTTGCAGTGACGAAGTTGTCGCCGGCCAAGGTCACGCCCGTGGACAACATCCAGCCTAAGGAGAGCACGCCCGTGATCGAGCCGCCCAAAGCGTAAGTCCGACTGCACACTTTTTTGCACTACTTTGAGAATCGCATGCGGCCGCGGTGAAAGAATATTGGTTCGAAAAACTGGGAAACTCTCGTTGGAATGTGTGAAAATATTGCAAATGTTGGTGTTTTATTTTAACGATATACATACGCTTTGGCAAAACGAAGACCCTCAAAATCGTGATGTTAAAGAAACAAATTTAAACGTTTCTTCGTGAAATTAAAGAATTTTGAACGAGTTCAAGCAATCTTAGGTAGATACCAACAGTTTTTATACCAATTTTCGCTGCTTTAGATTACCAACAAAATTATTTAAAAAAAAGAATTAAAAATAATTGCTGTTTTATACATTGTAAAATATTTTTCAATATACTTTAACGTTTTTATGATACAGAATTTTGATGAACATTTTCTAGCGCTATTTTCTAACATTTATAGACAGTTTAAACAATTTAAAACATTTTTAGGACCAGAATTTTTTAATTCTGTATTAATGATAATTTGTGTACACTTTCCTTTAGAATTGTAAAGCAATACTAACTAAATATTGCTCTCTTAGAAAAGACTATGACAACTGAACATTTTTTTAACTTGATTTTTGTAGACAAATTAGCTCGCAAAAAAATGAAACCCCTTTATACCCTTTAAAAATGTATTGCAAAGGTTAAAAAATTGAATACAATAGTAAATACAAGTAAAAAAAATTAATTCTTAAGAAATATTTTTTAGTTGCTTGGTTTTACAAAAACACAGAATTTTGAGCTGTCATAGTCGTGTTCTGGGGGTGCGATATATGAATTAAAAATTTCAAATGTTTATGCGATAAGAATTTTAATTTGTGTAAAAAAAGATTGTTTGTTACTAACTATTTGTTTAAATTACTTAATTAAATAAGTTGAAATCCGGATTCATAAAATCGCAGGTTTTGTTCGTTTCTTTTCTTCAAAGTTTCTTAAATATTAATAGTATTGGATAAATTTGTTTTCCCCAGTTAAATATATTTAATGGTTTTTGTAGATTGAATTGAAAGATTTCACATACGATCAAAATAAATGTTCGAAACCTCAGACCTGCAAATGTAAGCAATAAGTTAAAATATGGAAAACAAAAATATAGTAATACTTACAGGCAACATAAGAAAGGCGTGCATCATATATTCTATAAGGAAAAATACATTGATAGAACATGAAAACCCTGCGACAAAACTAACATTGTTAGATAAAATAAGAATTAGTGATATTTCATTGATTGAAGAGTTGTAAAAACATTTGATTGTTTCCAACAAATTTTCATTTTTTGAGATAGCTGTAATGGGTTTTACGAATATCGATTTTCAAACTACTCGGTAATCAGTTTTCTGAAAATCCATAACGTGGATTAAGGTTACCACGTTCATTCTTGTGTATAATCGCTTTGCTTGCTAAATCAATTATCTTTTTTTAAAATTTTCTACTAACTCGATACAGCCAATTATTTGATCAGATATCCATTGTAATTCAATTAGATAGTCTCCAATCTTTATTAGAGCATATCTATAATACTTTTTCTTTAGGTATTGATTACCATGATTATTATAAAGAAGGGTTAGGGTCAGGTCTCATGTCGAGAAATTCTAATAAACTGTGTTACGTAAAGAAAAATGCCTGGTAAATTCGAGTTATTCGATGAAGTTGAGCAATCTGAAAAACTCGATAAACTCTGAATTATTGAACAATTAAAATTTTTTAAGAGTATATTTTTGATTATATAAATCTGTAGGTATAGCTCGATTTAGCCTGGCTAATAAATCATAAGAATAAGTTAATTCCAGAGCGACCATGTCAATGTAGATTGTCGATTTTCGTCTAGTACATATAAAAAGTAGATCGAATTAACGATTAATAGAAAGTATGGTTTTCGAAAGAAAAGGACTTGCTTTTTCTGATTCTGAAACTAGATTTTCGACAAAATTTGACTAAAATTGAATATTTCCACCCAAATTAGGAAAACTGAGTTAGCTTGATTTTCCGTTGTTCTACAAGCTTTTGTTAAGATATCTTTATCAAGTTCAAAAAGAAAATTTAGTAATGTTATAAATGTTTGTTATACTTAAAAATATATAAAATTAGAAGAATATATTCATGGATTTATTAGTGTCAATCTAAAAGAAACTTGGATACTGTTCTATCACTCTATTACCAGAGCTGTACATTTGTGTGAATCGAGTAACCGCGATTCATTTCCGATTCATCTGAATCGAATTTTTGAATCAGATTCATTTCCTCGATTCATTTGAACCGAAAAAATTGAATCCGATTCAAAATCTTAATTCATTTGAATCGAAAAATTGAATCCGATTCAAAATCTCGACGTATTTGAAACGAGAAAATTGAATCCGATTTGAAATCTCGATTTATTTGAATCGAGAAAATTGAATTCGATGATTAAAAATCTCGATTTATTTGAATCGGGAAAGTTTAAATCTCGATTCCCGCATGAATCTGATTCAATTTTTTTTATTCATGTTTATTTATGGTCAATATGAATATGATATTGTCAGTGCATTCTTACTAAATGTAATTGATTTAGAATCTAAATTCACTCAATTTTAAAAGTAAATCGAAAAAATTTTTTGCCGATTTTGCAAAGCTCTTAAGTTTCCTCGAAACTTCCTCTTCAGATCTCAAAAATACCAATTTTTTTTCTTGCCTTTTTGCTGCCAAGGTTTTTGGGTCTGTATATGAAGGGGAACCTTTGTCTGACATACATATTACTAGTGATCATATTAAGGACAATGCTAATATAGGTCCAGAAAGTATATCCGCCCTACTTCTTGCAGCGTTGCTGGGGGCACCTGCAAATACATATACTTCGCATTTTCAATCAATCATGAATGCTAGATTTTTTCCTAAGCTCTGAAAATTCTCTTACATCTTGTTTATCTTTATAAATGAAGTTTCTATTATTAGGACACTTTTCAAATTAATTGATGCGATTGTTACTAATCTTTTGATTGATAACATCGAGTAAGCTGAACGTTCAAACAGTAAAGTATGTGCATTATTAACACGATTGCATTCTTGCGTATAAGATAAAGAACAAATTTATAGATTATGTAAAATTAAATGAAATATTTAAATACAGATAACAACACTACTTGCTACGTAACCCTAGGGAAATCGAGGAAGATTATTCTAGATCGAATAGAGGGTTTTACTTGTGTTTAAAAAGAATTAGGGGATCCTGGAACTCTATACCGAATGATGTTAGGAATGAGAGTACCATTGGAGTTTTTAAGATTAGAATTGGTTCATTATTGTCTAGTTTTAGTGAGTAGATTTTGTTATTTACTTATAGCCAGTATAAATTTGTAAAAGGTCAAATAAGCTTGTCTAATTAAATAATAAATAAATAAATAAATGTAAGATTTCATAAGATTCATCTGATATTTTATCTAAAATCACAGAGAATAACAATCATAGGGATAGGTGGTGGCACTAATCGGGATTAATATTAATGTTCTGTTCGCATATAAGAGCAAAATTAAAAAATATCAAATATCGGTAGAGCTCCACCTTAAGCCTTAAGTCTTGTCTACAATGCCCAATCCTCTTCTTCTGTCCCTCTTCTCTATCTCTTTCACCGCACTTCACGGGATCACCCGTAGGCAAAGCCCGCACGCGCACGTCCAGCTCCTCTCCCGCGAGGAAATTTTTATTATCAGGCACGTAGTCGTTCGTAGTCGCCGCTTTGACCGCGTCTTTTTTTTCTTCTTCGTCCGAGACCTTAAAGGACAGCACACTCGCGCTGCAATGCATCATTCATGAGACGGCTGGCAGTGGACCGAGGAGTTTTATGGTTTTCGTAGCTTGAGTGGTGGTCGCTTTTAAAGTGGGAAGGATGGGGAAGACGGACTAGACGTTTTTCTGAATTTTCAAGCCTTATACGGGCAAGGGAGGAGAGCGCGCTTTATGGAAATTCGCGAGATGCTTTTGAATAGAGTGAGTTAGAAAGGGCTACGATGTTTTGATTGGGTCATGGGAAGTGTATAGGGTAATTTTATTTTTATATAGATCTACATACCAGCAATTTTAATAAAACGTGTAATTCTACTGCACAAGTGTCTATAAGATCATACTTTGGATACTACGAATTATTTTAAGATATGATAATTTTCTTGTTAGATTGAAAGTTTTACTATTTAGAAACGTTGTGTAGAGTTTAATGCTTTTTTTACTTGATTTTTTTCTGTTTAGAACTTCATTAAAGTAATTATTTAATATTGATCACTTACAATTAGTGAATAAAAACTATGAAATATTTTAAATGTTAGATATAAACCCACTGTTGTAACTCACTTTTTGGAGCTCTATAATTAAATTATAATATTATTAACATTAATGCAATGTTTTGAGCTCTACTTCGAGTTTTTAATGTTACTTTGATAATGAAAAGTAATTAATCCTTTGTTTCTGATTTATGAGATATATAATTAACAGATTGAAAGAGAAAACTGACTTAATCAAAATGAATGAAGTATTGCTCATAAAATAAAAAGAAACCATGATGACTTTAAGAACTTATTTGCAAATATAATATACTACCATTAACTTTTTCTTATTCAAGTTTATGAGAGAATAAAAGTAATAGTCCTTTAAAAGGATAAAAGCTCTTTTTATTCGATGTATTCATAATTCATTCATTTTATCATTAATAATTCAATAATCTATTTTGAAATTAAACCGTAGTACGTAATAAATGAATAGCACCTGCAGAGTAAAAATTAAAGCATTTCGTTCATTTTTATTCTTCTTCAAGAATTAAATTCCTTCCTTATTTTCTTCATAGTGCTCAATTTATTGTCCAACCATGATCTAACAAAAACAAAATTACGCAAATATTCCATCGTTGATCGATGTTTGCCTCTTCTTCAATCCTACGAACGGCAGCCCCATTCGACCGAATTACCCAAACTTTCGCATCCTGTCCTCCCCACATCGACTAACAAGCACCAGACAAACGAAGAGTCGCCGAATCCCGAGCGAGACTCGAGGAGGCGATCAAACAGCCACGATGAGGGTGAAAAAAATATGAGACGCTCGCATGCGGGCAGAGCACACACGCGCGTTATTTATGCATCCAAATGGCAATTCCCGAGTGCTGCGCCGAGGAGATTCGGTCCTAATCGGGTCACGTCGATGCTATTTTTGACGGTTGCACGCGCGCGCTCGACCTCGTCAAGTTTCTCTCTCTATCCAGCTGCCTCCTCTTGCTCATTGTTTCTGTCAGTGCGAACTTTTTCGCTTTCTCTCTCGACTTTCGCCTTTCTTTGCCTATTTTCGTTCATTGTTATTTTTGTATCTATTACGTGAGCGCGGCGTGGCAGAAAAATTGATTGTATATTATTGCGCGCCGAGAGGGTGACGTTGCGCCGGCCTGCATTCATAGACAGTAGCTAGCGGTAACAATAATAACAGGGATTGATAATTTCGTACTTGTAATAAAAATTATATAAGTAATGATAATAATGATAAGTGTCTTATTTATATAAATAAAATATGAATTCATTGTAAATTGATAGGGTTTACGAGCTTAGCTGTTGCATGGCAAATAGATAAATAATAAAAGTTTTTCTCTATTTGGTATACTGGGTCTCTCAGAGCTCTCCTCGAGGAGAGGGCAGAGACTCCCTAATACATTATCAAGTTATTGTTTTTTTTGTGCCATGTTTATGCTCCCATAAGGTGCTAATCGACGACGGGGGTCTGCGGTGTGTTTGTAAACAAAGCACATGTAATTTTTACAGAGGTGCTTTTATCAATCGGCAGAGACTAGGATTCGAACCCGGGTCACCGGCGTGGGAATCCGATACTCTACCGACTGAGCCGCCGCAGGCCCCGTATCAAGTTATTGCTTTAGCAATTACGAAAGTAATTACTAGAAAAAGCAACATTTTTTGGTATAAGTTATTGCTTTAGTAATTACGAAAGTAATTACTATTTTTAAATTAATTCTTTAGTAATTACTAAAATTAATACTTATACTTTTGTAGTCATTAGAAAAAAGTAATTACTTAAGTAATTACTGAATACTTGCTTAAGAATGAACTATAAAATAGTAATTACTTTAGTACTTACTAAAACAGTAACTTATGCCAAAATATGTTTGTTATTTCTTAAATAATTACTTAAGGTGGCTTCCTGGTGTTTTTTCATGCTTTTGACAAATTTTTCTATTAATTTTCTTTTTAATAATAATATTTACTTTTTCATCTGTTCAACATTGGAATCACTTTAGTTCATTCGATACTACTAGTATATGTATATATAAAGATTTTGTAAATTAAAAGTTCTTTTGGGAGTTATAGGCACCTTTCGATGAATGGTCTTATCAAAGTCCTGAATTTGGACATAAATTGATCCTCGCAAATACGACAAAATTAAAGAAAATTATTGATACTTTATTTATTTAAAATACAATTTGTAATAAAATAACGATATTTGTATAGCAATTTTGAAACAAAATCACATATATCTTTTTCACATCTATATAATAAATAATCATATCGTAAGCCCCAGATTTTTTAAATTTAATAGAAAGATTTTAGAAATTTCACCAGGGAGCCACCTTAAGTAATTGCTAAAGCAATAATTTGATACAGTATCATGGAGCCACCGCTCTCTCCGCGAGGAGACCTCTGAGAGACCCGGTATATATATTAATTCGATTGCTTCGTCATTCATCGTTGATGAATCAGATTTATCTCTTCACATGTAACATTATGTGGGTATGTGTAGGTATTGATGTGGGAATAGAAGTGTTTGTATGTATGTGTGGGGATGTGTGCGTTCATTTTCCCCGAATATAATGATTAATATTAAAAAGTAACCTGCAATTTATATGTTATAGCAAGCTTTAGCGAGCGAGAATGTGTCGCTAATATTTAATAATAGCATTTCAAAAAGAAAATTTATTTATGAATATAAATTTTATGAAATTTAATTTGAAAAGTTTAATGAAATTTTATTCTTTGCATTTAGATAGTGCATCTTATTACATAGTACTACGACTACCTAAGAAAAACGTAATAAAGTTCGAATTAAAATTTAAAATGAAATTTTTAATCTTTGACTTTTGAATGTGAATTAATTCATTCAAGTGTTAACACTTGTACTATATTTAGTAAAAATAAAATAAGAATGAGTACTTATATATACACATAAAAAGTTTTATAACATCTTTGGTTATTGACGTAATATATCAATATTTGTGCTGAATTTAATGAAAATCCGGTTATGATAATATAACACCGTGAACATATCGTTTTATAAAAAGTTTTCACTTCCTATTTTGTCACCCGCTAAGGCACAGCTACACATATTTATCCATAATACTCAAAAACTTAGAGAAAGCTCTTTTCTTTAACCTTGCATTCGTACCTCTAGCGCATACCTAAATCATTTAAAGACCAGCAATGCAAATCTTTACGAACCCTCCTCTGCATTTACTTTCTTTTCCAGTAAAACAGCTCAACATTTGACTTTAATACCGTCCGTATGCGTTCGGCCGCTCCTGAGTGACGATTCATTCATACCTCAATGAGATTTTTATTCGCCGAGAATTTCCGTGACCGCGTATCGATCATGACTTTCTCTCTTTCTCTCTCTGCTGGCGATTAATATAACTTTTGTCGGTTGCTTTCTTTATGTGTTCTTTTTTTTTAGCTCGCGGTGCCAATCGCGGGAAAATTTGATAGTAAAAGCTCCTGCGTAGTTTCCGTTGTGCCTAGTATTTTTGAAATGTGTTTTTGGAGAGTAGGCAATGTAGAAGCAAATGAAATAATCCGGAGCTGCGGTGATTGTGATTGTTCATTGTTTTAAATTATTGTTGCTGTTGAAAACAGGTACACAAGTGAAAATAAAAATGTGAGTTTACTGTCTATTCAAATTCATTTCAAATACACTTTTATGGAGCTAAAAAAACAAATATCTATTATCTTTTCATAATTTTTATCTGCAATTTTAAGTCTGTGTTAGCATTACGATTGATTTGTTTTGATATTATGTTTCCATTACGACTGCGTTTCCGAAAAATGAATTACATTTAAATTCATATTAAATTATACTCTAAAAGTGTTGGAGGGCTGCGCTAGAAATCTTATTATTTATTTTATACATATCTGCCTTCGGGGCATCACATCACTGTATACTATCAGCTATGAAAAAATATGAGTAAAAAATGTTGTTTACATAAATTACATTCTAAAAATGTTACATTTAAACGTTAGCTTAGCTTTACTTTTAAAACTTACTTCCTGGTAAAATGATTTACTAGCTTAGCAAAACAATTTGCAATTATAGCAAAAGGTTTGTCATAAGCATAGCAGCGGAACTATATCTACAGTTGCTATCTATAGTTAGCCAAAGTGCTTTATTGTTTCAGCAACAAATTTTGTCCACCCTCTTTTATCCAAGACACTCTATAAAACTCTAGTTTCAAAGTAAAATTAACCTCCACGGTGTGAATAAAATTAACCAACAAGTGCTGCAGTCAAAATAGCTTTACATTTAGTAATATCTTACTATCTCTTTATTAGGATTGTCTTTTTATTAGGTATCCAGCAGTTAAAGTAAATTTGGCCTTTTATCAAAACAAAACATTATAAAGGTGCAATTTTATAGTGCAGAAAATATGTTGCACCTACTCGACCGCATGATATTTTACAGGAGAATCCCAATGTTTACATTAATTTTACTATTTTTGTGATATATTATTTTACTATTATACACGTATGATTTCCTTTATAAGTAATATTTTACATTAATAATGGTTTGTGTACATTCGAATATGTTTTCTCATAATACAAATATATTCTCAATACTTTTTAAAACTTTTTATTTAGAAAACCTTTTCAATTATGTACACTCGACGAGTAAAATATCTGGTCGAATGCGTTTCATTTTTTCTTTTTGAAATACTGGAATTTCATTGGATTTCATTGGATACAACGCACGTTTTCGCTAATCTCATTGGAGGATTTTTTAAAATTTCAAAAGCATTCAACCAGATATTTTCCATGTCGATTATACATGACAGTTGAATTGTTATTGAACAAGTTTAACATGAAAAATACGAAAGCGCACGTAAAAATATCATATGTGACGTGGTCTAATTGATGCAAAAATTTGACTCTCTATGAAAATGCATCTTAACACACACCTAACCTTTACATGCAATTATGAATGATGGTACACAACAACAATAATCTTTGTAATTTGTTAGAGAGGGCTTCTGATTAGAAATCGTTCAATGACTTCCAGATAATTATTTTAAATATCAATTTTAATTAAAGTAATGTTTTATTTATTTTAAACCAGTTGAATATCAATGTAAATGAATGTAAATGGCCAATGTCTCGAAAAATTCGAAGACAATAAATATCATTGTATTAGCAAATTAAAAAATCTCACGATTCTCTGTTTTTATTTCGCTTTTGCAGGAAGACGGAGCAAGAAAAGGCGGCCACCAGGGCGGCCGCCTGTCGGGTCTGCATAAAGTCCATCAAGCCTGAGGACTTTTCGCGCACCTGCTACGAGTGCCAGCGCAAGGTCTGCGAGGACTGCGCCTCGTACTCCACCACCGCCGACTCCGATGATCCCGTGAGTGTACTTGCTTCTTTTTAACTTTTTCCTATTCTGTGGAGATGCCGTTGGTTTCTTCTTAATATTGCAAATGATGCCGTGAATTATGTTATAAATGAAAGAAACATATTTTTTCGCAAAAAGAAAACTTTATTTTACGTATTTTTTGTTATAAATATTAAGTGTCAATATATTATGAATGCATAATTAAATTATGTAGGTATAGATTGACGTCTGATCATTATTTATCATAAAAATTAATTGTAACTAATGGAAATAAAGTTTTTAAATGAAATTTACTTTAAGAGCGTTAATTTCTTAAAGTTTATATTTTGGAACTTCGAATTGTTCCATACGCCTAATTTCTTCACATAACACGTTCAAACTATCAGAATATATTTATTAATATTTAATGAACAAAGATGTCCTTTAATTATAGTTACTCGTTATTTTTTACCTATAATTATTTTTTTTTCTTCTTTGTACATTAAAAAGGTATTTTTCTAATTTCTGTTAATACTATTTTTATTAACCTTTTATATATTTTGTATCGCTAATATAAAATCCTTCGTTAAATAATCATCTTTAATATCTATGATGAAAACTAAATAGTACTGAAGAAATAACAGATGATTGCAGCCCATTTGAATGCTGATTTACATTAAAATTAATCCAAATATCAAAAAAAGAAATTACTACGCACGAAGGTTAATATGTCTCAGAAAAATGTTGTCTAATAGAAATGATGTACGTTAAAAAAATTAATTTTAAATTATTTCATGGGTACCAAATTCGTAATTTCAATTATATAATTTCAATTATATTATATTATCTCTAAAGAAGAGTTGAAAATAACTCAAGTATCTCAGCTCGAATAAACCTAATATACGAGAAAACTTTGCACCCTCAAGAAATCCTTTTAATTAAACGTTTATTACGCACGTACTTTCCTTCGCTACGTGTTTCTCGTTTTGCTTTATTTGCAAGGTGAGCGAAATCTCGCTCGAGCTCGAGTGCTGCCTTAAAAAGAATATTTTATCTCTTTTATTTTTCAAGCACACCGTTGAGATCTTTCTGCTTACTTTGTACCATACTGAATGCAATCAGCCTTGCTTAGAGAGATAAATTATGATATAATTAGATGCGAAATTGATTTGAATTTTGAGAAACAAACATAATTACTACGTGTAAATTAATATTATATTACGTAATTATGTTTCAATTGGACTGTAATCTTTTAAGTCGAAAAACACCAAGGTTTTTTTTCTTCTTTTAGAGTGGGATTTTACTTCGCTATGTACTCTTTTTAGGACGACACTGTCGGCAAAGACATTTTTTACCTTTTGATTCCCCTGGCACGCACAGAAGCCCGACAAATAAGGCGAGCTCTAACTCGCTTTTACACGAAAGAACGTCGTGGAAAAACGCGCGGTGAAGCCGGTTTCCACCGATATACGAGCCTCGGGAGAACCTCGAACTCTGGGTCTATGTGACTGTGTATATATCTATGATGCTTTCCACGTCGACTCAGTCGATAAAAAAGTTAAATATACAAAAGGATAATTTCGACAAATAGCTTTAATCACTGGTAGAATGATCAAAATGACGAATGTTATTATTGACGATTGTTAGTAACAATAGTAGGAAGATGAAAGTATAAAATACAAATATTTTTGTACGTTTTATTTCAGAAAACTCATTTCTTATGTGAAATAATTTTCATATACTTTTCATACACAGTTCGAAAAGTCAAGATAGGTAGGTCTCTTATAGCAGGAGATCGTATAAGATATCCTATTTTTTTCCATTCTCTAAGAAAATGAGATGAAATGTGTATAAGTTTACAAGAATGTAAGATACTGTACATCATAGACGATAAGTCCCAAATGTTGGATAAACTCACAATTTTTCACGTTATTTGACACTTCATTTATTCACATTTTCTTACACATGATTATTTCCGCTAGGGTAAAACAGAAATTTTCGATCAACCGCGATTTGACGTAGATAACTTTGCGTACTCTCGTGACGTCTTGCGCGACTACTCAGAATATCAAAAGTACATAGAGAAAGTCCGCAAGCTAGAAGATATTTCCGCTACGACGTATATATATAATATATATATATATATATATATATATATTTGGGTGATTCTTTGGGAAATCGAGATCAAAAATTTTTTTTTCTATTTCTTTGGGAAAAATGTTTCTCTTGGTATGTAGAATGTATGTGAATTTTTGATTTTTGAAGATGATCAAGGCTAAATATGAGCATGTAGCCATTTATACATTTTTTAACAAATATTAACCTTCATTTATTCAACAAAATTAAATTTCTTAATAAAATAGCAATAAATTATTTTATAACAAATTTTCTGAATCTTTCATAAAAATGGTTCCAAAACCTTCTAATGCCCCTTTCGATTAATTAAGCTAATTTTAAACTAAATATCTTGAAAAAAGTGGATTTGATCACTCGAACCATTAAATGTAAATTTTTTCAGATTTTTTTAAGCTCATAGGTTTAAAGTTGCTTAAAAAAATCTGAAAAAATGTATATATATATAGATAATTCACTGGAAATCTAGAACAATAAGAAATAAAAAATAAAAATTCGGTAAAAATGTTCTTTTTAGCATGTAAAGTAGTCGTGATTTTTTTAGATTTTATTAAGCCCTTATATTTAAAGTTGTTTGAAATTAAATATGACTTTATTGCTAAAATGGGCATTTTAATAATTTTTTTACAATATTTGATGTTATTTTGATTCTTTTATATATATTGCACTTCTGCCATTTTGCGACTGTACCAGTCACTTTTGTACTGAAGAAAGCTATCTTCATGATTTTGGTGTAATGGTTCGAATGATCAAACCCACTTTTTCAGGATTTTTAGTTTTAAAATGAGTTTAATTAATCGAAAGGGGCATTAAAAGGTATTAGAACAATTTTTTATAAAAAAACTCTACAAAATGTACTGTAGGAAATTTGCTACAAAATCTTTTGTTGCTATTTTTTATGAGATTTAATTTTGTTGAATAAATGGAGGTTAATATTTGTTAAAAAATGTAAAAAATGGCTACATGCTCATATTTAGTATTTATCAACTTTAAACCTAAGGGTTTAAAAAAATGTGTAAAAATTCACATTCTTTTTACATACCAAAAGATACATTTTTATCGAAGAAATAAAAAAAAAATTTTTTCTTCTCGACTTCCCAGAGAATCACCCATATATATACGTGGCCATGCAAATATAGCCTAACGGCAATAACGAGAGGAGGCGCGCCGACGAGCATATGAGCAAACAACTTCCGACCCCCCACACACATGTGAGCAAATTCACGGAACCTTTAACCTCTCGTACCGGCACAATATTAAAATAGAGTGCGGGAGCGCACTATAGTATTGTTCTTTTGTGTCCTAGTGTATACAGTCGTGCGCGACTCACAAGTAATAAACTGTATATCTGCATATTTTCTCAAAATGTTTCGAGCCGTATTGTACTACGTTATAAAATAATGCGTATTGTTGTTGTTGTATGTGTGGACTTTATCTTATGTAGTTATTTTAATTTGACTTTAACTATGTTAACGACTTATGTTATGTTGTTCTTAATTAATCTTTTAATCTCTGTTTATAACAATTTGTTGAAACAAATTAATTTTCCACTATATCTTATATCATCATTAATTGTACAGAATAAATTATATGTAATTATACCTAATCAGACCTCTTTATAGTTACGGGAAATTTAGAAACATTGAAAAAAATAACAATAAGATATAATACAAAGCCTATATTACATTAGTAATAAGCAGCCGCAACATTATGTGATTTGCTACACATACCTAGCTCATCACAGAAAGTTACTTGAAAATTTATCACAAAATTAAATTTTGTCTTCCAATATTCACCATTTTTCTTATACTAAAAATGTTCCGCTTTAAAAATGAATCTATTTGACTTCACGAGCTACAACGAAATTTCGCATAATTTGTAAGTATCAAGGGAAAGTAGACTGCATGTATTCCAGCATCAAGTGTCTTACTGAATAAGTATATCAATAAAAACTCCTGTAAGAAATAGTCAAACATAGTTAAACAATCACGATAAATGTG
The DNA here is from genome assembly GCA_949152435.1 of Gastracanthus pulcherrimus. Classification (NCBI taxonomy): domain Eukaryota; kingdom Metazoa; phylum Arthropoda; class Insecta; order Hymenoptera; family Pteromalidae; genus Gastracanthus; species Gastracanthus pulcherrimus. The sequence goes on from OX424576.1 coordinate 153,347,871, forward strand.
AAGAAAAATTGTTTGATATTTTAAAAATAAGGGGAAATGGCCATTCATGGGGGGTGTATGTTGGTTTTCTCAATTAGGATTTACATGTAGGATAAAAAGGAAGATGCCCACGGATTTATAATATCTGATCTGTTAAAGGAAAACGTATAAAATCAATACCATTGTTCAGAGCTCAAAACATGAATTTTGAAAAATATAACCCCCTAAAGTGTGGTTCAGAATAGTGTACGAAAGTTAAGGAAAACGGGATAGAAGGTCGGAAAATTAAGTAGTAATTCCCGAGTATGGTTATACTTTATACATTGCTTTAAATGGCATTAGTACATAGATATTATTTTGTATAGTTTTCCCCGTACTTAGAGGGTTTACATTTTTTAAAATTCATATCTAAATGAGATTTAAACAATGGTATTGGTTTCTCAAGGGGGCTGCCATGGGCATCCTCTTTTCTTGTAGCTGGTGAAGACAAATAGGTTGATTTTTACAGAATAATGTACTACCGAGCAATATAGTCTACTAGCTTAATTTATTTATTTATTTATTTTTATGATAGGCTATACAGTCTAACCACAATATAATAATAATAATTTTTTTAGTTTAAAAAAAAATGTAATGGAAGTTTTATATTGTATTTTACAACTTATTTAGGTGACAATTCTGAGCAAAATAAGCTAAGCTACTGCATATCATAAAGTTAGTTTTTTAATAAAGCGTTATGAATTTTTTTTAAGTAGGACCTATATATGAATTAAATTATATTTGTACATTGTACACATATACAGTTAAGCATTTACAGTTTAAGCATAGCTACGATAAAAGTTTCTTTTAAAATGCTAACATTTGTGCTTTTATGAATTGGCTTCCTCTACGATAGTCTGAACTAAATTGACATTTACTTTATTTTCCGTCCTTTCCTCTCCTCATGTGTTTGAGCTTCGAAATTGAACAACTGCGAATGTTTTCGTGAGTATGTATGCGAGCATTATTAGCTTCGCTTATGCCGGCAAAAAAGAGAATTTGCTCGCCACGTAGATTGTATCGTGTATACATTGTCGAAATAGAATATGATTACACGTGTACTGCTGCTGTGCCGTCGGAATAAACATCGGAATGGCTTACCTTATGGGAAAATCAGACTGTAGAGCGGCAGAAACCCACGTGACTTTTTATACGGGTGCTTGAATATTTCTTCGCACGATAGAGTGTGTGACGTATATTTGCATTGGCTTATTCTACTTAGCTTTATAATTTAGTTACTGCAGATACTTTATTCTTATTTTTACGTACGAGGGTAGTTCAATAAGTCTTTAGAATAAAGTATAAAAACAATTTTTTTTGGGTAAATTTTTTTTTATTTTTCAACATAATCTCCTTGGAGCTCTATACACTTGGTCAATCGCTTTTTAAGTTTTTTTAATCCTTCAGAAAAGTGCGTTTTCGGAAGTTCCTCAAAATAAGCACTTACAGAGGCAATGACGTCTTCGTTGTCCGTAAATCTCTGTCCACCGAGCCATTTTTTCAAGTTTGGAAATAAGAAAAAGTCACTGGGGGCTAAATCTGGTGAATACGGTGGGTGTTCGACCAATTCGAATTTTAGTTCTTCAATTTTAGTCATTGAAACGAAGCATGTGTGAACTCGGGCGTTGTCGTGATGAAAGAGAATTTTTTTTCTCGCCAAATGTGGTCGTTTTTTTTTAATTTCTTCTTTCAGCTGCTCTAATAATGATGCATAATACTCACCAGTAATTGTTTTACCCTTTTCCAAGTAGTCAATAAGTATAATTCCACGTGCATCCCAAAAAACTGTAGCCATAACCTTACCAGCTGACTTTACGGTCTTTGCCTTCTTTGGAGCTGGTTCGCCTGTGGAAATCCACTGTTTGGATTGTTCCTTTGTCTCAGGAGTGTAGTGGTGTATCCATGTTTCATCCACAGTCACAAATCGACGAAAAAATTCCTCAGGATTCCGACTTATGCGCGCCAAAAGAGCCTCAGAGGCGACCACTCTATTGCGTTTATTCTCAGCTGAGAGCAAACGCGGCACCCATCTTGCCGATAGCTTTTTTCATGCCTAATTTTTCATGTAGAATTGAAACAACTGCACCTATAGATATCCTTGTGGCCTCAGCTAACTCACGCACTTTTAATCTTCTATCCTTCAACACCATATCGTGGATTTTATTGATGATTTCGGGAGTAGTTGCTTCTACGGGCCTTCCTGAACGTGGTTCGTCACTTATTGATGTACGACCACGCTTAAATTCATTTACCCAGTTATAAACCGTTGCTCAGGCAGGGGCAGATGTGCCATGAACTGAGTCCAATTCATTTTTTATCTCATATGGAGTTAAACCCTTTAAATGAAAATGTTTAATTACCGCTCTGAACTCGTTTTTTTCCATTTTTCTTAACAAGCAATTTTTTTTTTTAATTGGTTATAAAAACACGTAAACTCAGAAGATGTGGACTGTGACTGCACCATATATCTAGTCGGGAGTGGTGCTGACTGAAAACAGATGATTTGGAGCGATTCGCGCGCCATCTGTTGGTCATTCTAAAGACTTATTGAACTACCCTCGTATCATAGTAGAAGAGTGAATGAATATTTAGAATTTTGTTGCAATGTTCATGCATAAAACAAGTTTTAAAAAATGTACTTAAAGGATATACAATTCTACACTATTTTTTATTTTTTCAGCATATATTTTGCTTTCTCAAAGAGAAAGTTTTATAACGATAATACTTTAAGAATCTGAGATGTTGATAAACACCGATCTTTTCGAGGTTATTCAATTAGAGAAAATAGGTTTTCCAAAACTTCTATCTGCACTGAGTGAACAATATTGTAAATTATATACAACCCAATGTCGTAAAAATATCGACCCAGAATATTTAGCTTAATAGAAGGAATTAAGCTATTTAACAATGTATTTTTAACGTACAAACTGAAATTTTAGATTACTAATTATACGATATTTTATCGCAGCTCTCATTTCAATATTTATGATATCGACATGTAAATTTATACGACATGAAGTTCTGTGAGTTATGATATATATCGCGTACGTTACTATATAGTTTCCTCAGTGTGTATGTATATATATGTATGTATGCGTGTATATGTGTGCGTACGTGTAGGTTCGTGCATATATATATATATATATATATATATATATATATATATATATATATATATATATATATATATATATATATATATATATATATATATATATATATATATATATATATATATATATGCGTGTGTACATATAAATATATATGTATATACAGACGTACACACGCATACACACACCCACTCATACATATACACATATACACACATACACATATGTACACATACGTACCAATACGAAAGAAACTTTCTACAAATAATGTATTTTTAAGAAAACTCTTTTACTATCAGAAAGTTTCCTCTTTCTGGAAACTTTGTTTTTTATTTTATTCGACATATGTATGATTGTCAACTAACTGAGTTTGTCCCAATTTAATAGTGTTCATTTTTTTTACATAAATTTTTAAGAAACTATTTGAGAAAGCTATCTACTAAAGTATTTAGCAACATTATTTACCTAAAATAAGTAATATTTGGAAAAAAAATTCACTTATTTTACATATGGCTTAGAAATTTATTTCTTTATTGAAACTAAACCGTTGAAAAATCAAGGCTATAAATCATCAGTATAATGAACATAATTCCTTAAAATATGATTAAGAAACTTCACTGGTGTGTTATTATACTGTAAACAAATTTTGTAGTTGATGTAACCTTACTGTAATGGATTCTTAAATTTTACTTTAAAATGCCATTTTAACAAAAGCTCAATTCACCATCTTTTCTGCAAAATAATCCATTTCAAGATTGTTTCCAGTATCTTCATCTTTCATCCATTGAATCCCACGCAAAAATCACTAAAATTGCCTGTCATTCATTTTAAAAGTGAGCCGCACACACAGCCGAAAAGCTCAAATCATTGTTCTCCTTTTCAGTCGCCAACATTTTTCCTATATACCTGCCTCTCTACCATTTTCCACTGTAGATCTGCTTCCATTTGGCGCCTGCATCCGCAGAAACGAAGTTTCGCTAAAACGAACGGCTTGTTCGCCTCGCCTCTCGCGAGCTTCAACTTCGCTCACTCTCGTATTTTTCCTCGCGGAACACGAATTTTTTCGCCGCTGAAAATGTACTGCAAAATCGCGTTACTTACTCGCGAAAAATTGCAAGCGAGTTTTTTTTACGTTTGCGTCAAGATAGAGAGATAGAGAGATGTACGAATATTTTGTGCGCGGGGTTACGAGATTCGCGTGTGCACAGAGTTGTTATAAAGAAGTATATTTTGGTTGGATTTTTGTAGTGAAATTTTAAGGGACCTTCCATCTATACTGTTTGTTGTTTTATTTTCTGATGCGCTCTTTTAAGTTGATTACGTTCTACTGTATTACAGTGGAAAATAAAATGTTAAATAATTCTATGTAAATTCTATGTTGAAGATTTAAATTGATCTCTTTTGTCCTTTCTTGTAATTTTAGAAGCTTACCCTTTCTATTAATGATATATACTTTTTCAATTTAATATTATTAGTACAATTTTATTTACCGTATAATAAATCCTGTAAAAACGGTAAACAAGATTTTATACAAGTTAAATTTTTTTTTGAGTCACGAGTATAAATTGTTTCATTAAAGTCCAAGAATTGTTCACAAAATGATTCTATCATATATCAAAATTGTGGTTTTTAACGGAACTTTTAGGATACATTTTTAAAATATATTTTTAAAAGAAATACTGAGCTGGTTTATAGTTTAAAATTTGAATATAAAAGGTGATTTGCGATAGCCCACGTCTTAAAATATGCATCTGTGTATGAAATTTAAAACCAAAATCATATTTTAATTTCTGTCACAGTTGATACTCAATTTTAGACTGTACAATTTGCAATCATCTTGATGAAAATGATTGATAATTAGTATATATATATAAATTTCGAATAATCTATTACAAATTATTCCAATGAGCCAAAAGCACAATCCGCAGCAGAATCTCATCCAAGCATCTTCATAAAAGTACTCTCGTTATCTCGACACGCGAAGGCATCAGCCCGAGGCACATCTTAATCGGGCAAAAAACCGCTTCCGCAACCACGCAAATTAAACAAACTTTTTCTCGTGTACACAGAGCCCGAGCTCCGGAGAAAAGAAATTAACGCCCCGCCGGTGCTGGGAGCAAGAAACATTCGCTCGCGATTAAAACTCCGCAGACGCTCGCCGGAAGAATTCTTTTCTTCGCTGTTGCTGCTGCTGCTTGACAAATGGCCACGCGAACTCTCCGAGCGAAAAGAGGCGTCAGGCCGCGGTAATCGCTGTGCGAAAATGGGCTGGGGGTGGAAGAAAAAATTGAAGCGAACGCCCTGAAGCATGCAAGCGGAATACAACCATAGGGAAGGGGGAGGGGTGGGAATTACATCGGAGCACGTAAATAAATGCGCGCCGGTGAGAAGAGAAAAACAGGAGGAGATGAAGTTGATGTTGAGAGGGATGGTGCGAGATGGGTACCCTATACAGAGAGAATTTTCTGATAAAAATTACCGTAAAAATCATTGTAAACATGGGATATTCTGACTTCATAGGAAAAAATACCCTACTGAACGGTAAACTAACGATTAATAACGGAATAACGTTAATTTTTACCGTTCAGTAGGGTAATTTCCCCCCTGAAGACAGAATATCCCACGTTTACAATGATTTTCACGTCAGAAAATTCTCGCTGTGTACCATTTTTCTTAAAAATTGGCATGCAATTCGAATCATTTTCACATTTTGCATCTAGGTATTTACTTACAAAAAGAAGTATTTTTGATAATTTTTAGCTTATTTTAGCCAATAGATATAGTTTATGAATGAAATTGTGATGTTTTAGTAAAATTTACGTTGATTGAAATTGTTCATTGCGTGCACACAATTTTCTTACCGACTAGAAAAATTGTTCTTTAAATTTTTGACTAACTAGGCATGGTATGCGCGCCACCCGGTTGGTACGCGTGTTTAGGGAGGCCTAAACATTTGAATCGAAAAATTGAGTCTTCAGTCAACATCTCGATTCTTTTGAACCAAAAAATTGAGTCGCGATTCAAAATCTGGATTTATTTGAATTAGGAAAATTTGAATCTTAAATCATACATAAATCGGGAAAAATAAATCGCTATTCAAATCTTTATTCAAATGAATCGTGATTTTGAGTCGCGATTTAATTTTCTTTATTCTATTTGTGATAGCTCTGCTTGTATCATTATTTTGTTAAAAAAGGTATCCCCTCCACGTCCCCCATAACTCCTCTATTTTCGTCACTTATCGTACCTTTATTTCCTTGCACTCCCATGTTCCTCACCTTCACCCGAACGTCCACTTAAGCACTACGCAGTAGTTCACTCGCGTGTACTTCTACATGACGTTTTTAGCGTAATGCTTTTATCAATATTTTGTTAAGAAAAATACCCCCTCCACATCCCCTAAAACCACCGCCACTTTTTCTACCTATCCTAATTTTGTGCCCTCCTGCTACCATACCTTTCCATCAGCTCTTCATTGACTTTCAGTTTTAGCGGGATGAGTTTTTCAATATTATGTTAAAACAATTTATGCTACCACACCCTTCCTAAATCGCCTTTTTATCCTCTTAGTGCTATATCTCAGTTATATAACACGTTTAATTTAGCGTTACATTTTTAGCGTGACGGTTTTAGTGATTACAATCATTCTTTTATAAAGAAATTTGAAAATATTTAGGTATTTTGATAAAAGTTAATGAAAAGTAACCGTAATAATAAATTAGATAATTTCATAAATAATATAACCCAGAGCTCTTTGGCGATGACTCCATTTCTTTATAACGTGAAAAAGAATGCATCATATTAATTTTTAAACATTTCGTAACAGTAGTAAAAATCTGTATCCAAAAAGTAGAGATGTCTCTTAAATGAATATCCCTTATACTTTCAAATGTTCTTACTTTTATTTAGCGCTCTAGGTTTTTGTTTTAATATGAGGGAGGGGATGAGAAAGCGATTAGAATAACTTTCTCGTTGCTCGTGGTTAAAAGTACCCATTGATTACAGAAACTCTTGATAAGGTCATTTTGTTAATGTAAAGTGTTATATATCAGAACAGTTGGTTAACAGGGTCAAGTCGTATAAAAAATACGGTTTTCAGCACTGACTATGTATTTCTAACAAAGAGGTGCAAATTATGCGCCAAACGCAACAGCACCAAATTTTGGATTTAAAAGTTAAATTTTATTGGTCTTTCGGGAATACCAAATGTGTAAAAACTTCATTGTCGTTTAATCTCTTCAAGCAAAACATAAATAGCTTTTTGCGAAGTCCTCTGTCTGAAGCTTTTTGCTCGAACGGATCAAACAGTAATAGAGCTTTACGCTTGCGAAATGTTAAGTTATTCTTGAATTTGAATACAAAATTATTCACGAAATTTACTGACAATAAAGTTTTTTACACTGAGGAAACAATATCGCACCTGATGCCATATAAATAGTATTATTTACAATGTAAACTAACCTAAAATTAAAAACTCATAAATCAATATGCAATTAAAATTTACCGTAACATGAAAAAGAGTTTTTATAGAAAACCTTTACGATGTCGATATTGAAATATATTACGAAATGATTATCTCAGTTTACATTTAAATGATATTTTAACAAGCTTTCTACTATTAATAATAGAAAGAGGAACAATGTTGCGCTAAAATGAAATGGATCCGTTAACATCTAAATATATGGGAAATTCATGAATGAAAAGGAGATGAATTTTACGACTCTACCCATGGACCTATGGGGAAAATTACAGGGTGAAACGCAGCGTTAAATGGTGTTAGTTTTGTAGGTGTGACACCGCGAAATCAGAGACTGGGGAAAAGTGCGCGAATAACGTAATGAATTTTTTCCGGCTGTTTTGATGCGCACATTATTCAATGTGCTGCAAAGGAGATAAAAGGTTAATTTTTTAATTTTCTTGTTATTTAATTGATTTTCTATTATTTTGAGGTTATACGAAATTATATTTTCTTTATAAAATTGCCATTTCTAAGTGATGACGTCACGTTATTTACCCAGTCGTACTTGCCGAAACTGTTACTAATTAGAATCAATTGCAGTGACATTTTGGACAAATGTTTGTACTCTGTACTCAGTACTTTTTTTACTTTGAGTTTTATTGTACCCAGTTCTAACTGAAAGTAAATTTCACACTTTTCGAAAAGTTTATTTTTATCATTCACATTCACTTTATCTTATACCATTATTTCCTACGTGACCATTTTAATGCCATAAGTTTTTATCTAGAAAACGTTGAATATCATAGATTTCTGTCTAGAAAACGTTCAAAATCATAGGTTTTTATCTATAAAACGTTAAAAATGTTTAAAAGCATAGGTTTTTGTCTAGAAATCGATCACATTAATTAAGAAAAATGTCGTATAGGGAAAACCTTGTTCTTCTCGATTTTACAGTCTATTTTCGAAAAACTTTGCTCAAAATGAATTATGTCTAAAGTAGGCTAAACTGTATGTTTAGAGAAAATAGTATTCCTCTATTATTTTTTAAATTTTCAAAAATCTTACTTCAGAATCGGAAAAAGCCAGTCGTTCAATTTTAGAAATCATTTTTTCAGCAATTTAATCAATGTTGCTCGATTCCCAGGCGAAAAATCAATTGACACTTTTTAGTAAAAAAATCAAGTGTATTTGGTCCATACAAGCATCCTACCGTTCATACCGTATTCTTGGTTGATTCGCATGTACAAGTACGCTATCTGAGTTTTGCGCACGTTAACTGCAGAGCATGCGGCATATTGCCATATTGTTCTATCCATCTGACAGATTAGACAATAGAATGAGTAACGAACCTACCAATTATAGTACTCATGGTCGATTACTCAGATGCATCCTTCCATTATGGTTTAACATTATTAATTCTGAAGAAGCGAATGTGAAAAAGTGCGACCTACCGCGTTTGTGCAGCGTAACCCTGATAAATACCAGTTTACTTCTGACAATAGTGTCAAGAAGTTATGTTTAACATTTCTACGGTTACTGTATCTTTTGACAGTACTGATGACGTGAAACTCAACAACTGTGTTACATTTTTAACTGTTTCTAATTTATTTCCCTGAATCCGTTCGTAATATTTTGGGGGTTCATCTGGGATTGTGACTGTGTAAATACAGTACAATCTTACACCTATAATGTCGACAAAAATATCTTGATAATAATTTCACATTTAGTGGCAGTTCTTAAAGATTTCTTACAATCGAATCATATAATCAGTTGTATATTTTAACTGAAAAATATAATAAACTAGGGGTAGGCGGATACTGTGTAATTCGGATTGTCAGATATTTTAACCAGACCCGGCAGGTCCAAATCCAAATAGGATTTTGATTCGGATCGAATTATGTAAAGAAATTTGGATTACCTGAATAAGCCCGAAAAAACCTGGTTATCGATAAAGTCGGTTAATCGGTTAAACGGTTTCCCCGGTCAAATTGGGTTACTTGTTCATTTTGAAATTTTAAAACTATTAGAAATTCTTTGAAAATAGTTCATTCAAAGAATTTCTAATTTAATAATTTCAAACCTATCTCGCAGACACCTATAACAAAATCTATAACAACAAACAAAAAATGCTCAACAAACCCTTTTTGCCCCTCTCTGTTCCAGCAGACGTGGCGCTGCAGCGTCTGCAGGCGGAAACTGGCACCGCGTGACCAACCGGCGATTGGCAACGAGTCGACCGAGGGCTCGCTGGAGGTGCCGATCGAGGGCCTGCAGAGGCGCCATAGCGACGCGCGCCTCGGTTCCCAGGCAGGCGGCCTTGGCGGCGGCGGTGGCCTCGGCGTTGGCGGTGTGACCGCGGTCGGGGCCCTGGGTAGCGGCTTGCTGCCGCCCCGCAGTCCCGACCTCAGACGGCACTCGGACGTGTCGCCCGCCAGTCTCAAGGACCTCGAGAAGGTACGTAATCACGGCGAGTTGACTGGTTGTTGTCTTTTGTTGGCAGAGCGTGTGTGTGTGTGCAAATATGTATATATAGCGTAACCGGACCCGGTTTCTGATCGGGTCTCAATTTTGTGATTATTTCTTTTGCATAAATTGATGGAATGCGTCGTAAAACTGTACAACTCGAAAAATTGATTTAATAACGATTCAAAACAATATTTATATTTCTATTTGTAACGAGAAATGTTTCTTGGGTTTCGGCACCATTTTTTCACGTCACGGACCGTATATATATATCGTACTAGGTGATGCATTTTGTCTCGAGGATAACTGCTGATTTATGAGTAAGATGGTGTTGGCAAACTCTGTCTGTGACGTGGGAAATAAAATCGAGAGAAAGTTAACTTACAGTTCACGGCTTTCCTAGTCTCAACGCAGTCAACCCCATCATATATTTACATGAACACAGTGCGGTTACGTGAACGACTAAACACGCTAGAGGGGGCATTGCCAACTAGTACTGGTGGACAACGTGCAATCCCGGCCGGCTGCCGCTTATGTACTGAGTAGCGCTCACAACCCACCTCTTTGCATTATCAGTGGTATTCCACACTTCGCGATCGCGTTATCCGACTACGTACGAGTATCAAACGTTCGGCAACTATTTTCTCTCAACTTTCATGCTCCTTTTATTCCCACGCTTTAGTTTCTGATTTTAAACAATAACCTAAATTGATAACCTTATTTGTTTCATTCGAAGCTTCCTTTTGATCTCCGGAAGAATTATATAATACGATTTATATTGTTTTACTGCGCATCGTCTCTATTGTTACCTAAATCTTATTGCTACAAAATAAAATATTGCAAGACTTACTAACTTATTTATTGTTCACCTTTTTACTATCAAATTCGAGAATTATTAACTCGAAATACTCTTAATTACAATCAGAAACTGGGTGTATGTTTATGCTCTGATATCGTTGGCTTGTGTGTATGCTAGTTATTGACATGATTTTGTTGATGAGAAGGCATTCTTTGATTTTATTTTATTTGGGATTATTGGTTATGGAAGCGTAATACAAATATGACGCAGAATGGATATAAATCGAAATGGTGTCAGAAGTGGGTCAATGAATATTTTGGAGTATCTTCGAGGTTACTTTTGGTCGACATAGAGCTGTTATTAAATTTTGTGACTATATTCAAACTCTTTGTCAATAAATCTTCGTCTTTTATTTCAAAGTAATTTGGACAGCGGGTTTGTAGTCAGCATTCTAATATCTTTGTTATCCTAATCTTATGAAAAACTTTAAAGAAGTATTTAATGTATAAAGATTTTTTTATACATCTAACTTTATTATTTTTTACTATTTCAAGTACTTTGCTTACCCTCAAAGGTATATTTAGAATAAAATTTGTTGTTCAAAACAACAAATTAAAATACTTATAAAGACTAAAAAAGTATTTCAGATTTGTTATAAAAGACAAGATGTAATTAAGTGGATTTTGATCTGCAGCTATCAATAGTTAAAGAATCATTTCAATAACACTCGAAATTTAAAAAAAATATATATACATATATATATATATATAGTGTTTTTTTCGATTAAATGTAGAATTTGCCTTTACAGTATTGGGTACATTATAAGTATCCACTTTGATAAGTATTAAATTTCTTACGTATTAAAACCCAGTTATATTTTTTCCATATCTTTATTATCTGAAGCCCATTATTTCTAAATTTAAATACTGATTGGAAAGCAAAATTTCTTTATGGAATAAAAAACTATAAAATAAAAATAAATAAAATCATCAATAAATGAAGAAGAATATATAGAATGATAAGCGCGCTTATTCAGAAATAATTGTACATACAAGATGTATTCCCGAGCACTATAATTGCCGCGCGTATATGTGCCCGTGTGTATATCTGTAGCTCAATATTGTCAGGAGCTCAGCGCGATAGACTCTCGCCTCGTCGTTATGCATCGCTTCGTGCACAGCGGGACAAAATGCGCAAGCCGTGGCGAATCCATACCGTAGTCGTCGTTCGAGCGAAAGCAATTTGCAGATGCGATCTGCTTATTTCTCTATTCCCATTTATAGATGCTTTATATTCCTCGAGGATGAGAGCCTAAAATGATATAGGTATATGTATATTTATAAATTATAAATACATGTTATTTGCATCGTTCAGAACTTTCGTTATCTTTTTTCCCCTTTTATGACGATTGAAGAAGGTATGGATAAGCGATGAATTGCCATTTTGTGTGCTGTACTGAATTTGGAAGCCCATCAGCACATCCATATTTATATGCAATGAGTTCACATTTTACGTTGCTGGTCCAGTGTTGCTTGTTGTATCCTAATGTTGATGTGCTAAAATGAATATGTTATCGATATTGTCATACTTCGTAATAACTACTGATGTAACCGTACAACTATTTATTTGATTACCCTCTTTGATTGAGAGTGAAAAAATTTAGTACATACAATTAAAATAATTGTACGGCCTAATCAAGTCTTCATTCTCACTGTATAATATTACCATTGTAAGTTTCATTTTGATCATATATTTTTTCAATTTTCAGACACATGATTGATAGAGTATTGTCAATCTTAAAAAATGTATTCGACCATTTTATCTTCATTTATATTATTCCTATTAAAACCATGTACGGACCAATCAACACAAAGTATTTTAAAAGCCGGAGTATCGTATTGTACGCGTTTACAATTTCACTTTTATGGACCGTATCACGCGTAATTGTCGTGTTGCGCTGTACGTCGGATAAATCGAGTAGCTTTTTAGAAATTGAGAGTTGGATATTCAATTTTAACAAGTATTGCTTTAACAAATACCTTTAGTTTTTTTATATTTTGTTTGCGTAAATTAGATGTTTTCAAGTGGAAAAAAATTATTTAGAATCATTTATACTTTAATAAAGTATATATGGTATTCTTTAATTTAAATAAATGTTTTAATTTAAATAACTATTATTAATACCAACTTCCTTTAGGATATCAAAGTTTTTAATTCGTGCGCAACTTAGTATATTTATTACATAAACGGTACAAAATAAAATTTGCTTTTATAATACTGTATGTAGACTAATACAATTATTTATATAAACCTAATTTAGAATGAACTAAAATCTTTTTAAACTATAAATTAAAAGTATAACTTTTGAAAAACATTTCTTATACATAAAATATACATTGCTCTATATTTTAAAGATACATTCACATTTACGGGAGTTTATGAACTCAATAATTACGTGATGATGAGCGGCCTTATTAATTTTTTTTAAAAGCAGTGCAAACAGATTTCGCCAAAAACGTGGATTAATCCGCATTACATCGACGTAAAATTGATCGAAAATTCATTAGCCGAGCACGTGTTCGCTGTAAAAATTTTATAACTCTCGCTGCTTAATGAATCGGAAAATGAAGCTGAATGCAACGCATTAACAAGTCAATCAATCATGCGTATATTCTGTTGGAGTTTGATTTACGTTACTTTGTGAATATTAATACAGAATTCATTACGGTAGAATGCTCATTATATCGATTTTAATTCCATAGAATACATTTTTAATTAAAAAAGATTATTTTGAAATATTTTAAAATATTTTATTAACCGTTTCGGTCATGACTTTTTTATACGCGGAATAAAATATAGATTTTTTGATAAGTTTAAAGTACAGTGCGAGTTTTCTGGACTTAGAGAAAAAGAATAATTTCACAAATTTGGGACAGTATTTCTTCTTTATAACTTCTATTTCATGTATTTAGATACCAGAATACATATTGAACCTGATTATATATTTGTATGAAGGTATAAGAAAATTAAGTCACTAAAAGAAATAAATTTATAACTCACAATAATTTTTATTCAATCATTTGGAATTTTGCATTTTTATACTAAATTTTTTGGAACAACACCAATATTTTAATAGCTTATTATTACGTTATATTAGAGAAATATCAGTTAAAAGCTAAAAAATTTAATTTATAATAGGTTTAGTAGATAAAAAACTTAGTGTCCTTTAAAATTGACATGGTGACCGAAAGGGTTACCATATCATGCAATATGGGTATGAAAAAAGTTTGATATTTTTAATAAAAGTATTTTTATTACAATTGCAAAATATTATTTTAATATCACAATCTGCTTACCTTGTTCTTCTTAAATTAAAAAATCTATGAGCCCGGTATTGTGAGGCCTTTTCGAACGTTGTTATTGGTACACAGGTTCGCAGCTATATTCTGTATTGTTTATTGTTTTATAAAAGGCAAGGCCTAACTTCGGCGGCTGCACATAAGACACACAATTCTGTAGCCATATTTCTATAATAATATAAAAAGGAATTATATTCAGGGAATTCGATAGTTATTTATATTTCAAAAGTGCACGTATAACCGATATTTATAAAATTGTGTTAGTTGATTTAAATTTTTTTTAACTCTTACGTAGGACGTATGATATTTCAAAATATACGGCATATTGAATAAATGATTGCTATATCTAATAACAATATCTTTTATCCATCATACTTTTTCTTTACTTTCAAATTAGTTTGTACTGGATACATTAGCTTAGTCATATTTGTTTCTGAGTTATTCAATTATTTTAAGTAGAACACGTCGGGTATAGTAAGACCAATAAGTTGCGTTAATCGAAGTAATTAATTCTTCATTATTTAATTTCTAATACAGTCAGTTACTTTTATTTCCTAATGGATTGGCCAATTTAATATTATGCGGGCATAGATTTGTATATTATAAATATTTATACCGCGGTCTCGGGAGTTATAAGATAATAGAAACAACGCATACTTTTTTTTCTGCACCGCGCTTTACCGAATTCAATAATAATAAAATTTAGACGTAATTTGTTTCATACTATTTTGTTTATTGAAATAACAAAACATATAAGAATTTTAAGTTTAACAGACAAAATTAAATTTGAGTATAATATGTAATTGTAACAGTAAGTGGCTAAACTATTGTAAACACTAATAAATTATAAAAAAAAGATGTAAACATTTTAATTATACTTAGTAGTTCTACGTTAGATCGACCGTAGATATAATTTGTTTTTACTTTTTAGCTTTACATTATATTCATTTAATATACGATATATGTCTGAAAAAAAAGTAGTAGGTGCTTGATACTTAAAGGAATTTTTTTCCCCAAATTTAAAATTAAAAGAAAATACTAATGATATTTAACTGAATTATAAGTTAAGAAAAGCATTAGGTAATTAAATTATTTATTAAAGTATTTGAATTTAAATACTATAATATATTTTACGTGTAATTTTGAGTACACTAATGCTAAATTCTATTCATTCGTTTTAAATACTGGAAAATAGCTTTTAAGGAATTTAAACATTTAATAAAAAGCTTTTTTAACATAAAACTAATAATTTATAATTGAAAGAAATCTTAAAAATAAGGATTGGACTCTTTCATCGTACATAGACATTTATTTAACGCTGAAAAAGTAAAAAAAAAATGTTTTCATAAATCTGAAAAGTAATCTAGTAAACTACTATCGTAATCTTGTAAATGTTTCCAATAATTTGGCTATCCACTGTACCTCGTTTCCTGTACAAAAACAGTGTTATAATCCGTTCATCGACTCCTCGCTCATCCGCGCTAATCTTCTGGCGACTCTCTTTTTCGTCGTGCGCAAAACACAGCGCCGCCAAAAGTCGTATACACGCTCATCATGCCAATTCGCAATATACTGGTTTTATCGCCCGCGGAGCACGTGTGACGCAAATCCCGCGACCGCCAGATAATGCCGCGATTTTTCCATGAATTATTTATACGAGTTTCCTTCCGGCTTGCGAGGCGGCATTTTTCTGTTGTATTTCTTCTGCTCGGACGTTCGTTCTTTGGGTGAAAAGCAACGAGGTGGATTTTGTCATTTTGCAAGAGAAAATATTTTTGAGCTTATTTGGAACAAAAATAGAGCAAGTACGCGAGGCACTTTTTTTAAGATCTAAAGTTGTTTTATTGTAGATTTTCGTTAAAAGAAAGGACAGGGTATATACGCTTTATAATCATGAAAAAATTAATTCGAAAGTTGTTCGTGAGGTAACATAAATATAGAGATATTCATTAACGCTACAAAACTGTGATGCCATAGGAAATAAATTGGACAGCGGTTTTATTTATAGGCTGCATAAACATTTCAAACGTTCGTTGAAAATCAACAGGACATACATTTTTGCACTTTTAAGTTTTTTATTTTTTTTTTCATTTGACAAAATGCTATAAAAAATGTTTACAGGACACAGCATAATAATTATTTACAGTATCGCTGCCATTATATACATACAGCTCGTCAAGATCCCTAAAAATACAGCTATAAATCATTGACAAATATGTGAAATAATACTCACGATATTCACGCTTTACCTTGTGTATTT
Source organism: Gastracanthus pulcherrimus (assembly GCA_949152435.1). Taxonomy (NCBI): domain Eukaryota; kingdom Metazoa; phylum Arthropoda; class Insecta; order Hymenoptera; family Pteromalidae; genus Gastracanthus; species Gastracanthus pulcherrimus. Next base: position 153,364,339 of record OX424576.1, read on the forward strand.
GTAAAAAGCACATATTATACGCATAAACTACATTCATTACACACATACGCACATATTATTTAAAGTAACAATAATTTTAAATGTTGTCAAAGTAAGATTAACTCTGTAAAAAAAGTTTTATTATGATTAGCGGTTTTATTAACCCATTTAGATACGCGCATAAATTACGAAAGATAGATGGATTATAACTATTGAGACGCCTGTTTCATGTAGAGAAATAAATAATGGAAAAAGGTCAATTTTCGCAATTAGCTTAAACAATTATATTTTAAAATAGATATTAAAATATCATTATTCATAAAAACTAATAGCAGAAATTCATTCTACGAGAAAACTTAATAAAGAAACAATATTGAATTATCCTTAAAATTCATCTATTTTGTTATAAAAATGATATAAACAATAAAATAAAACTCAAGTGCATATGCCTTATTTAATAGATTGAACATTTCTATTTCAAAATAAAAGGTTTCAATGATAAGTAATTTTTTTTCATATAGTAATATGTTTAAACAATAATTGTTCAATAACATTTTGAAAATATTGGTTTTCCACGTCATTATTATTTCTAGACGTTTATTACCATCTATCCTTTGTAGTTGAACTGTGGGTCTAGATATGTTAAGAACATGACGAACTAACTATTCATATCACACAGCCATCATTTACAAAACTCCACTCCACAAAACACAAACATCACATGTACAGCCAATACCACGCAACGCCGTGCACTCAGCAAACATTAAACGTCACACCTCCCCGCCTTGGCTGATGTCGTTTGTCATTGCAACAATTGCAACTCTCCAACACCCACGAACATACAGCGAGTCGTTTCTGCATTGAAAAACAAAACAAAAAAATACAAGAAATTAATGTGCCTGTCCAAGCCCGCCCGCCCGTACCCCTACATGTTGCCGCTGTGTCGTGCCTGTGAGCCCTAACCTCCTCGTAACGTTCGCAGTTTCGAAAGGTTGCAGGAGAGCGTCGCAGTGAGGACTGGGAGTGGCGCAGCAAGTCGAGGAGCGGCTCGCCCGAGCGACAACATCAGCACCAGGACCAGCAGCCGATGCGAGACCGCGACCGGGACCGAGGTGGTGGAGGGGGTGGAGGAGGAGGTGGAGGGGAGAGGCAGCGAGGTACTAGTCCACAGCGATCAGGAAAGATGACGGGTGAGTCGAGTTAGAGTTACTTAGTGTTATAAAAAGAGAAAATCAATTATTATTAGACCGGTCCTTTTGTTGGGATCGGAACTGCTCTGTTCGAGTTTCGCTATCAAGGGCAATTTTTGACAGTGTTGTCTTTAAAAAACCTACTTAGACCCTTTTATCATAGTTTCGAATATTGCCACCAGGGAAGATTGTCGACGCAGTTGTCGTCCTTCCGATCCCAATATAAATGAGGAACGTAGGCTGCTATAAAATATGAAGACGATAAATTCGGCGTACTTGAGAACAGAGTCCTTATAAATATATTCAGGAAATAAATGGATAAGAATAATCTCAGTGGAAAATATTTATCTAGAAGTCCAGTTAAAAATCCAACTTAAATCCATCTGGAAATCTGGCCAAAAACCATTGGAATTTCACGGGATTTCAGATTTATTTCACTCTTAATTCGCATAGATTTCCAGATATCGTTCTAGTCATATCGATATAGATTCACTACTGGGAATCCGTGTCTTTTTCCAGTTGGATTGCTATAAAATCTCTTTTAACGAAACATGGTGACTAGTATAGATGCTATTATCAGGATGGTAATGTATTAACCAGAGACCATATTATGTAGAACGGTCTTTTTGAGAAAAGTCCAACAGGAAATCCAACTGGAAAACAGATCTAGATTCCTAGTTAGAAATGTGTTTGATCTTACTAAAAATCTACTGAAAAACTACCTAGATTAGTCATATATTAATAATCTACGTATGCAAACTGAGGGAAGAGTATCAATGTGTATGTGACGTTTGTATGTAGTGTCAGTGTATGCCGCTCGGTGCACTGATTGGCTGAGCGACGGGTCACGGGACTATATCACTTTTATTCCTATATTAATGTAAAACTAGCTGGCACAGAAAGGAGTTAAAATTGACTTCTGAGAAATAGGACATTATGCGTTTGACTGGATGGGATTTGGACAAAATAGAGAAGACTATCGATTGTATGAACAAGGCCATGAACGATATAGGTTTTTACAACTATTAATGATGGCTGCTGTGATATAAACATTATTTTGAGTACCATTTATGACTGGCTTATGTAATAAGAATAATAAGAAAAAAAATTAAAGCAAAATTGAAAGAACTTTAAAGATGAAACGTTGGACAAGAGTTAGGTTGTTTACGATAGGAATTAGATAAATTCACAAGGTTCCAAAATATATTATATAAGCCCAAATTTTTCAAATTTTAGAAAGTAAAGAAAACTTTCAAACCTATTCCGTTATTTAGATAACAAAGAAATCATAAAAAAGAATTCATTTTGAACCCAAAGGAAACTGGTCTTACAAATTCTATGAAATTAACAATTACAATCAAATATAGCCCTGCCCGTACTGTGTCATTGATAATCTTGTAATATAACAATATATGTAAAATGGTATGGGTTTAAATAGGTGTATATGAAAAATTGTAGGTAAGACGTAGAGTTTTACGAGCTTACATATCATCATCTCTATATAAATATAAGATCTAATATATTTGGAATTGTATATTTTTATGCAAATGAATATTTAAATTTACATTTTTAGAACATATATACGCTGCACTTTTTAAAATTTCAATTTCGTAAAAATGTATTAAATGGTTTTATTTAAATGTACTATATTCTGCCTACTTAGTTTTATGCACCATTAACTACTTTGTCGATCAAATAACATTAAATTTACAGTCATTAAAACCGTTTTAAAACATACTTTAAAAGCAATTTACTTACTTCGTACACTTCATTCGATCCATGTACAGCTATCCTATAAATTTTTTAAAGTACAAAATGCATGAACCAACTTAAAATGTTTGGAGTTTTTAACTTAAGGAGTTTTTAAAAATTCGATATATTCTAATTAAAGTAAAATTTGCAGCCGTGTGAAAAAGGTCACTTTGAATAAAAAACTTTTTCGATGCGGGTTTTGTTCAATTGAATTGCATTTTAACAATTTTATTTCCTTATTTGGCTCTTGTTTTAAATTAAACTATCGAGTACATGGGGAAGGCCACGGGTATAGATAGAATCATTATACCGAATTCGTTTGGCATTTAATTCCGACGGCTGTTCAAACTACAAACAACACTCGTAAAATGTATGGTTTTGTGAGAGACATAGCTGCACCGCTGCTTCGATTTTAACGCTAAGCGCATTTTATTGGAGGAAGCAATATTCCATATCGGTTATCGACTGAGTAGAGAAAGAGTCAGGTATCGAATTTTGAATTTTTCATGCGGTCACTCGTTTCGTACAATTTTATAAAAACAGGTAGAATAGGAGAAAGTGATACAAAAGTGGTACATATTAATATTCATGTTATTATAATCAATTCAGTACATGACTGACTGAAATTTTGTCATATCATATATTTATATATTAAGTTAATAACTTTTAATATTTGTATTGCTTCTGATATTCTATTCGGTAAATAATTAAGATTACGTATTGTGTACCCCCTTTACCAGTATATCAGTTGTAACGATAATGGGATTGAGATGTTTCACGATTCAATTAGTAATTAATGCTACATGATACGAAAACTCTTGATTTATCAAGATAAACATGTTATCTGCAGGTGTATAGTTTTATTCGTGGAAAATAACTGAAAGATCTGTCAATGAGTGGACGATTTTTTTTTCATTGTTTTGAGTTTAAAAAATATGAAAATCACGAAAATGTTAAAAGTAAAATACGTTGAATAAAAGTAATATGACCACATCCTATTTTTAAATATTTCTTTAAATCAAACTATCTATGTTTATTTATTGCTTTTGATAGCTGAAAAACTAGTTTTTATTTTACGTAGTATAATTTAGAATATCTTTTAACTAATTTTGAATTTTTAAGTCGGATATGTAAAAGAATTGATATACATCAATTAATTAGGATGTTACATACAAATAAATTCAATTTTTAAGTGTATTAAATAGAATATCATAAAAATTGGGTCATATTTCTTATAATATGATATTTATATTTTGTTGATATTTATATTTTGTGACGAACATTATGTGATATAATTTCCTGAACGATGATCTTTGTAGGATAAATTTTTAGGTTTATAATTTTTTTTGTTTATACAAAACTAAAGTTTCTATCTATCTACCTATTTCTTTTCTTAAAAATAATAAATTCAAACTTTATAGATATTCAAATCTTTAGAATATTTAATATTATATAAATATACTTCTATATTACGTGATGTCACGATACTATATGTTAAGGTAACGTTACATGAATTTCAAATCGTAGTATCTCACTTTGATTTTTATTTAATTACAATTTAAAAATACAATCCAATGACTAATGTAAAGTAATTTAAATAACTGTAGTTTTCGTACCATACTGAGCAACCAATCATATTTAATTAAGATGTGAGTTGACTTTTTCAGAAATGGATTTGCAAACAATCGCTTCCGAACTCAAAATCACAACAAATATCCCTTTCTTAGCACATAATTTTCAGTACAAATTTCATTATTCATGCAATGCCGCCAATTTTCAATTTACTCGCAAATTATTCCATCGCCCGACTCTTGAGCGCCTTCACCCTCAGCGTCGCCATTTTTCTCGAACGTCGATCGAGAATAACACCGAAGAATACACGTCGCGTCGCGCCATCCGTTATTTGCATCTCGAGCGAGTGCGATTTTTCATCGACGTCTCCGCGCGACGTGACACCAGCAGCCGACGCGGCAGCTGCTCTTTATTCGCCGCATTTTTCATGTAAAACGCTCGTTTTAATTTCTCGCCGCGCCGCGCGAGCTTTTGTCGTCCAAGCTTCGCGGGATATCCGGTTTAATAAAGAAAATTCGCGTCCGCTGCGTAGCGCGCGGCAATTGAAATCGACGGCCGATTGAAAAATACACTGGCGCGCGAAGCTGCAGCTGTTAGAGAGAAAGAGTGGAAGCGTGGATTCCGTTTATTAACTCGCGCGATCGCTTTACAGCGACGGACAAATACCGGCAATTTGCAGCCTCATTGTGCTTGTCTTTTTGTTTGCAGATATCTTTTTCATCCTCTTTTAATTGCGAGAGCGAGTGTTTTTCTTAAGCTTTGAGAATAGATAGAAAGAAAATAGAAGTTTGTACTTTTAATACAATTTGTTTATAGTTTCGATAGATAATAGTTATAGTTTTTATAGAAAAATCGATATTTGCTAAAAGAAAAACGTTATCTGTGTTTGTTTTGTATTTGAGTTGAATGTGTATCCTGGAGAAAATAAAGAGTTAGAATCGCTTTTCTTGACGTTAAAATAAAATTTATGCCCATCTGAACGAAAATAGCCCCTTTTTTCCCTAAAAAGCAAGACCAAAATAACACTTTTTACCCGCAAATCACTTTTTCCCCGAATTTGCGGGAAAAAAGTAATTTTTTTCCTAGAGAAAAAAGTGACTTCACTAGAAAATAGTCAAAATTCCTTTATTTCATCAAGTTCTACCAAGAACCCTAATTTTCGATTGTATTTTAACAGTCCATTAGTCCCGCTTTTCAAGTAAATAAAGGCCACAGTTGAGATGGGCATAAAGTACTATGTATACTATTTAAATAGAAACCACCTGAAAAAATAACCGCATCTCCTTTTTTGGGGAGCATAAATCAAAAATAACGTCAAATTGTAAATAAAAATTCTGACAATAGTAGTTTAATATTTTTTTAAGCTGTTGTAACCTACATATAGAAAATATGAAATGTTTTATTTTAGGGAGAATCAACGCTTGCATCGGTAGATTCTACCTTGAATTTCTGGGTGTATACGTCTTTAGAGAAAAACTATATGAAACGAATTTCGAACATTTCGATGAATGTATTTTGAATGTATTTAAAAGTATATATAAAAATTAGAAGTAAATTCTGGAATGCTAATGGTCAATTGTTTGTATGTTATAATGCATTTCTTTGCACGCACTGCGCATTAGAAAGTTAAATCCAACCGAAAACGTGTCAAGCCATACTTGATGAGGTGCCCATGCTCAAATAGAAAATAAGTTAATTCCGTGTTAAAATATACATTTTAAAACATTTTTATTTTTGAGCGACAGTTGGTTTAACTGAATTCGGAATATGATTCAGTGGTGCATTGATGATTAATAAATACAATCTCTTAATTAAAACGTAATCGGAGCAGGCGTTCGTGCATGCATGACTCGTCCATTACATCTCTGCCATTTCTTAATAATCCGTTTCGTATTTAATTAATTCTATCGAATAAAGGATTAACTTGCACATTCACATATGCAAACGAAAGTAAAAGCTACAAAACCTATATTTTGACTAAATGGCACACAAAATTTCCGGCAAAATATTATAGATTATAATAATGCTTATGGAGCACAAAAGTAATTATGGTTCTTTAAAATGTGGATCAATTTGGAATTAGTAAGAGTACAGTGTATATAATAAATCATAAACTTACAGAATAGAAATAATTTTCAGGTTAAAGAAAACAAACATTGCACCATTTCTTAGCCTGTTTTAATCTAGATTTCGTCAAAATTATTTATTACTGTATAGATACTTTTAAATAAATGTTATATTATCTATAAAGTAAGTTATTTCGTACTATTTCCACACCATTTTATGTAAACTTGTTTCCTATTACTAAAGAAAAAAGAAACAAATATTCTATCTACAACAGACTAGTAAAACTGTACAATAATTATGTGCTATGGCTAATAAAATAAAGAAGGATGTGTAAAAATGGTGTATTTTTCCCCAGAGAATGTAAGATATTTATCATTTATTGGTATTTTTTATGACATGCATCTTAATTTTAGAGTTCTTCTGTACATCTAGAAAAAATTAAAAAACACTAAAGAATTAAATTATGTAACAAAATCTTTTACAATTTTGACATTTTTTAATACTTTAATTGCTATTTAATATAGAATTTTATACTCCAAGAAAAGTAGTAAAAACGGTTATTCAACTAAGCTAAATATTTTCCTACAATCTGCATAACATATAGTTTACAAAATATAATATTACCAGATAAATATAATGAGAAATTACTATAAACTTGCTTTCTCTTTATAAAAAAAAAGCTGACACCTTATACACATTCTTCTTTATAAACTCTAAAAACAACATAACCTAAGATACTCAAATATTTTTATTTATTTAAAATTCCATCCACTATAATATTTTGACTTTTCTGTCTAATTCACTGATACTGTATTATTAAATCATTATTTGGTTAGGTAGTTCTTTAAAAATACGTAAATTTTGAATAATAAGGCAATTTTTTTTAAGAAGCCTCTGAAAAGAGCTTTGTACGATTAAAATAGCAAAGTATTTTTTAAATTTGTGTTTGATGTGATCTAAGCAATTATATATACTATAAAGGATGTATCGTTGGGACTTAAACCTCTATCACTATAAGCCACCCACGCCCTGTCAAAAAAATTGAGGTATACTTCCAGGTGAATTCCTAGTTGGATTTCCTGGATTCTCACCTGGATGTACTAGATTCCAGTTGTAACTGACTAATTTCTAGGCTGAAAATACGGGTCTCTTTTGCAGCTCAAATTCCAGTTAGGTTTCCAGCTATTTTCTCGAGCATCCTACTGGAAAATAGACCTAGATTCTCATTCTGAAAATCCAATCAAATTCTGATGAAATTTAAGCACATTTCTTACAACATGCTTTGCAGTTCTATGGTAAAATACCATCCATGTACACTGAGAAAAGAGTTTCATCAACACTGTAATAAAAAATATGTTATACGCAAAGTTGCTACTAGAGGTATACGTATGGGTTTCAAACCAAACTTCATTGTCTTTTAATGATTAATAAAATTTTTCGAAAATTAAGTATGTATACCTGGATTGAGGGTAATATATTGACAAACTGAAACATAAACAAACTTTACGATTGACATTGCTGGTATGACTATACCGTATCCTTACGGTAAAAATATAATTATAATATATATTAGTATAGCTATGGTAGCAATAAATTGTTTCCTATTATCCCATCTAAACACAGTTCAGCTCGCGCTACCGAATTCCATTTATTCCAGCGAAACATTCTTCCCAATAATAACGCAAAAAATCTCTCTTCCTCCATTCGCAGACCAAGACAACGGCGGTGGATCCGATCTACTGGACGACGAGGAGGATCGCAGGCACCGTTCGCGCAGACGCAAGTCCCGGGTTACGCGCCAGCACTCGTACGACGACGAGATCAAGAACGCGGCCATGGCCGCGTCGTTGTCCGCTGGGGCGGGCGGGGGCCACGCCGAGGCGGCCGCCGCCGCCAGTGGAGGAGGTTCACCGGGTCTCGGGCTGCCGGTTCAGCTGGCGAGGCGCGCCTCGGCCTACGACGTGTACTCGGCAGGTGGCGCCGGCGGATTGGCGGCGATCGTCGCGCCCCAGCATCGCTCGTCCATATCCACGCAAGGTTGGTGACTCGTTGATTGTGCCGATGCTCTTCGACTGAATTTAGATGCCATACGACAGTATGATAGGGTTGTAGATATTTTTAATAGAATTCGACGACTACGGATTGGGAATATACTTTAAAATGTAGTATAGTAAATATGTCAGCAACTGTTTTGTGTGTACGTTAATTCCTTGTGCAGTGCCTTCACCAATGGCATACGATACCTACGATACTGTCATACGACATCTATGTAAGTTAATCTATATGCTATGATCTGATAGAGTTGTAACAAATATTGTGATGTCTAGAGTCGATATTCTCGGATGAGAATATCAGGTATATTAGGAACTAAATGGCGGCGCTCGCGGTGCTCATAATTATAAGTATTTGCTAGAGACTTTAGTAGGTATATTGACATTGCTCGTATAATTGCAGAGACACTATCGCCATTTGTTGGTAAAAAATAATAGTATTTATGGAATCAGGCCTCATTTTGATATTCGTGTTCTTCTAGATCTAGTCGTACCTATTTCTTACTAGATAATGCGTTTCACTCCAGGTCGGCGTACTCGACTCATCAGTAAAGTAGGACGATCCTGCCTTAGACGCGAGAATAAATGAAGAACAGTAAACAAATTATATAAGAAACGTCCGACTACATGGCCAACTAAACCCGATAGAGGAGGTGACACCCGATGTCACCGGTGGGTGTTGATCACTCGCTGCCAGCTCTTCAGGTTACCGGCAGTTTTCCCTCAATTGTACTCAATTGTTCATCCAATTGTTTCTAGAAATTTCCCCTGATTATACTCACGTGTATACTGAGCAGTTTTAAACACTAACGTAAACAGATAATACTTTTTGATTTATTCGGAGCTTTCTTCTTTTTTGTATTTGAGTAAAGCTTGCCAATTGAAGATGAATTTTAACTAGACCGAGTGTTTCTTTAAGGTTAAGGAAGAAAAATCATCGAAAGCCTCAATTTTAATAGAATTAGAGGATAATCAGTACATGCATATATGCATATTTTACGTAACAGACTAACACATTGCATTAAAAGTGATAAAACTGATATACGCTAATGAATCTATTTAGAAATCTGAAACTCTCTTGAATGGACGTGAACTACTCGTTCGCCATTGTGTGTACAGTACAAATGAAATTAGAACAATTCGTTCTACTCGCGACAACTCGTCGCCGGAGTATACAAACAAACGAACGCACCACTCCGCCGCAAAATCAACAATTCATTTGGCCTTTTTTAACTCCCGCGCCGTCTGACGATCGATTACCCCTAGTTATACACAAAGGATCTATCCCCGACGTAACGCCAATAAATCCGCGAGCAAGGCAAATTTGTTCTCGTCTTTCGCTAAAACAAGAAGGGCGGTGAATTTATACCGACTCGATTGCCTCAAACTTTGATTCTCGCGTCGCGTTTACCCAACCCTACGCGCGCAGTTTGCATCTGTAAGGTCTGCACAAAACTTTGAGAGGACGCTCGAATCGCGTGTACGTGCGATTCAATTATCCTGCGTTTTGCTCGGGTTCGTAGTCGCATGAAGAAGTAAAGGGCATTTTGCTACGGTCAAGAGGCAGACATTAAATTCGCTTGCTCAGTTAAATTGATTAATGCACTTTTAAACCATAGTTTTGAAGGAACAGACGAATGAAATATTGAACAAAAAAATTGTATCGATGGCTAATTTCAAATGATTGTTTTTCTAAACATATTTAGGGTATGCGTTTGATTTTATTAGGAAACATTAATAAGGTGGTTTTCCTGACAAGATTAATAAACAAGTTTTTTGTATCGATGGGGTTATTGAAGTGCTACGTTTATACAATAAAAACTATAATAGCATGTTAAGTCATAGTTTTATTTTCATGGTAAATAATTTAGAAACAATGTAAATCTGAAAGTAGAAAAAAATTATTGTGCAAGCACCTTTGATTAAACCATATTCAGACTTACCGTGAGAATCTGCGATCTTGCAAATTGAAGCTTTATGCTCTAACCTATACCTGTAAATCAAATTAAAAATACAAATGTTTCAAAAATTAATTAAATAAGTATGAAAATAATTGCTTAAGGGTTGTCAAGGACACTGCGAATCCAAAGTCTGAAATTCGAACTGCAGCTTCGTAATCAGCGATCGGAGAAATCTCAAAATTAAACTTCACAAAATTAAAATTAACAGTCATATTTATAGATATAGTATTTCGACGTTTGAGTCGAAGAAGAGGCTAACTTGGCATTTGCCTGAAGAAGAGGCTAACTCAGATTTCGCTTGAAGAAGACGCCGATATCTCGGCGTACGCTTGAAGAAAAGGCCAACTCGGAAATCGTGGAAAGTAGGGTTACTTTATCGAATTATTTTTCGCGTTTAATTTGGTAAAGACTAACAAAAAATAAGTAGATTAATGTTTTCCCCAACCATGGGTTTTGCTATTTTTTACAAAATTAAATACGAGGAATAATTATTTAAAGTAGCCCTTCTTTACTCTATTTCCGAGATAGCCTCTACTTCAAGTAAACACTGAGTTAGCCTTTTCTTCGAGCGAAAACTTAGTTAGCCTCTTCTTCAAGCACACTTCGAGTTAGTTCTTTTTCGACTCAATCGTCGATTTGGAAACCCAGACCGCACACGTAAGCCAACTGAATTATTACAAAGTTTCCGATTATGGTTTCTAAATATATTCTCTTGCTAGAGTTCCAAAATAACTAATAATCTGTTCTTTTTCTGTTTTCAAATATATTCTCAAACGATTCATAAATAGTTTTAAAATTAAATAGGATATGTCCAATTAGTTGAATTCGTATAAAGTCTAAAAATTGCTCATAATATCAATCTTCTTAGTGGAACCACTCGATGGCGTAACGTCCAACCTGCACTGGTTAAATTTCTTTCACTATATAAAACAGAGAAGCATCCAATGTATTACATAACATATGTATTATAGATGTAAAATAATTAAGGGACAATTAACACATATCAGATGCGAATATTTCTATGCTACTTACTATTATTTCTTTCTTAATTATAATAACCAATATTTTTTCTCACAGCGTAGAATGAATTCTTTTAGAACACATTATATTAATAACATTACTTAAAAAATACAGGCACGTTCGAAACTGTTTACGAATTGAAATAAACGGATATAAAATTAAAATGCTGTTGATGAATTTTTCTATATAGATTATGATTATGCTCAGTGCCACAAGTACAAAAAAAACTGTACGGTAACTACCTTTACCGACTGGGAAGGTTTTCCTGAAACAAAAACTCAAAAACCCCAATCAAGAAAAACAAGCGCAAAGAGCCCCTCGCTCGCTTACGTCAAACCTCCAACTGTCGCATCATCAATCATCCCTCATCTTTCATCTCTCTCTGGTTTCGACTCCACAGGTAGCCGCGAGCCGGACACCGAGCGCCAGGCCACGACTGCGGGGGCGCCCTCGTCGCGGCGGCCCTCGTTTCGCGCCAACAAGCCGGTGATGCCTTACGAGAGCGTCGCGCCCGCAGCCGCCGGCGACGACGAGAAGACGATCAATCTCGACGCGGCCGCGTCCGCCGCGCCCGAGGTCGACCAGGGCTGCATACTCATGCCCGACGAGGAGCTGCGCACGCGCCGACGCGGATCCCAACTGTGAGTAGTATAAGCTCTCTCTCTCGATGGATGTTGCTTTCGTTTGTGGTTTTGTTTAAAGAGAAAGCTCTGTGACGATGATTTTTTCGAAAAGCAAGGTTTTTTAATGAATTTCGATGGTTTATGAGTCTGTCTGTAACCTGTATGTGAAGGTATTTGTATTTCGGGCTGAAATGAGTCAACGTTGAACTGAATAGTCTTTAAGGCTAAATGGTCAATATTTTCTGTATATTTTACAAAATAATAGATTTTTACAAATTTTAAAAATAGAAAGATTTGTTTTTCTATTACATTTTTACCTTAGATACGTCTAAAATATGCATAGACTTGTAAATTAGACGTGATTTTCTTTTGATTAATGTATCTTACAATTACTCTCAAGTCACTTTTGTTAATGAAATACGATTTTAAATTTTAAAAATTCGCAAAGATTAGAAATGATATATTTGTCATTTTATTCCTTGGTATATTTATTATTATAATTGTTTACTCTTAAAATAACTTTTAGTAGTGTAAATATTTAATAAATAATTGTGCTTTAATACTCCTTGAGGAAGCATTCTGCTAAAGCTGTTAGTAGTGGATTTTCTTTTTGGGGGAGGGGGGTCGTTAATACGAGGGTGAGGAGACTTGCCCTTTTTTCCGAGAGGGTATTTTTGGGTGTGTATTTTTTGTTGAGATGTGGGGATGAAAGGAACAGATGGACAAATAGGGAGTATATAGTGAGATTTGTTTTTAAGGTGATGTCAAAAGCAGCAGTCACCGATAATTACGAGGGACAACTTTTAATTATGAGTAAATATTTTTCTTGAACATTCTTCCAATAAAAAACAAACAACATTCCGGAGATACATCTTCTCAAATTTTATAATTAAAGGAAAATAGTGCCGGTAACAGGGGAGTTGAACGTCTATGTGACTTGTGTGTGTGTGTGTGTGTGTGTGTGTGTGTGTGTGTGTGTGTGTGTATGCGTGCACCTATGTGTGTATATGTGTGCGTGTGGTGTGTATGTGTGCGAGTGTGTATATATGAATTTATGTTTCCGATCTGAATGTTTAAAAAAGTTCGATAGCCATTTTTGAAATTTAATAATGTTTAAGTTTCGGTTTACTGAAAACTGTTCTATTTATACAATAATCAGCACCTATAAAATGCTTAGTTTTGAGATTGAAACTATACGTTGTTAGTTCGTATGTATACTTGTGTGAAAAATTTTTTGAGTACTAGTTTTACATATAACTGTATTTCTGTAAATTTTTAGGTCTTAAAGTTCATTTCTTACTACGAAGAAAAGTAAAATATAAATAAAATTATTGAAATACTCGTATTTAAGGCTATCTGAATATTACTAGTTTATTTCACACAAAATATTTTGACATTATATTTCTGTTATAAAAAGATCAGAATTTATTTTAACCTTTTCAGTCAACTACCTTAAAAATGCTAAATTAGGTGTGCTTGCTTATTACGTTAATAATTTGAAAACTTACAAAAATCCAAAAGTGAGTTTTTATAAAGAAATTCACTTTATGCATTTCGTTTGGTAAAATATTTTCGTGCAAGTGTTAAATTCTTGAATACTGCATGCGATTATTTATTATTATAAAAAACATAGTACAAATTAATGTATAAATTAATGTAAAATTTGACGTTGCTCTTATTGATTTTGATAATCACAATATCTATTTGAATACAATTACATTTTTGCTTTGTTTATTCGAATAACTATCTTATTTTTATATCCAAATATCAATACACTAGAATCTCACTAAAACGACGAGCGCGGGACCAAATAATCTCGCTAAGAAGACGACATACAATATAACCTCAAATTTGCGATTATTTACGAAGTACTAAGCAAGGTGAAATTTCTCTTACTAAAAGCATATGCTAAAAAGAAAAGGATGTCAACAACATACGTTTTTTACAATTTTAGATATGTTTATATGCTAAGTACGATATAGAAAATTATGTTCGTCGCCTTAATGAATGTTAAAGGGGGGCGTTAGCGAAAGTCCTGTTAACGAGAGACTAGTGTAATTTAACTATTTAGTACAATCTACCAGATGGTAAATAAAAATATTTTATACAAAATTGCTTTCAAATGAACCTTGATGTCAGTGAATACATAAAATCATCCCGTTAAATCGAGACCCTCAATAAGTTAAATAAATCTTCAAAGTAGTATTAAGAAATTGATTTTATCTTTTTTTGAGAGAAAATACTGTGATAAAAAATGATAATCAATTTTTTTAATTTTTTCGGCATCTAAGCGGTCAAAAATAACTTTCTTTCCCGAATCCAAAATCGTAAATGACCTACTTCGACTTGAGGCATATTAGAGTAGAAAATTTCGAGTTTATCAAGTAATAATTTTTAAAATCTAAAAACCACTAATCCTCCAGGGCTCATACGACGCTAACGGGTTAGGAATAAAGAGTCCCAATCGTCATTCTATCACTGTGTATCTCTAAAAACCTTCGAAAAAAGAAGACCACTTTGCATGAGGAAACAACAAATTTTCGTCACAAGAAGCTCGGAGAAAATCTCGAAAATACGGTATCGATCCTCGACTCGTTACAGACTCGATGGACGTCAATGGAAAGCCAATTTCGAGCTCGCCTTTTGAGACGAACTCGTCGGACAGAGACACAAATCGAAAGCTTCCGTACTTTTCGATAAAAATATTCTCTCTTTTCGTAGCTTCATTAGCGAGATAAATGCATTATACTTTCTTTGCAGAAAACGGGTGATCTGCGTAGATGATAATATGAGATTTATATTCATATACGCACAAGTGTAGATTATTTATTACAAAGTTAAGATTTTTCGAGAAAGAAGTTTCATCGACATAATATTAATCTGTCAATTTGTTACGTCCACTTTAATAAGACATTCTTGGCTCATAAAATCAACTTTGATTTAACTTTTCAGCTACAGTTTTCAGCATAAGAAAATATTTTAAATTGTAAATGTATGTTTTGAAAGTCATTTATTTATTTGTTTTAGATCTAAATGCTCGAAGAATGTTAGACATTGAACCATTTTGAGATTTACAGAATTGTCGGATAAAGTATATTAAAAAATCTTATATTTTTATTAAAAGATGTACTGCTTCTAAATATTCCTTTTATCAATTGTTAGTGTTTACTGACTGAATTCATCACTTATATGCAAATCATAATATGGCCAAATTTTAGCCATCTATAAGTACCAAATTGACAAAGTCAGAAAGAAAGTTCTGTATACAGTTTAAAGAATTGTTCTGTAACTTAGCACTTTGAAAACTTATTTATAAAAATGTTATTTATGAGTAGTTTTATGAGTATATTACATTTTTAAAACAATAATATTAGTATCAATACATCATGGCATTACTCATTGTGTACAGTTTCACATTGTATAATACGATAATGGCACATAATGGTTAAATATTAAAATATATAATTAATACAATTCTAAGAATTTTACTTAATTGGTATCATTTGACGAAAACTATTGTATAAAAGTAACAATTATTACTTTAGCAATTTTTCCCATAAAATCGATTGCAGTTGTTCGTTCTTTAAGAAAATCCATTTTCAGAACTTTCTCACACAAAATATAATTCAAATAAATGAATAGTATAATTTTTCCTTGTTATATTTCATATTCCAATGTTATGCCCTGAATCCAATAGTTTTGGGAGTCTATAAACTGTTCGATTTGCTCTGTACTCTCCTATTTAGAGAGAAAGAGAAAGAGCCAGAATCGAGTGTCGAGTCGAGTGTCCGGCAAATAGGACGTCGCTCGGGCGCTCTTCCCACTAGAGAAATAATTAATGCGGCTCGCGCGGACGGTCGCCGCGCGTCACGTGCGATTACCTTTTCAGCCCGCGAGCAACTGTGGATTTGCCACGATTAGGAGAGTTATAGGCGCGACTTTGACGGATGTCGAATTTGGGTTGTGGGTTCGTAGGATTAGCGCGAAATTAATTAGCGATTAATGAGGTATGGAGATTCTTTGATCACGTATGAACGATTTTACGAGCCTGTTAGTTTGTGGTCCGTGGCAATATACTTCTTTATTTTCAGATCTGTGTGCGCAAGTACAGGCACGTGTTGTAGATTTGGTATATGTATGCATGTATAGTATGTATTATAATATGTATAATATGTAATGTAATATGTATAATATATACTAGCAAGAACCACTCGCTCGCGTTTTGAAAGTAATACAAATGTATAACCGTAATTTTTGAACAATATTTTATTATACAATCTTTATTTTAATATTTGATAACTATTTAATATTTAATAATTGAGATGATTATCTCGCACACGTACGTTAGAGGGTCCGCTATTATTATGTGTAGATAGTAGTAGTTAAATACAGATGAAATATTTTAAGACAGGGAGGATAGAAGGTAAATGTATAGAATAGGTCCGGAAGGTAATAAAAGAAATATTTTTAGAAACTGTAACATAGAAAGATAATTATAACAGAATTTTTTCTACACCAGTCATATTCTGTTGACCATTTGTGTATGGGATAAATTTTAACTTACCATTTTAGATAGTAAATTAAATATTTAATGGTTCTGATTTGGTAAAAAATGTTTATTTTAACATATATTTTGAGGAGTACATTTTCTTTAATTACTTCATTCTATATAAAGTAATTAACTCACTGTAGTTTTACAATAGTAACATGCCACGGAGCAGATATTTAGGATATATCTGACATGTATGATGTAGGTCTTGTAGATTCTGTTTGATTCTGCAAAATTATTATAATACAATTTGAAATCATACGATATTATATCAAATAGTATTGAAAAGTCAATGAAAGTTATAATTTAAACTGTCTTATAATAATCTTATGACCTCAAAGTGTAAAAAAATGTAAAAGTAGATACGTTGTACCTTGAATGTACTACTTCTGCAAGTGGTAAGACTCACTATTAAGTCAGGCAGTTTATATACATATATAACTTCAAATATATTTCTCAATATTAACGTTAAAAAAGTTAAATTTTTATATTTAGATAGGTACGTTTTATTCGATTATAGAGTAAATGCAGCAGTTTTGACCACTGTTTCGTTTCTGGCTGTATTTTGACAATGACGTAAAATAAATGACAAATCGTACATTTCAAAAATGAAATATCTTTAGTTGGTTAATAGTACAATTACATAATATCATAAAAGGTGTGATATTCCAATTAATAAGGATGAATAAAATTTTAAAATAGTATGACTACAATCGATACTAAGGTAGCCAAAAATGGTAGATTCACCATGTGTACTAATTTTTTACTACTATAAGATCTACTCTATTATTACAAAGCTAATGTAGATAAAAATTAAAGTGATTGCAGAATAATCTAAAAATGTTAAAATAGGTTAAGAGTTGATATTTAACAGATACAGTAAATTTATACTATTTATTAATTATGCATGAATCACGTTTAGTTTTGCATATAACGACATAATATTACACTCATAATGTGAATACGGGATTAAAGCTTATGAATAATTATAAAATGTAATCTCAGTTAGTTATTCCGCGAAATTGTATTATCAATGTAATTTATTTTAACATGTTTATTTTTATACGTGACATAAATTCATACGTAGAAGTAATTTTGTTTTTAATTATCTTCATTATTACTGTACTTTGTATTATATACAAGTACAAATGTACTTTTATTTTATAAATCTAACGACATCATTTACCACCTTTCTATATAACTAACAAATCTATGATTTGTAACCCTTAGTTATCTTACGTACTTTGACTTCCATCATTAAGCTACGATTGTTAAAAGGAACTAACGTATCTTTTCTAGCTTGTATCTTACGGGCAAATGGGTCACTTTCTAATCCTATGCTTATACACAGGAGTTACGTCCATCTTCTTAGAGACCGTCGAAACCATTTTTTGTTTATTATTAAAAATTTAGACATATTGAGCAAGCAAACTATGTAGGTTAGAATATCATACATCATATGTTATAGACAATATTTTGCAAATAATTAAAAACTATTTTTATTCATTTGAGATTTGTGCAAAAAGCCTTCATAAAAGCATTTATACTCTTCATAAAAAGGATAATGGATTAAGCAACACAATAAATAATATTTTGATTCATGTCAAAATAAAAATAAATAATAATGTTTTAAGGTGATTCATTTACTGACTTCATAATATTATTAATTAACACCTTAAAATAATCTGCACAGTATTGAATACCACAGAAAATATTTTGGGCATAAAAACTTCACTTTTTGATGAAATTCAATTTAAAATATTGATTTGTCTATAAAGTTTACTAGAGTATCAGAAAATTCCAATTCACCAGAACTCCAATTTACAGTAATTCAATTGTAGCAATTAGCTTAACCCGCAATTATCATCGAAGCTTTTCCACTTCCGAGTTATTCAATCATCCGATATTTCAATGTTCACCAATAAACAAATAAAAATTTGAAAAAAAATACTCCTCTTTACTCTTATCCCGCAAATCGTCTCACTGCGACCTAGATTCACCGTTCCGAAAACTGAAAGCTTCCCGCTAATCACGCTCTCCCGCCGACAAACGAACGTTGTACGTTGCGCCCCGCGAGTTTTCGGACTGCGAAATTATTGCGTCGAAACGCCTCTCGGTTTATCGAGCGCGCCCGTGGCAATATACTAGGAGTGTGTGTGCATGAGTGCGTATCTGTGTGCTTGTGTGCGCGGTCAACCTGTTACATTTCGGGGCGGTGCAGAGGCGAAATATGGTTGTAAAAAATCGCTAGGGGGGTTTATTATTTAGGAGAGATTTGAGAATTCAATAGAATGATGTATTGAATGTGTTTTATTGTTTGAGTGGTGGAGTATTTGCGAGTTTACTCGGTGTAAATCAAAGATGAGTCATCGAGCCATAAAGAGTAGAGTAAGGAGTACGAACGAGATTGAAATTAACTAGACATGCACGCTAATAGTCCCCGATCGTTTAGTAACATAAATTGCACAGTCGACGAACGCAAGAGTGGTCAAAGTTTCGACGTATTACAAAAGATAGCACAAAATTCGGAGTAAGTTTGTTAAGATTATTTATATTTAAAAAAGCGTGGTAAAAGAATGTTAAAAGTTAAATTTTGAGTAACATTTAATTGTATTGGTTAGATGTTAAATACTTGGAAATTATTTGAAAATTTCAGGTTATTTATTTATTTATTCGTTCACTTATTAAGGTTATAAGTGTGTGCTATATAACTTTATCGGTATGCAACTGTAATTATAATATTATATCATGAAAAGTAAGAATTTGACATCATTTAATTTGTTTAAATAAGGATTATATTTAAATAGCATGGCTTTTGCTTATATATATACATGTATTATATATATACTTTTTTAATCCCCGTCTCTGCGGTTTACAGCGCCGCTTACAGTCTGAACTTGACGCGGAAAATCGGTCGTTTTTATAGTATTGGGATCTGACTCCTTATTCTAGTCTTCGTGCATCGAGCCATGGATCACGAAAAAGTTAGCCTCATTTAAAATGGTTTCAAACTTTAAGAAACATCGATGTATGTGATTTTTGTTTGTCATAGATCGATTTTATTTATAGTCGAATTAACCATTATAAGGGAAGCTCCAAAGATTCAGCTTAAATGTTGTAATGATCAGTAAAAAATGAACGTGTTAGAGAATATTATGTAAAGAGCTTTTTTAAACATCCAGTTTTAGGGATCCTCGAAGGTAATTTAAAATTCAAAGTCACTTCAAATCTTACTGACGAGAGAGATGAATTGTTTTAAATTGAATATATCCATCGAATTCTGCACAAAACCAGGACATTATTGCCCTTTCTTATATTCTATTCTACCATTCTACACAGTTTAAAGTAAATATTTCAATGTATGTCACACAAACACGCACACACACACACACTCACATACACACACACACACACATACACACACACACACTAACACACGCAGATACACGGTCATGTATTCTCATTTAGCAATTTTGAAATATTGTAATCAATGAAAATTTTGATTAAAATATTTCCATCATTATACAAAGCTTTTCCCATCACAAAGCAAACAGAATAATTTGCTTTATTTACACTTTCGCTGACAAGCACTTAGATACAATTAATGGCCGTATACAAATTTATTCAACTACCAATTTATTCCTACGTCGTTTCCCTCGGCATCTGAAAGCTCACGAGGCACTACAATGTACTTCCTCCTTTGGAGCGAGAAAAATATTTTCGCCGGAAGGGCGACGTCCTTCGGACTGTTGTTGACCTCTTCGAAAATTGACTACGACCGCTGACGTACGCACTCGAATCGAAAGTTTGCGGGTTAGAGAAGTGCGTGCGTGCCTTTTGGTGTGAGTTTGGGCGGAAGTACGTACAGGCAAAACAATGATTTGGGAGATTTACGAGCGTCGTTGGCGGTTTTCGGTGTGTTGTTTAGTTGTGGGAAAATAAGGAAGTAAACATGTAGGAGGCCTTATTACTGCGCGTGTTTAATGGTAAAATAAATTATTTATTTTTGGTGGAAGTTTGCTTGTTTTGCAATGAATAATTTAAACATGAAGTTGCGGTATATCTCACATTTATTGATAATTGGCAAATTTTTATAATATTATCAAAATTAAAAAAAAATTAAAAAATATATCTGGTAGAAACACAACATTTTTTTAATAGTTTGATTAAGGAGTTTATTCTCTCCGCAGTTTCGCTGCTGAAGAACTAACAAAAATGAAATGGTAATACTTAGCACTTTCTCAGCAGTTTTGTAAAAGTATCCAGTTTCCTAGCAATTTACTTGCACTGTTTTAAAAGTTAATTGAATAAACATGCTGGACTTTATGGTTTAAAGTTAAGATCTGGGTTACTTTTGTAAATTTTACTAGTCTCTGAAGTTTTAAATTCATTTTAATATAAATGCACTTAGCATAATTAAGAACCGAGTTTTACTGCTTACTTTTACTATTTATTATTCCGGTATTCTCTAACGTAGCCATGTAGTTTACGATATTAATTAAATTTTTTGTAACCAATGCAGTTTATATTGTCTATATATATTTTAATTTACAAAATCTTTATACTTAAGTAGTTAGATCGATTGTTTGTTTTACAATTTATTATGTAAATTGAATTTTATTCTGAGTTTAGGATTAAAAAGTATTTTAATTTACATCATTATGGATAGTATTTTCTCGACAATTTGTGAGAAGTTCATAGTCTATAGTCCATAGTCTTTTTGTAGCTCAAACTAGATTTTGTCGAGTTTCTCAGCCGTTTCATAAAGTGAACTGCTCTTTTTGAAGCATATTCCACTGACATTATTGTATCAAGGTGATAAAGACATGTAAAGAAAATTTGACACGCTTTAACTTTAACTGCAAATATTATATTTTCTTTTTAAATCAAATAGATCCACAAATCGGCTTAGTTTCTTTATCAGTTTTTTCAAATGTCAATCAAACTCAAAAGTTTTTCTGCCCAGTTTTATATTTGAAATTCGCAATTTTCTAGGCTAGATATGTGCAACGTTTTAAACCCAATATTTTTTTTAATTTCATATTATACGTATTTTTAACTCACGATAGTAAGCCTTAAATTTCCCATCTAAAACCCATACCATACAAAATAATTCAAACAATAAATATAAAATCCAAGAAAGGAGATCGACCCATATCGCTCAATTTAAAAGTAAGAACCTGAATAGTTTTCTCTCATCCATCGTCTTACCACTGCTGACAAACTCTCGCGCATAAATTCCGTTCACGGCGCGTCGTTTCTCAGTCGATAAAACGAGAATTCGGGCGACGGTGGAGATTTCTCCGGCTATCATTTCGAATGGCTCCGAGACGCGCGTATTTTTTACCCGAGTTTGCGAGATTGCACGGTTGCTATTGTCTGGTTTCTGAAGAATTTCGTTTGCGTTCGCGAAGATCTGTTTTTACGAGTAACAGAAAGTAGGTTTCGTTTTGTTTTATTACACTGGGTGTCTTATTTTAATGTATCATCCTTTGAAACTTTGACGAATGAAACCTGATGAGAGAATCGTGAATACACAGGTTGTCGGATTTTGTGGCCGTTTCAAGGTCAACTGTGATTTTTGGTGACATATTTTTGGGGAGAGATTCTACATTAAAATATGTGGCATTAGTTGCTGTCATGTAAAAGATCATATTTCCCATGCTACAGCCTACTTTTATAGATAATTAGTGATAGAAAGCAGAATTTTATCTAGAAAAAAAGACATAATTAAGTCTTCCGGTTAGGATTACTTATAAATACTGGTTATAAAAATAGGTTATTTTATTAGAAAATGTAATTTACGAAAAGTAACCTGGACACGACCCCAGGGCCGTGAAAAAATAATCATGATTAATTTTCTTCAATCCATGAATCGAGCAAAATGAATCATGATTCATTTTTCCCAATTCATGAATTGAGCAATATGAATAAGGATTCATTTTTTCCAATTCATGAATCGATGGAAAATGAATCATGTTTCATTTCGATGATTCATATGAATCGAATATGAATGGCGGCTACTAATTCGCCAAAATGAGCACCTCTGGTTATACCGATTTTTCATGAAAAAAAGCGATATTTCTCGTATTGCATTTTAATAATATTTAAACAATAAAAAATCTTCTTCAAACGATATTAAATGTTATTATTACTTAAGAAGGAGTTGTTTATTAAAAAATAAATTATTTTTTACCATAGGATAAAAGTAAAATTCTGATTTTTTATAATAAGCGTTGTTATCTTGTAATTTATATCTTTTGTTCAAATTACTTGTTGCATCACAGATTATGATGAATTAATCTGAAACTTGGAGAATATATTCTTGAGGTATTGCGTTGAAAGATTTGGAAAGTTTTTTTCATTTTTATATAAATAATGTGATTTAAGGAAGCAATAAATTAAAAACAGGGGTTTTAATAATTTTTTGAGCAGTTTTTAAAAATATTTTTAATTTATATTTATAATATTAGAAAGAAGTGGGTTAAAAAATGTGATCCCAAACTTTTCTTTATAATAGCTTTATAAGAGTGTTTGTCCAAAAGTTGGACAATTCTTGTCCCTTCTGTTTTACAAGGTAACAGGACACTATTTGAATCTCAAAAAAATATTACTACTACCGGACTGTCGTAAGCAACAATCTGCAAAATTTTCAGAATATTAAATATTTTCTATTCTGAGTGTAAAATAAGAAACTATGCAAAATGTCTTGTCCGTGCCATGTCCCAAGCCTTAATTCTATCCCAATATACCAAGAAATTTAGTAATACACTAAATTTTAACCAAGAAAAATTACACAGAGGGATACTGTAAGTCTTTTTTAATCCAAAAATGCTGCGCGACCTTTTAATGTGTGATTTCTGTTTATGTATGGTTGTTTCGAAATGTGTCCCCTAGTTTCGATGTCTTGTCCGTCCCAAGGGCTCTACTCAAAGAAAGTTGTATTAAAATATTCACAAATTAAAATGCAACGGATTCCTACTTGTAACTCTTATATACATTTTGTAAAAAACTCTTTTACTAACGTACCTTTATTACATGTCTTGTCCGTCCAGTGAAAAATTCGTTAAAGGAGCATTTAGTTTGAAAAATAAATATTTAAATCGAATTTGTCGTTTAACCAGACAGAGGAATTACTTTTTTCTTAATTTCACATGCATCTGGAGCATTTAAATAAAAAAAATACTAAGAAAATATGTACGGCACAAATGTCTTGTCCGTCCAACGATTACGTTAAATGTACTAAAACAATCGAAGGTGGTAGCATCGAATGCGACAAATAGGTAAATAAACAACATTTTAGCCTATTTAAGCGTAGATCATAATCGTTCATATTTTGTAATAAGCGATGCAATTTTTAATTTGTCCTAAACAAGAGATACTTTATGTAAGGTAACATATATCAAACAATATTAAATGAAAGTTATACTCTATTAATTCGTAATTTAAAAGAATTGGTTATCAGAAACTTTCAACATTGTAATATTTTTTTAGCTACATCAAAGTATTTTTTGATCTCGTCCGTTTTAAATGTCTTTATTTATATGATTAATATTATTACATCATATTTTTAATTTTCGGTTTCAAAGACTTTTTGTTTTTGAAAATCATACTTTTAAAAAGAGCCAACTTTTTAACAATAACATAAACACTTCAAAATTTTTTTTAAATTTGTTTGAGTAAGTTGCGGTCCCAAGAAGCATTTGTAAAAATGCTTATTTTTGCTAAATATTAACATATTATCCTGCATAACTTTAAACAAACTAGTTTAAAAAAATTAAATCTTTTGAAAAAAATTTGTTTTACTATATATAGTTGTAAAAAAAATGTAGACAACCAAAACCAAACGGGAGAAAAGTTAGAAGAAATGATATAATGTTACCTTAAATAAATTCCTTATAAACAAATTATTCAAAGCATTATATAATTTGTGGACGACCCCTACACGATACCCGAATTTTTCTTAACGAAATTCTGTAGTACTGTTCTAGTACACGTCACACACATTCCATTCCTCTCAGTCTTCAATTTCCAACATTTTCAAGCCAAACGGCGCTTGAATCTAAAGAGCCGGCGCACGACCGCGACACTGCAGGTCGATCCAAATGCACGCGTACAGTCTCGCGCCGACAATAACGGCGCTGCGCGTTTGATGCTCGCGAGCACGAGCGTTTTAATTGGAGCGCAATTTCGTATAATGGCCGCGGCCACGCAGCCTCTCTCGCGTTCCCCGTCCTTTTTATACATGTCATCGTTCGCGAATCTGCATAAATAAATCTTTCCATTTCCATAACGAGCGGGCGCATTCGGGGAAAACAAAGCGCTGGTGGTGCAGGAGGATTGATATATACCCATGTGCGGGGGCGCGTCGAGTGTCGGATTGTTTGATCATTGGTGATAATTGATCGAAATGGAGGCGTGTAATTGTTTTTCGACGCTTTTTTTTAAATAAAAAGACGAGGAGGGTGAATTTTTTAATTGTTTGTTAAGCTTTTTAATTTTTATTTGTTATTGAGCTCTCAGTACTTACAAGGAATATCCCTACGGGAGAAAATCAGATGATAAATCAGGTAATAAATTGCCTGATGTTTTGACATGATATATCGCCTTATAAATTCAAACGACATAATCACCTACTTATTACCTGATTTTTTACCTAAAAGTGATATTGATAAATAAGCTGATTACATCAGGTGATTGTATCTGGTAATTAAATCGTTGATAAAATCAAATCAGACGATAAATTTACTGATATGATTGAGTAACAAGTCAGTTGACTTAATGAGGTATTAAATAAGTTGAAATAATTAGGTGATAAATCGGGTGATTGAATTATGGTACATAAATAATCGGTTGAATGTTATGGTTCAATAAGGTGATTATTAATAAAGTCAGATGATTATATATCGTAAAATATCATTCCATTGCAGTAAGTAATTTATGACCCGATTTTTTCATTACGGTTGTTATACCCCAATTGCTATTATGCTTAAGCTACGCTACATGTATTAAATTTAACTTTTTATTTTTTAACTAAAATCGCCAAAATTTCAAGTACTGAAATTCAATAATACCCTAGTTGGATTATCTAATACTCATTGGACAAAGAAATAAAATTAAAGATAGCGAATTCAATACGTTGGATTTGCATAAAACTTGGTATATTTCATGGAGTTTTAAAGTTTTAAAATAAAAATCGCCTACAATTCTGTAGGACTCATCGAATAAATTTGTCAAAAACAAATGAGTTTCATAGATTAATTTCATATTTTTAATACAATGAGGAAATGAAAATTTAGAGGTTACTACTTAGCCTGCAAATACTAACATTGGTAACTTCTAAACTATTAACCTTTTCATACAATGCTTAAAAATAAAGCTATGTGATTAAACGTTTCTTAAACAAATTTATTTTTTGAGTCCTGCAGAAAAATATATGACTTTTATGTTTCTATTAAAGCAACTATTTTTAATAAGTAATAGAAAAATACTGTGATGAAGTAGAGATCTGCTATTGATCCGTGGACTCTATTTAAGCATGACTTCAGTTTTGTAATAAGTACATCTAAAAACTTCTAGGCATCAAGTTTTAAGAAAAACAAGAAAAGGGAGAAAATACTTTAAAGGGTTAATTTGCAATATAGATTTAAATTTTGTAGTATTTTTTAAACTATACTTTGCTTCAAGTTTCTGTTTTTTTATGCTTTACAGATCTTTGTTGACTCTTCCGTCATTCCTTTGTTCGTTAAAGTCCTGTCCTTCAAGCTCTTTCAATCGCACTCCTAGGTTTACACTTCTATATTTGTCCTTCTTCCATTTTTCTCGCATGGTCTGAGTAATTACTTCCACCTGTTCCGATTTTTTCACTTTTTTTATAAATAGTAGTGAGAAAATTTACTCACATTCTTTGTAAAATAAGAAAATAAATTCTCGTCTCAACATCAATTTTGATTTACAACCTTACAACCTTACAGTTACAACCGTAATGAAAATTTGACGCTCGGTAACTTCCATTAGCATTGTGTAGTTAAAAATTTTAAGAATAACGATAAAGTTTTAGTGTAACTTTGATGCTTTTTAATAAAAATAATCGATTTCTAAATGAAAATGAATTTTTATTTATAATTGAATTTAACTATCATTTTTATTGAACAATAAGGTAGAAAAGGAATATAGGTATCCTACATAAAACAAGTTATCTAATTTAAGTTTAAATTAACGTTTATTTGAGTGGATGATATGCAGATATCGAGTAGAATTTATACTATTTACTCTGAAACAACTTCCGTTTATCGGATTCGATCAACCGAATTTCAGTCTCGTTTATTCGTTTTACTTGTTTTAAATTACAGTGTTTCACCTGCCTATTTACATTACAAATTGCAATGTTTCACTTTGTCATTCAGACAATGAATCACATTGATTTAAAACATTAAATTACAAACACATTCTACCGATAGAATTGTTGTCGCGCAAACATTAAAATTCAATGTAATCTGTTCATAATAATCTATAAATATCATATTATATAATGCGTAACGCACAATTTGTACAAGACAAAAAATCAAATTTTCAGCTCTCAAATAATTGAAAAATTAAGGTCAAAGATAATTTCAGCAAAATCTCGCTGATAGATGAATTACATTTTTTTTAATCAGTCAACTTCGGCAACAAAAATTCAACTGAATCAGCAGCTATATTTTTATTTTTGCTCATATTTCCATCTTCTTCTATATTTCGCAATGTAACAACCTTGCCCTGCAGCTCCGACGTTTTTTCCAGCGTCGGATTTCTTCTTCCAACTTATTGCGCCGATGACGTTATTTCTGAGGGTGCTGCACTACAGGCGTGCATCGACTTTACTTCGAACATTTTCGGTGCCATAAGAAAGCGCTGAGCCGACTACTTTTATCACGCAGAAACTTGTAACCGTGGGAAGGAAAAGTAATGGGACTGAGCATTTTAGTATGTAAGATAATTTACGTCGAGTTTCCTAGCTCGAGTGTCAAAGCCTGCAATTGGCGACTCTTGAGTTTAGTTTAAATACCTCAATAGTCATTCGACAAATATTTTTTAGAAATGCTATCTAAAAATTTATTTTTGCTTTGCAATGTAGATGAGTGAATACAATTTTTTGCTTCATCACAGAGGAAGTTTTGTGATGGTACAAAAAATATAAAAGGGCTCGTCTCGTGTAAAAATAAAATAATTGTATATTGTATACCAAGGGTGAAAAGTAGCCTTTTTTGCGAGCTAAAGACAATTACAACAATCACACAAGGGCAAAAAAGACTTTTCGCCCAAGGTACACACCGTCCTTTTGGTCATGTCTTGATTTCACGACTTCTTTATGCCTCTAAAGTGGGTATAATTGTGGTTATATTTCGAATCGGTGTAGATATATATTTATAAAATCAAAATAAAATATCAATAGAATTTTCAGTAATTTTTAAAATTATTTAAAAATTTTCAGAAAATTTTCCAAATTTAATAAATTTTTCCAAGTTTAATAATATTTTTCAAAATTTTCATAAAGTTGACGTAATTTCCTTTCGATTGATATATCTTATAATAACAAAATATTAGTTTTACAATTTTTTGTTGTCTTTTAATACTTTAAATTTTTTTACTAGCAATATCTAAACTTTTGTATCTAATGAATTAATTATAGCATTGATTAATTAATTGCTAATTTTCATTATAATATTCCTTAATTTAATCGATTAATCAGGACCTCTCTTTGAGAAAGCATTCTGCTAAGGCAGTTAGCAGAGGTTTTTTAAATTGCCCTAAAAATGTAAAAATTTGTTTAATTTGATCCTGAAATTTAAAAATTGCGTCTTCTACACGAATTTTTTGAAATCGTTAAGTTATTGTTGCCCAAACAAGTGAATGACCTGATGCACCACAAATGTCAAAGGGCTTGCTCCGTATATAAATAAACAATTAATGAAAATATTTAATTTTTTGTCATCGATTATTCGAACGCTCTTCCGCTCTCTGCTCGCAGACCGAACATCGAGGCGATAAGAGCCCAGCTGGCGACGGCGGCCGCTGCATCGGTGGCGCCGGCCCCGGTGCGATCCGGGCCCGTGGCCCGCGTCAACGTGGACGAGCGTGAGCTGGCCCGTCAGGGCAGCCTTGCCGACGGCGAGGGCATCAAGATCGTCATCCACGACGTAGACTGCGACATGCGTGAGTACTTGAAGCGTGTATATATACAGTTATTTTAAGAAGTTTGTGATTGCCTTTGTATGCGCAGTGTGTGTGTATATGTGTGTCTGTTTGTGTGTGTGCGTTTGTTATTTGTTTCTTTGATTTATGGTGGGCCCCCTAGAGAACTGCAAGTGACCACTAGTGTTACAAATAAAGAGTGATTACGTATTTGGTCTTGTACATTTATCGTCTCAAAAATTTAATTTAATTTTATTTAAGTTGTGAAATTATTGGATACTATATTAGTAGGTGGAAGAATATTTTATCAAATTAGACTTATGCAAAGGTATGTTGCAAAATTACGGTCAATAATTTTTGGTCATATAATCAAAGGAATAATAAACACTAAATTATTAAATAGGGCGTCAAATCTAATTATTTTACATGTATTGATTCTAGATATTTTTTGTTGGTTTGAAGACTAAAGAAAACTATGAACTAGAAACTTGTGGAGAAACAATAGTTTTCTCGGTACGATGTAACAACTTAAACTTCAGTTCCTGTAAAAGTAATTTTAACGGCGAAAGTTGTCATATTTTTGCTGGCCTTGTCACCATCTGAAGAAAAGCATGAGACCATTTTAAGTCTTTATCGCACCCGTAGAATAATACTATGACAACTTAAAATTATATATTTTTGTAATATTAAACAAGTAACGTAATCTTTTCATGAAGTAATATATTTTGCATTAATAATTATACATTATATATCAAATTCGACTATTGAAATGTCGACTAGTAGTGACCCCTTCTATAGATACGGATTTTCACACACAGATTGTAGCAAATTCAATTTTTATTCTAATTCAAGGATTTTTAGTATTTATAAAGTTGTAATTTATATTCTTAGGTAATAGTAACTTCTTAATCTTTGATATATTAAATACTTCTTGCACTTTATTTAACTAAAGAAGTTGAGAAATGGGACGGAAAAAAGCTCGATGTAACAAAGTTGCGATTTTAGAATATGTAAACCATTCGACGATCAATGCAGAATAAAGATTTTACATAATTCGACTTTTTTATGATATCTGGATGGTTAATTCAGAACTAAAACGTTTTTGCATCCCTTGAAATTGTAAATATTGGGAGTCGATTATGTAAGAACACTAAATTATAAAAAAAAAATTAAAAATCGGTGTACCCTTATCTTAATTTAACTAAAGTACGAAGAGCTAGGATTATGGATCTTTAAAACTTTGAAAAGCAGTATTTTATGATACGAAGTTTATATATAAGTGTCTGTACTAGTGATATTATAACGTCAAGTTTTATCAATATACTTATACTTTCTTCCAGTCGTTGAGATTGAAGAGCTCAAAGAAATTTCTATGTTTAAGCTGTTGAACTTTTTTCTTGACTTTCAAGCTCATATATTTTTTAAACTATATATTATATAATATCACAAGAGAATTAAATACTATTTAAATATTATTACGCTTTTATTGACTGACACCGTTTCTTGTTGTCCAGATAAAAATTGTAATCAATTTTTTAGTCATTTCGCATTGTTTAATCGACTTGAAATGTTTGCATTTACGTATATTTGATGACAATAAACGGCGTAATAATGATATTATCGTGCATATAGGGGTCAAATATAGGGATCAATCTGAGCTTAACTTTAAAGTTTTAATAGGACCCCCTATTTCATGTTCAAATATGTAGTAGTAATATAGGATTAAATTGACTTCCTTCGTCATTGTAGAGTTAAATAATTTGTATAAATAAAATGTGGTGCCAAAAATATATTACAAGTCAGTAAGTACTAAAAAACGTTTAATAAATTAAATAAATGAAAATTATTACTTTTGTAAACAATTATTTTTGCAGTACATTTTAGTTAAAAACTTAGTTTTCAAAATTCGCTAAACGTAAATTGTAATATTTAAAAGAGAAGATTTAGACCATAGAATAGTAATTATAATAAAATTAAGTACCACGTGTTTTAATTACAGCTAAAAAATACATTTTTTATTTTTATTTATCGATATCTTGTATCTACTATTATTAGAAGCTATAAAATATTATTAAAAGGATTTGTAATTTGCCAATATTTTTTTAAATGTATTTTTACGCATGCATATCATTTTGTTTGTAAAATACTTTGATTACTCAGTAACAGTAGATCAAAGCATCAATTTTCAGAATAAAAAATCACGACATTTCAACGTTACGCCTTTACTTGCATTCTCGCGAGTCATTGCTGTAATGAAATACCAGTTTAATTTATCGCCTTTTAGAAATTCAAGAGTCGCGTTCTTTCAAACTCAAAGTCAAAGGGCTTTAATATTGATTCTAGCGATTTATTTTCAAGATTCGTTCGAAAACTTGATATTTTAGCATTTGCGATGCATGAGTGTAGTAATCAAATACTACATTTCTGATTTGGTATTTGATAATTTCATTTGCAGTAGCTTCAATGTCTTAATTGGAAATGCGAGCATTTACAATATTACGGAAATTTTTTTAAAAGTATCAAGATTTGATCGTTAAGATTTTACGATGTATTCGGATTACATTTATAAGTATTTACTAGACAAGATAATGGCGCGCTCTGCGTCAGAGGTTAGCTTCACGAACATACATTTTTTTGCAAATCAAAATATCGAAATTAGAAATCGAAAATTTGATATTTCTTCCTGGATTCGATACATCGCGATGGATTTTAATATAAGGGATACAAATTTTTTTTAAGAGTCAACTTACTAGAATTCTCATGTTCACAATGAAATAATCAATTAGATTGAAATAAATGCACCGCTCCTTTACAGATGCCGATGAAATACTTATTCTAAAATATAGAAATTAGGAAAAAATGAGTTTAAAACAAAATAGAAAATTTAGAAAGTTGTCAGCTTTTATATATGATAATTATAGGTATTTTTAGTGTGTTTAATTATATATAACAGTATATGGGTAACTGCCAAAAAGTCGTCACTATTCAAGAGCATACTTTAAACTAAAAATAAAAAATATAATAAAATAGTATTTAGCATATCAATAAAAGAATATAAATGGGCGAGATAACAAAACACTTTTATGCTGTGAAACAAATATTTAATGTAGTAAATTCCTCATAAAGAATTATTTTAATTTATTAAAAATAAAGCGATCACAATTTCATGAGATGTTTAAAATTTATTACCGTACATGTAATTTCTCTCTTCTAATAAAAATTAAAAATTGTATTGCTCATTACAGAATACTAGAAGCTATGTTTTATACTTTTATAAGTTAGAATGTTATTTATTTATTGACCGCGAGACCTAAAGGGGATGTGTATCGTACATATTTTTTTAGTAAATCATTTATTCAAATCCACAGGACGTATACAAAATTAAGCAGAAAAATATTTTTTAGATATTTTTGAATGACAAATTCGGTTCTGAAATTTAATATTGGTTTAATATTTTTTTAAACCTAATATTGGTTTAAAAAATTAACGCGGGGTTGAGAGGCCATACAATAAAGGTACGGTGGTAGAAATACAGTATATTCTAATCTGCTTTTGAAAACTATATGAATAAATGAGTATTTGTCAACTTATGTATAAAATAAATATATAATTTATAAATACGAACTAGTAAAACTTTGATTTCTGAATTTTTTAAAACTTGGGGATACCGACATCGAGAAACATATAAACCACTATGCGTAATCAGAACGCATAAATGAAAAGATTGATCAGATTTTTCTAATTATTCAAGCCATATAATAATCATATGTACACAGTACACTTTTTATTAATTAAAATTTGATGCATCAATAATTTATAATTTTACTTTGCTTATTCATGTAAAACTGAGTCTGGGACACGAGATCGAAAATAAATTTTGGACTAGTTTTCAATTTTTCATTTTTCTACAATCTTCCGTATATGAAATTGAAAAAATGATAAACAATTGAAAAAATATTTTAAATAGTGAAATTATTAATTTGTCTAAAGTAGGAATTGCTTTTTATATCAAACAAATATTTCAGTAGACGAAAATATATAATGTACTATTCTAAAATTTATTATTAATAATATTTACTCAACATCAAATCAATATCTGTTAAATTCTCAATAACTTTTTTGAAATTATGAAAATGATACAGTTTTTTTTAATATTCATAGAAAAAAATATATAATTGTACCTTTGTTTACTATTAAATGAATAATTTTTCTGAAAGCTACACTCGAAAAACCCACATATAAAAAACTTTCGATATTTATCGAATACTGAAACTCACGTGTATAAATCGTCTTCATCTAGCTATATACAAATACTCTCTTAAAGCCACCTATACAAACACACAAAAGTACACCAGCATAAAAGAAAACGTAATAAACTCCCGTAAAAAACAACAATAGCAGCCACGAAAAAAACTCCATAATTACTCCATTTTTTGGCCTCTCGTTGAGCGAATCGCGTGTCGCGTTCATCCCCCTCGTTTGTCGGCTCGTACAAAGATCCTAATCGCCGATAAATCGCATAATTCACCCTGACCTCGTTTTCTCCCTCTCTTTCCTTTTTTTGTCATTCGTCGGCGTCGGTGTACATAACCTCGGCCACCACCTGTGTGT
The DNA here is from genome assembly GCA_949152435.1 of Gastracanthus pulcherrimus. Classification (NCBI taxonomy): domain Eukaryota; kingdom Metazoa; phylum Arthropoda; class Insecta; order Hymenoptera; family Pteromalidae; genus Gastracanthus; species Gastracanthus pulcherrimus. The sequence continues at coordinate 153,397,888 of OX424576.1, forward strand.
ACAACTGGCATGGAGGTCAGCGCCGGGCGGCGCGCTTTTAATTAAAAATAAAGCCAGAGGGCAATGATTAAATGTAAACAACCCGCGCACGGTGAATGTTTTGTCATGCGTTTTGCTGACGTGCGGAGGGAAACTTTTTTTTTTCTCGTTTGCTCTGGCGAGCAGGATCCAGCCATCGATAGTATTGACGTTGGTGGGGTCTCGAGGATTCGATTGAAGGGCTTTTGCTTTCTCGAAGAGTGGGAGACATTTTAGACGAAATTTTCGAAACTTTCCTCAATGAGCCAATGTTTTTAGAAAGCGAATTTTACATACGCATTTAAGTGATCGTAGGATTCTTCATTTTGAGTCCGCAAATGTAATATGTGTCGTTCATTTGCTATACTGTGTGATTAAGATTTTATTTTTAAACCTCTATAAAATCTTTAAAAAATTATAAGATATAATTAGATGAAACTTTTACTGCATACTAGTTTCATATACAACTGTATTTCTGTGAATTTTTAAATTTTAAGATTTGTTATTCCCCAAGAAAATAAAAAAAGAGAAATTATTTTTGTGTACAACGATAACTCGAGTAACTTTTTATATTTCGCTTTGAGATTAGTAGCGGCAATTTCTTAAATGTATTATGAATTAAAGGAAAAGATAAAACTTTTATTATACAAAATCAGAAACTTCTACAACTTATGATTTTTTAGGATTCAAATTAGTTTTTAATGATTTCTATTATGAAATTTAAACGTCGAAAAAACAGGTTATAAATATATTTATATTTATGATCCATGATCTGCGCGTCATTAAGTAACAATATTATATATAGATATACAAATCACCTGCATTTTGTACGGCTCGCGACTCACGGCAAAGTTTGTGTACCGGACTAAAGTCATTATAATTCAAACAATACGTTCGACTAGAGTAATAAAAGAGATGGATATATCGTGAACACGAAGTATGTATATGTAAAAGTGCAGTTATGACAATTCGGTTCCCAAATAACTTCATCTCTTGTACAATATCTCATTTTTATAGCAATAACTCGAATAATATGCAATTAATATAGCCCTACTACTTCAAATGTTATTTTAGTATGTTATTTAGCTCCGTGTAAAGTGCATTAATGCCGTCTGACTATACTTTGAATGTTCTACTTACAAACACTTTTTTTCCTCCAAATAGTCCAAATGATTCAAATGACAATCTACAAAAAGAAAAAGGGACTTGTTTTAAAAGTACAAAATCACAACCATAGTGTCGTTTATCCACATAAATGTTTACTAGTGCGTAGTATTCTACAATTGGTACAAATGATTTTTTTACAAAACACGCAAACTAAAACGAACGTACAGCGTACGCATCGAAAAACTCCGGCGTCGACAGCGCGGGTAAACAAGACTTTTGTACGAAATTTTTCTGGTCCATTTTGAAAGAGAAACTTCCTTCGGAGCCGTTTTCTGTAGAAACTTTGCGTCGAAAACTGTACGAAGAGAGAATGTAGAAAATATCGGAAAACGAGAAACGAACGAACGAGCGAAAGAGAACGAAAAGAGTGAGGCAGCAAAGAAAGAAAAAAAAAATCTAATCAAGAAAGAAATGTGTAGATAATATTTTTTTCTATCTCTCTGGTACGAAAAAACAGTTTATTTCCCTTTTACCCTTTCTAGATCGAAAAAAATCTCAGGGAAATCCTGCCGTATATCCGCGCCATATGTGAAATAATCCCGATTCATCCGCGAAGATGTATACACATACACACACAAGTGAAACTAACGAAGCATCTCCGATGAAAAAAGAGCACAGTCCAAAAAGTATACACATGAGACCAACAGAGACCAGAGAGAAAGAGCGAAAACGACAGAGTACATCGATAGAGTGAACAGAGAGTGTGGGTGAGGGCTACGTCGAGGGTGAAATCACCATTGTGCTCGATCGAGTGCGAGTAAAAGCCATCTCCCGCGAAATCGCGTGACAATACCTCCCCCCTCTGTCTCTGTGTATGTTCACGTGTGTATGTCAGTGTTTGAGACTTTATAGTACAAAGCGCACGCGGACAGGCGATTTTCGGCCAAGTCTGTGCAACGAGCGCGAGCGTTTTGATGCAATGATGCACGTTGAGAGTGAAACTAGATGAAGAGAGGTATTGATTTAGACGGATGAGAGGAGGACATTTGGATCGTTAATGTTGGAATGGGATGTGAGATAAATATTCGGTAGATGGAATTTTACTCTAAAACAATCGAAAAAAATTGATTTTTAGAATTTTTGTTTAATTTAAGTTTTTGCTCGGAGCATGACCGGTGGCGACACCTAATAGTTGGAAACTCGGGAGGTAAACTCAGCATATATATATATTATACATATAGTAATAATTTACAGTTCCTCCTCTATTTCCATTTTATGTCAACTCGTGTGCTGCGATCGTTTCTTTTAGCCCCTCCAAAGCAGACGCTTATAGCGAATACAACTTAAGCTGTCAAAAAAACTTTTTAAATTTTATTCATAAACTATTAAAGTGTACGATGAAACTTTTTTTAATTTTAAAAGGGAGAAATATCCATAAAACAGTTGTCGTTAATTTTATATCAATGTCTATCGCAACACGAACCAAAATTATAAAAAAAATGAAATGGTGACATTTGGTATACATTTTTATAAAAAAATGCAAGTGTAGCGACTGCATCTGTTTTTGAAGTTGAAAATGAAATTAGTTACTTTTGTTACGCAATGTATGAATCCGTTTTATAAAGATTAAACTAAATATTTAATAGGTTTTCATTTTTTAAAGTTATCAAAGAATATTTTATTAAAATATTATTTTCTTTCTGCATTTCAGAGCCGAGGGCGAATTCGAAGAAAAAAGTTGTACTCCGCAAAGACGTCGTAGTAGAAAAGGGACATAGAAGTAAGTAGTATCTATATTTCTTCTTTTTATTTATAATATAGGAATAATTCAATTATATACTGAGCTTATAAAATTATTATTATCTTATCATTTTAAGGATTTGAAATGTATACCTATTGATGTAAAATGACTCTCATTTATTTTTTGGTCATATGATGCTAAAAATTACGGTAATGTGATAATTATGATCGTCATAGATGGATTTTTAAATTTTCTTATGTAAAGTAACGGTAATTTCTCTTTTGGTCATGTGATCTGACAAGATTTGATGACATTCTTATAATATACATTTGTAGGTGTTCTTTTTTTTTAATTTTGACTATTTATTTTATCATACATTATTTGTTACTCATTTAAAATCAAGTTACATAGAAAATTATTCTTATACAGATTTACTTTGCTTAAAAACATATTTTTATATTCCGCGCAAAACAAATTTTAATCGACAAAATAAATAAATTACACAAAAAGAGTACTACAGTAAAACTAAAACTTGTCAATATTAAATTGTAGTTTATTTCTTTTTATTTTTAAAATAAAGAAACAGTATTGGCGAATGAATTATATATTTATTTATTAATAATTCAACAGTCCTATTCAATATAAAGAATAGATTATATATTTATTATTACTCTGAATCGCAGCCATGAAACGAACAAATTAATTAGAGTTAATTACATTTTATTATTTTAATTCAATCCTCAACCACATTTTCCAACCTTTACAAGAAGGTAAACTTGAAAAATGACCTGATATATGATTATGTTATAATGTTTTTATTCAACTTTAAGTAAAATTATACACAAAAGTAAAAGTATTATACTTCATGTATATAGTATATAGAAACAGTATGTAGATCATCAATCATAATATAATACAGTTAAAAATAGGTGTGACATAAAAAAATTACTTTACTATATTATAAGAAATATTGTATTGTTTTTTATATATTGGATTTAAATAAATCATAACTAACAGTACCAAAATATCTCTTAATGTACCAATGAAAAATAATGCATACTACTAAATACTGCATAGGCAGCCATCTTAAATTAATAAACTAATCACAGACGACAGCAATTTAAACGCATATTGAATGGCACGAAGGCATATTGATGGTATATATCAACACTGTTCTATAGTATGAAAACAGTGTATTTCAGTGTATTTAAGACACCCCGTCTTGTTCCTAATCTTATATCAAACTCGCTACCTACAAAGCTCCTCTCAGCCATCTTCAAAATATTTACTTCATCCCCTAATTACCCGGACAATAGCTCCTGCGAAGAAAAAAAAACCCTGACAAACGGTCGCCCACAACTACGCGCCCTCTATACAGTGTACTCTCTCTTTCTCTCAATCTCTCTCTCTCTCTTTCTCTCTCTCACGCTCTTTCTCTCTCTCACTCTCGAAAAGCACGACGTGCTGGTACAAACTTTGCCTGTACATGTTGCTCGGAAAGAGTGAAATTTCACTCCACCCCCTCGGCTCTCGGAACTCGACGAACTTGGTCACTCTCTCTCTCTCTCTCTCTCTCTCTCTCTCTCTCTCTCTCTCTCTCTCTCTCTCTCTCTCTCTCTCTCTCTCTCTCTCTCTCTCTCTCTCTCTCTCTCTCTCTCTCTCTCTCTCTCTCTCTCTCTCTCTCTCTTCGCAAACACAAAAGTCCGGAACTGTATATCGGAAACCCGGCAGGTATAGTAGGAGGCGAGTTGGCGCGATACGAACAACGGAAATTAGTTAGCGAAGCCGGTAAACTCGAGAGAGAGAGAGAGAGGAGAGAGAGAGAGAGAGAGAGAGAGAGAGAGAGAGAGAGAGAGACGAAAAAGGCAGAGAGAAAGTTTATCAACGTGCGGGGCACGATCCGAAAAAGAATGAAGGAGGAGAAGGAGAAGGGGCAGATCCCGCGGATTTCAATTTCGTGTCGTCACGCTTGCTCAAAGTTAAGATTGTACGGGCTATATGCAGTGGCTGTTAAAAGTTAGTTTTCATGTAAAAACGATGATAATTAATTATGAGAGATATTTTTAGAATTTTTGGGGTAATAAATCTATGAAAGATACATTAGTGAATACAAATAATGATACATGTTACCTTATATTTTTTTAGTATGATCTTTTCAAATCTGCGCAGCGTTTTTTCTCCATACCAGTAGTTTTTTAATGTGAAGGCTTTGATATAAAAAAACGCTGTTAATTAATTGGCACTTAGCTTCCTCAAACTAAACAAATTGTTCCAAGATAATTTTTTTTTATTCTAATACATTAATTCTAAATTGCTATATTTCTGTCTAATTAATACCTCAAAAAAGTGTGAATTTATCATTAATTGTTTGTTACAAGATAAATTATAAAAAATTATAAGCTTATGATCATAAATTGAATTGATGGTTTAAAAAATATCGTAAAATAGAAAAGTCGTTATCAAACAAAAACGAATCGAGGAATATTTAATCTTTTCGGTTTTCGTATATTCATCAACAGTGAAGGTTTTAAAATTCAATATTTTTTTTTTAAGTGGCATTTCGAACTCGTAAGTTCATCGCCTCATCTACGCAAGCCTTCCACGTTTCCCTATTTTGTGCCAACTCCATCCATTTCGCGCCCTCCCGCCCAATTTCAGTTACGTCTACTTTTACGTTATCCTCACATATGCGTCTAGGTCTACCTAGAGGTCGCGTTGATTTCGGTTTTCCTTTCATTATGCGCGCTGCCGTACGATCATCGCCCATGAAGCTCGTCTTTGTGCAGTTTCCTCCACTCCCCAGTTTTCTCATCTTTCTTTGGCCCGTATATTTTCCGCAGAACCTTATTTTCAAATACCCTAAAACGATTTTCATCCGCTTTAGTGAGCGCCCAGGTTTCGCACCCGTACAAGATTACCGGCATTATTATAGTTCTATATATCCTTCTTTTGACATTTTTCGACAGTAGCTTTGACTTAAGTAATCTATTCACAGCGTAGAAGCGGGCATTACCCGAATGAAGTCTCTTATTAATCTTGGCTTTAATTTCGTTTCGATCATTGATAGTTGTACCTAAATATCTGAATTCGCTAACCTTTTCAAAAGTGAAATTTCCGACTCTGAGACCCCCCTCTCCTTCGCGAATGCCCAGTTTCTCCATGATAATATATTTCGTTTTCGATTCGCTCACTTCTAACCCCGTGTCTTTAGCCGCATTTTTAAGGATTTCCGCGTTTCTCGCCACCGTTTCACCATTATCTCCCACTATATCCAAGTCATCCGCATAGCCTAAGATCTGCGTTGTTCCGTTGAGTGTTGCGCCTAGCTCGCTAGCTTGCATTTTTCTAACAACATACTCTAGCGTCAAGTTAAAGAGTACCGTTGAAAGTCCGTCACCTTGTTTCAAACCGTCGCGTATCATTAACGATTCGGATACATTACCGCCTACTCGGACCTTTCCAGTGCTTCCGTTCAGACATATTTGAATTAATTTTACGAGTTTTTTTGGTACGCCAAGGAGCACTAGGATTTCATACATTTTGCTTCGTTCGATAGAGTCGTACGCTTTCTTAAAGTCCACAAATAGCTGGTGTATAGTTTCGCAATATTCCCACTTTTTCTCTAATAATTGTCTTATGGTAAACATTTGATCGCTCGTCGACCTGTTGCGCCGGAATTCACACTGATAATCTCCTATTATATCTTCCGCGAATGGTGTGAGTCTGGTCTGTATTACATTTGACAGAACTTTGTAGCAGGTAGCTAAAAGTGAGATTCCTCGGTAGTTATTGCAGTCTGTTTTATCTCCCTTTTTAAAGATCGGTATGATGATGGATTCTTTCCAATTTTCTGGTATTGTTTCATTTCTCCAAATAGCACATACAAGATAAAAAATTTTAGATGTAAGCGCGGTACCCCCATATTTAAGTAGTTCAGCTGGTATAGAATCGTTTCCTGCGGTTTATTGTTTTTTAGCTTTTTAATCGCGGCCTCTACTTCTTTCTAGGTCGTTTCGTCCATATGGAGTTCAGCAGTGTGGATTTCGTCTCCCATTTCCTCGGAGTTTTCATGCACGTTTAATAACTTAACGAAATAGTCTTTCCATAATTTCAATAGTTCATTTTCGCTTGTCACGAGGTTCCCGTCCTTATCTTTCATTAACTGCGATCTACTCTGAAAACCCTTCCTAATAGCGTTTATTCCTTTGTACATATCGCGCGGATTATTTTCCCTACTATTAGTTTCTATTTTTCTAATTTCATTTTTCTGATACTCGCGCTTCTTGTTTCTGTAAATTACACCCACTTGCTTTCTTATTTCATGGTATTCTTCTACGGCCCTACCGCTTTCATTGTGTACGCTATCTAATTTAGCCTTCTTGCGCCTTTCAAACCAGAGTCCGCACTCTTCGTCAAATCATGGTTTGCTCTTCGGCCTTTTTTTCTTACCCAGTACTACGCTCGCGGCCCCTTTTATAGTTTTTTTCGATAACCCTCCATAACCTGTTCGGATCGTCATCTACTCCCGTCTGTGCATCCAAAACTCGTTTCCTCGAGCACCTGAAATCGGTTGCTCACTTCTACTTGGTACTTGATTCGCTCTACCCCGCTTCGTAGTTTTTCAATATCAAAGGTTTCTACTTTGTTCGCTCGCTTACTATTTTGACCGGCTACTAATCTGGCTCTTAATTTGGCCACTACTAGATAATGATCCGAGTCGCAATCCGCCCCCCTATAAGTCCTTAGGTCGAGTACATTGGTGTAGCGCCTCTTATCAATTAGAAAATGATCGATTTGATTGTGCGTGGCCCCGTCAGGCGATGTCCACGTTGCCTTGTGTATATCCTTGAGCTTGAAGCACGTGGTCTTGACTATAAGATCTTTTGCGGCCGCGAAATTTATGACCCTAATACCGTTATCGTTGCTGGTTTCGTGCAGACTTTCTTTGCCTATAGTGGGCCTAAACATTTCCTCTCTCCCTATTTTAGCATTGAAATCCCCCACTACTATTTCGGTGTTGTAAGACGCGAATTGGTCGATTAATTACTCTAAAGTTTCATAATAAAGATATTTGACTTCTTCCTCTTTGTCCTCCGTAGGACAGTGGACGTTAATAACCACGTAATTATACCACGCTCCTTCGATGATGATATACGAGAGTCGGTCATTCACGAAATTGAAACTTTTAACGGAATGTATGATATTTTTGTTAACAAGAAATCCGGTGCCTAGGGAATGCCCGCTCGCGCCCCATATAAAAAGGTGAAGTTATCGGATCCGGAAAGATAGCATCGCGTTATCTTTCCATCGGGTTTCTTGTATTGCTAACAAATCTAAATTGTACCTCTTAGTTTAATTTATGATTTCCCGGAACGCGCCCGCTCTGTGTAGACTAGGTACATTCCAGGTTCCCACCCTTAAGTTCCTTTTGGTTTTGGTTTGGTTTTGTTTTCTTTGAGCCATGATAGTAAGTTAAACACGCGCGTTTTGGATCCTGTTACGATCGCAGGTGAGTCCATCCGTCTAGGGGTGATAACCCTCATATCTCCCTAGAACTAGGCATGAGAGCTTTCCGACTTTATCCCCTCTCAGGGCAGTTGTCATTGCTCCCGCATCCTCCACGACAGCAGGATTTTTGGCCGGCTGTCCGCGACTGCTTATTCAGTTTATTCTCAGCTAACCTCTTTCTCAGGGGTCGTTCCTCTATCCGCAACCTGAGGACGAGCTGTGTAGTGGTGATAGGCACCCACCCGTCCGCTCTGGACGACTACGCCCAGGACCCGCTTAGGGTAATGGCGTTGCAACAGTAAAATTCAATATATAAACACAAAATTATGATTTTAACATGAAAGTTAAACATTTTTCTGTAATCTATGGTGAACAATTTTGAAGTGAAATAAGTATAAATTATATAATGCGAGGTAAAGTTGCTTATAACTCTTTTATTTTTATATACTATTAACATTTAAATTAATTTTTAATAAGTTTACCATGATTACATATATAAAATGTTGTATACGCATTTAATTTCAATTTTTCTTATTCATATGAAAACTAATAAAAAAAAGTAAAGCTCGTGAATTCCTACCCATATGGTCTATGTGTTCACTAGAAATCTTATAGGACAGTACCTGAAAAAATTAAGAAGAACTAAAATTAGGAAAATTATATATTGTGTACCAAGGATGAAAAATAGCCTTTTTTTTAGAAAATTTATGAAAATATTATTATAACTAATAACAACATTTTATTGAGTAGTTTTTTTTTAAACGTACTCCTAAAACTTTCGTTTATTAAGATCTTCTTAACCTTAATTTTTATTTCAATGGTAGTTGAGATGATTCACTTTGTCCAGGATTTGCTTAAAACTGAATGAAAATTACTCCACTTTTTAATTAATTTAATGTATAAAATACAAACTACTAGCATACTCTACACTACTCTATCTAGCATACTTATAAATTAGTTTGCACTTCCTACACTTATTACATGGTACTTGTTGTCGAGCACTCCTACTGATACTACATCTTTTCTTGGAGTATTACACTCACTTCTAACTCACATAATTAAAATATAATTCAGCTACTTATCAACAAAATTGCGTATAAACAATAAGCTGATATTTTAATTCGGATATCAGTGGTGTTTACATTATTAGATTAATCAGAAACGTTAGAAAAATCTCACGCATAGACGATGTTCCTATTGCAATATATGCAGAGAAAAGGAATGAGGTATTAACCGAATTGTTCATATTCTCCTCTAATATTGATTTCACGTAAAAAGTATGTTTTGACACAGACTGTACATTCTTAAGCTCGCTTTTAAAACTCGCTCTCGAGCTTCGGGAGGGCGTATTTGTATATACATACACACCGCTAGCCGCCTAATGGCGACGAGAAACTAACCTCCCGGAGCTTGTAAACTTTACGTCGCAACTACTTCCACGAGAGCGAGTAGCTCGCGCGACACTTTGCGTTTTTCTGGCTCCTTCTCTTCTTTTTTTTCTCCTCGCTTTGCGTCTCCGCGAGAGGCTTTTCACGCACCGGCGACGATGAATGAAAGAGGGCGGTTTTCTTATTCTACAGGGTTGAAGCGAGTTGTGGATATTGAGAGGCGCACGCGTGCGGCCTGGAGTAGAGTGACACAAGTACGCACCGTGAGATTTTCCTTTTTTTTGCGAGCGATTGAAGTGTGATAAGATACTTTGAAGGGGTTTAGAGAGGTTTTATTCTTTTTGATGGAACCGTTGACTTTGAGTTCTGTTTCTTTGAGTGGCTGTTATACAGCCTTTTAAGTTTGGTTCTAATGTTGTTACGAGCAAGCAAAGGTACGTAGAAACTAGTCTGTTTCGTTAAATAATAATTTTTCAGAGAATTGTACGATTAACGCTGAAAAATCGATTTTTCTTATTTTGATAAAAACGTGCGAGGTTTATGTATTTCTGGCAGTTAAAACTGTTAAAATTGTAAAGATAAAGGTTTCTATCCTAATATTACAATAAACATACCTTGTGAATATTATTTTGTTAACCATAAACCTACAGAAGTTTTATTTTTTACCAGAGACCATAAGTTGTACTTAGTTGCACTTAGAAAACTATATCGTTATGGAAAATATATGTATCTTAACCTCAATAATATTATATTGAAAACTTAGAAATTGCATTCAATAGTTTTATGAAAAAGTATACAATGTTAAAAAACGTTTCATTACTAATTTTTGCTACATCATCAATCTCGTTTCCCCAATGTACTGCTGCAACGGTAGGATCACGTAGCCTAGTGCATTCTACTTTCAATTTTCCTCCATCAGCCAAAACACAATCTAAAAGAAAAAAACATCAAAAAAGAATGCAACGTGTCAACAATGTCCCTCGCCTTCATTTCTTTCCCACGCTCCACTTCACTCCACTCCGTCTACTTTCACGAGAGAGTGCAACAGGTCGGCCCCGCGCTCGTGATGATAATTGAGTGATCAGAGCCGGATATCAGCTGAGGGCTTGCGCGCGCGCGTTGGCTCATTAATCTCGTCGCTAGTCGTGACAACCCATCCCCACCACTTCTGTTCTCTTATACCGGAAGAATAAGCGAGTGGGAGGACGAGCGTCGCGCGATGGATGAGCTCTGAGCCTTGATAGCACTCGCATTGTCGTGCACTAATAAAGGACGCGCGAGAAGGGAAGAATCGGGGCGGGGAGAGGTGGAGAGTAACGAGTTCGCTGGTTTGTAATTTGATCGTTCGATGAGACGTTTTATATACTTTGTTTTAGGGATAGTTTAGTTTGAACGATTAGATGGCGGTGGTGGAGTCGTTTATGTTGTGAGTGAAAGTTTTAAGGGGGTTTGCTTGGGTTGTAATTTTTGTTTATTGCTTATTTTAGTAGAATGTAGTGCAGATTAGATATATATATATATATATAGCTAACTAATCTGCACTACATTCTACTAAAATAAGCAATAAACTTATATATATATATATAATAAATATACTACTGAACAAAGTCACGTGTGAATATTTATGCAAAGTCGTCACGTGAGATCTCACGTGAGAATTGAATATGGGATGTCACTTTACGTGACTTTTTACATGGAATTTAGGAAGTTTCTCTGAGCTGTTACCCTGATTTTCTGACAAATTTTTACACGTTCTTTTTGTTTGATAATCTTACGTAATTCTCTTTAGTAGAATGTAGTGCAGATTAGTTAGCTATATATATATATATATATATATATATATATATATATATATATATATATATATATATATATATATATATATATATATATATATATATATATATATATATATATATATATATATATATATATATATATATATATATATATATATATATATATATATAGCTAACTAATCTGCACTACATTCTACTAAAATAAGCAATAAACTTATATATATATATATAATAAATATACTACTGAACAAAGTCACGTGTGAATATTTATGCAAAGTCGTCACGTGAGATCTCACGTGAGAATTGAATATGGGATGTCACTTTACGTGACTTTTTACATGGAATTTAGGAAGTTTCTCTGAGCTGTTACCCTGATTTTCTGACAAATTTTTACACGTTCTTTTTGTTTGATAATCTTACGTAATTCTCTTTAGTAGGGTGACATTTTTATAAGTATATAATATTAACGTTATAGCGAAAAATAAAAACCAATTTATTAGAAGATTACAGAAACAAATGCTGTTAACTGTTTTGACACTTGGCTTTCTCAAAGAGGTCTCCGATAGCAGACAATATTTTACAACAAATTTTTTGAAACCATGAAACCTTAAAAATAAAGTTGCTGAATGTTTCAGAAACGTTTCTTTAATGCTCAATTGTCTACGTTTGATGTCAAATATTTTTTTTTTTTTTTTATTAATTTAAGCTTTATTAACCTCATACGAGGTTTTTTAGCATTACATAGATTAGATATACAGTCTGATTACAAAGTATAGCGTGTTTATGTATAACATTATAAGTTTAACTTACAGTTACAAAAGAATTTGTACAGAGTTTTGTATACAGAAGGCCGCGTATCAACAAGTATAGATGAGCTCTTATTAGGTAGGTAGATATGTAATTTACTGAGGTCGCTTACAAGGTTTTGTCGTTGTGTTTCATAAAGTGGGCATTGCCAAAGTATGTGATCGAGGTCTTGTATGTTTGTATTGCATGTACAGTTAGTCAAATATATGTTAGAGAAATATTAATCAAATGAAGTCTATAACGTAAGAACTACACTTCTTTTAAATTAAATTATAAGCAATTATAACCTAATTTAAATTTTGATATAAGTATAGCTTTCAAAATCGTGTATTTCATATAAATTATTTATTTGGATATCTTGTTTTTATTCTTTATAACATTTTAGACGCGCCTCGGTAGGCAACGAAATAGGGAGTGAAATGAAAAATTCGAAAAATATTAATAGCCGATTTTATTTAAAAATTGAAGACGTAGTATAGTTTTTATACTCTTAAACCTATGCGAATCGTATTTTCTCGACCATGTAGAATGCCGTGAAACGCGGACCAACCACACGGACACGTTTCAGGACATGACACAGCATATCTTGTCTAGTTAACCTAGAGCTGAAATCGACTTGCAGTTATAGTGGATGCACTTTCGATATAATATATTTAATCTTAGACCCTCACAATCCTTTGCGTGAAATTGCAAGATCAATTGTCAATGTGGTCAGCAAGATAACAGTAAAACGATTAGCGATCTAATTATAATAGGCTTTTAATTTGCCCAAACTTTATTGTTGGCCGCATTTTATAAAATAATAACAAGTACACCTACGTCGTAGGTAGGATAATGTACTTTGATTTCTGTGATTTTACAAATGGAAATTAAATATATTAAGATTAATTTAACATATTTAACTATAATAAATAAATAGGAATACTTAAATATAAACAATATCAACTGCATCCACGTAACTTATTATTGAATAACAAACAACAAAATTTGAGAAAGTTAAAAAACTATTATTCAATCGCTGCATTGTTAATTTATCCCATAACAGCGACTCAAAATTAAAGAAAAATCTGTTTTCGCGTTATGTGATTAATTTAATATTTTAGTTTAGTTTGATTTATCTAACTTTGACTTGTTTTATAGCTGCCTTTGTCATTATAAATATTCACTCACAAAAGAAATAGTATATTACGCAACAAGTATGCAAAGCAATTGCAAAATAATTGCAAAATGTTGCAACGTACTCTTATACCGCACTGTTCGAAGCGTGCGCAAAGTGGTCACTTTGCGCGTTCTTCAGTATCATCATTATTATATTATATTGGCCAAGTATAGTGGTTAGCAACAATAGAGCCTGCAAGACCACATGCAGCTATCATAATCTCTATGTCAGCTGCAGCCCTGCTTGCATAATCACAATCGCCACCATAACTAGTTGTTGGAAGTAGCGGTCACAGATGAGAGAAATACCCCTACAATTATCACAGTTTATTTTATCTCCTTTTTGATGTATTCGAACTATGTTTAAGTATGTCCACTCTTCAAGCATTGTTTCTTATCTCCATATGTCATAAATACAATTATGAATTATTTATTAAATGGTTTTCCTCCCTTTTTTAAGAATTTGTCTCGCAAATGGTCTACTCCTGGGGATCTATTATTTTTTAACATGTTCAGTGCCTTACACACCTCATATATGACAGGCAGTTTAATGTGTGGCTCAGCAGTATGGATTTCATTATAGTCCGAAACGGTTTATTGTTCGTGTACATTTAGAAGATCACCATCGAAATATTTCCTTACTAATTTTATACTTGTATACATTTTCCAAATATTATTTCTATTATATATATGAAAAAGGCTTTTGCATTGGTGCATAAAGTGCTTGGCATACGCTGCTACGTGCGCCAACATATTTTCGTTGCTCGACCAACATCGTTTCACACGGCGCTGAACGAGGCGCAGTTCAACTCTCGGAAATGAGAGTTGTGGGCTGCGGCCGAGCCGAGAGGTCCTACTCTCCAAACTGGACGAGCATCAAAAATAGCGGCGCTCGCGCATCCAGGACAACGCGGCTGGCATATTAGCGAACGGTGATTCAGACCTAATGCTTATGGTTTCGCTGAGCCACGTTTAATACAGTGAATGGGATTTTCCATACAATGTTGACGACTCTCCGTTTATTTTCGAGATATTCTCAAAGCAAATTAAAATTAAATAGCTGCATATATACAGCACGCAATTTAGTGCATATTATAGAAAAATTTTGCGATTATTCGATCTCCCCAAGACATACATTATATTTTTTCGTTAAAAAATGTGAAACAAAATGTCATCAAAATAATGCTTTTCTTAGAGAAAACAATGCAAATGCTTACTTTCTTCAAAACATAAAGATTTATTGTGGTATAAATTATATGCTAAATGGGACATGTATTACTTTAAAAGTATCTAGAAAATCCCAAAAGTCTTTTTAATCTCTTTTTCAAAGATAGAAATTTATCTAACGTAAAATCAAAGAAAAATTGTTACAGCAGTTTTGTATACTTGGAAAAAAGAAGCAGACACTTATAAAAAGAGATCAGAGGATATACCGGGGATGCTAAAAAAAGGCTGCAGATAAGGGAAAGACACATAGGGACAATATATAGCCGTAAAACTTTTTTTGAATCGGGGTGTAAAAAGTTTCGAACCCTACAATGAATCGTGATTTAAGATATAAATGTGGCTTATATTCTGTACAATAAAAAGTGGCTCTAATAATTACGTGTCATATTTTATTTATTCGAATAAAGTATACATAGAATTTAACGATTTTCCATTTTATATACCTCCTGTAAATAATAATGCGATCTAACTAATACAATTTAACGATAATAAAAAAAACCACTGCCAATCCATTGGCATTTAAATTGCTAGATTTATTTCTTATTAGTATCTCAAAAAGGTGGGTTCTTTTATCATCGATAAAAGATAAATTACAAAAAATTATAAGCTTGTGATCATAGATTGCATTATCGATTTCAAAATATTAAAATAGAAAAATCGTTATAAAACAAAAACGAATCAAGGAATCTTTAATTTTTTTTCTGATTTAATATGTTTATCAAAGTAGCAATTCAAAATTTGTTTGTTTAATAGATAATGACCGCGACATCTTCGAGATATAAGCAATAAAATTAAAATAAATGTAACATAAATATCTTGAAATATAACACACCTTTCAGTCTTTGCAAAGAGCTCAGCTAAGAGATAGTGGAAAACTACATTTTTCAGCTCAATTTATTTCAAACATTTTCCACCATATGTTTCGAGATACCGCCATTTAAACAAAAAAAATTACGTTTTCGTGTATAACAAAAGAAGAGAGATGGCTTATAGAAAATTCTGCGTCGGAGAAGATAGATAATTTTATTCTCTTTTAAATGCATTTACACTGAAGCGATCATATTATTTCTATTTACGGGTAAAAGTCAAAAAGTCGACCATTTACAGATATGGAAATTAAGAAATAAAAAGTATGCTAAATTAATAAAAATGCATTTTTCTGTAATAGTATTGGTCGTATAGTTGTGAAAATCTACTTGGCCAAGATCAATAACTATTTTTAAACTATTAAAAGGTTTTCTAAGTATTAGAATAAGTCTCATTAATTGCGCTCAAATTACACACGGATAATTATTAATTAATCATTTTCTAGTTCTTATTGTATTTTTTCTTCTATCAATCTCTTTCCTGTGCACATTTTAATAGAAATGAAAATAATCTAGCTTGATCTTTATGCACTACCTATTTATAACTCAAAAACACTACTGTTTAAGAGGTTAACATTATATTTGTTTACTGTTCCTCTATGCAGAGCGGCAATGCGTCGACAAGACTGCTGTGGCGGTGCGAATAGAAATGAAAATAATCTAGCTTGATCTTTATGCACTACCTATTTATAACTCAAAAACACTACTGTTTAAGAGGTTAACATTATATTTGTTTACTGTTCCTCTATGCAGAGCGGCAATGCGTCGACAAGACTGCTGTGGCGGTGCGAGCATACACTATATATAGTATATACAATATAGTATAGTTTTTCAACCATCGGGACACACATGATTAGCAGGCGATCAAATTTTGACAATAATTTCTTCCTTACTCGTAATTTAAACTTAAATGTTTCACACGATCAATTTATTTTCGAAGTTACTTTTTAAAATTTGTTGATATCTAATTAGTTATAACACCGGACACACATGACAACAATTAAGGAACGCAAGACAAAATGCAGTTATAATTCGACTTTATTTAAAAAATATACAATGAAACCTTTTAAAATCACCAATAAATGAAAAGGAATGGTTAAATTAACAAATATATCCTGCCTTGATAATGAATGTACACATAATTATATATTTAAAATTATTTTTAAAGACGGGACACACCTGACGCCAAAATCGAGAGACAGATTTTAAGTAATTTTTCAATACTCGCAGCATAAAAATTAAGATATTACACTTAATCTACTTGATAGCTGAAAATAAGTTTAAACATCTAGTAATAAAGTATAAAAATAATACCAGAAAAAGTTGGTTGGGGACACAGGACACACATGACATTCATGGTGTTTTTGATTTTTAATTAGAAATCAAATAAATCAATAATATTTAAACTTTGCAGTAATGTTCTACATGTTATATCTAATATATCTCATTTTAAGTTAAATCGATATATCGTTTTAAATTTGTGTAAAATAACGGGGACATGACTTGGTCGACTTTTTGATTTTTACCCATACCAAAATATATATCTCGTTGATGTCAGAATAACATAAAATAGAAAAATTGTTGTAAAAAGAAAACGAGTCGATGAATCTTAAAATTTGTTTTTAATTGCAAATTTTCATTAAGACATGAAAAAAATGAGCCCCAGTTGGTAAAAAATGACTGTTCTGTTCTTGAGATATAAACAATATAAAAAACGATCAAATAACTTATCCAAGAGATAGTTAAAAGCTACCTTTCTTGAAATTTTCAAAACAAATAATACCATTTACTCAAGTTATCGTTCGACATAGAAAATCGATTTTTTTACAAAATGATTTGTTTCTTGGAAAAGAAAAATAAAATGGCTCAAAAATTTTTCTGAACACACACACACACACACACATGCACACGCATACACGCACACATACACATCCATACGGAAATTTTCTAAAAATAGTGTATTTTGATTCCAAATGGCCAAAAACATATTTCTAACATGTTTTTAAGAAAACTGATTTTTTACTATTACAAAGCTTCCTTTATGATGACACAATATTATTATTATAATACTGTTATAAAACGCTAAAACTGTTCTTTTAATTAAGCCGATATTATTTTGCTAATTTATAAATTCTACAAATTATCCCTAAATTAATCGAGTCAGATTATTCGATGTTTTTTCATGCAATTTTCATCAGATCACGAATGTTTCCTTGATGAAGGATCTGATTGAATTTGTATGTGAGCCGAGCGAACGTGGATAGATAATGGCTTTTCGCTAAACGTACAGTTATAATTATATTATGTCTGCCCCACATAGACAGAGTTGCGCCTGACAGGTGGATTTGATTTGTTTTGCATGTGTCAGATTTTGCGAAACTAACAACTCTCGGATGGATAAAGTGTTCAGTTTTGCATTGATTAGCATAAAATTGTTAAATAAAATCACAATTATACTTCACCTTCTATTAATAGGTTACTAGAATTATGACCATGACGAGGTTACCCTACTACTATGGTATGACTACTATGGGTGGAAAATATTATTTGTGACCTACTTGACAAAATATAGAATAATGTAAATTTCGACCTTGAATAGTATCGATATACTTATAAAATAATATAGATAAATATATTATAAATATTTATATATTATTATTTATATGCAACAATTAAAACATTGCTGATTATTTAAATACTAGCTGCCTTTATTATAACTAATTGCGTCACTTTTTTGTACAAAGAATAATTATTGAATGAAGACGTTTCATTGATGTATTAAACAATACAATATATACGGTCAATTTTCAATAATTAAATACCAATATGCATATTAAACAAAATTATCTCTGATGTCGATTATTATCTTTGCCCTAAGTTGCAAACTTTAATCGTCTTAAACTTTTAAAATTATTATTTTACGATACCTGTTAAAAATTAAGTATTTACTTGACCTCATCTTTAAGGTAATTTTAAGGTCAAATTCAATTTTCCAAATGAAAACACTTACTTTGTAATCAGCATTTGAAAAGGAGGATATTTTCACTGCTTAAATCATTTAATTAGTCAATAGGATATTTCACAATACGAAATTCGCATTAAAACCGAATTATGTTATATAAAAGCTTTACAGTAATATGATAAATATTTGCATAAATAGTGCAGCAGCTTACTTTTATCTTAACACTGTCCGTACTTTTGATATGAATTACTTTCTCTATGTTTTAGATTTATTACGTTGATTTTTCATGCACTTTAAGTCGTCATGTTTAATTGTTAATAACTTTAGCTTAAATTAATATTTTTAAATGTTCCAAAGCTAAAATTAAAGCTCTCAAATCAAAGCATTCATTCTAGTGCCAACCATTGTAAATACAAGGGCCCATTAGAACAGACTGCGGCTGCTATATTTTATTTTTAGGTACCATGAAGCACTTTCCAGAGCTCCATCAAAATTGGAATTCCGCAGGGTTGGTGTTCTCCTTGTAAGTCACTCTCATCCATACCCAACGCCATCACGTAATTTACACCGAGTACAAAAAAAGACAAAGCTACATCCTCGCTCCGCTTGACAGTCCAGCAGCAGCTGACAATCAGCGCTTAATTAACAGTCCTATCTATCATCGGCCGTTGGCAGGCCGCCCGATAAGGCTATCAGCTGGCAATGCTGTAATGATGTAAAGCGAGGTGCTCCCGACGGGACGCTGTATATATATATCGGTGCGAGCTGCAGCCGCGCGTGGTGTAATCGATGCGCCCACGGATTGGATTTTATACGGATTAATGAGCCGGTGCGTGCGGGATTGCGATTAAGATGCACAAAGTTGTGTTGATTAAATTAGGTGGGCATGGAAGGGGTTGTTTACGAGGATGGTATTGAGAATGTTTGTGGGAGAGGGTTTAGTAGTTAAGTAGACAAGAAATGGTAGAGATCGGCTTTTTAGCTGTTTATTAGCAGTTTTGATGAAAACACGCATATTTTCGGTAGCTATGCGCTGCTGAAGAAACAGCCATGGTGACTCGTGGGTTAGAGTTCGATTTTCCGATCAGAAGGACCCGGCTAAGGTTAAATCAACAGATACACCTTTAAATTTGAAATTAATTGATAATACATTTTAAAGTAAAAATAAATCACTCATATGTTACCTGATTTTTGTCGGTAAATTTGAACATTTTATCAGGATATAACTAAAAAAAATTTTAATATTTTTTTAGAATGTCGTTAAGTCCCTTTGATTGGTTATAATGAAAACCTCTATATTTCTTAGGCTACTGCAAGGTTTCGAGAGCCAATGTGATCGAATTGAGGTTTTTAAGGTTTTATTATGTTCTAAATACACGTAGTTATGATATCAGTATGGGAAATGTATACACAAATTATTGACCGAAGTTATAGTCTAATTAACTGAAAATTCTTCGATTTTTTTAAATTTTATTATGAAATATGGTTTAAATAAACTATAACTTTGGTCAATAATTTTGATTAACAATTCCCACACTCATTTCATAACTACATGTATTTTGAACATAATAAAACCTTGAAAGCGCCAATTCGATCACATTAATGCTCTAAATCTTGCGGTAGCCCAAGAAATATAGAGGTTTTCATTATAGCCAATCAAAGTGACCTAACGACCTTAAAGAAAATAATTTTTAATTATATTTTGATAAAATGTTCAAATTTACCGATAGAAAGACAGGTAATATACAATGAGTGACTTAGTTTTACCTTAAAATGTATTATCAATTCCTTTCAAATTTAAAGGTGTATCTGTACCCTTAAAGCTCTTTTATGAAAAAAAAATGTTCAATAAATGTTAATCATGTCAAATTATATATATATCTAAAGCTTCATATTAGAAGTATCATCCAGATAATTCTACCCATATGAGCTGTCAGATCTATAAATTATGATATTAAACGTATTTTTAAAATATTTTTTTTAATGATGTTTTATGTGATGAAAATTAGCTGATAAATTAAGTAATTACATAATTTGTAATGATTTTTTAGGTGATAGATTAGGTAATTAAATCAAGTAATTTAATCAGCTAATACATTCAAACAGATCAGATAATTTAATTATGGGTAGTAAGTAATCAATTGAATCAGATTATTTAATCAGGTGATATATCACGTCAAATATCAGATGATTCATCACCTGTTTTCTTTCTAAATTTTTTTTCTATACACTGTGAGAGTGTATGAGAGTAGGAATAGCTGCATCATAGCTATAAGCTTCGTCGACACAGACACACTTAACGCGTACCCAAATGTGCATACATATATTGCTAGAAAGATTCAGTAAAACCTAGTATTTCTGCAGCTTTTTCCATAAGGGTTAAGTTACGAAATGTAACTAGATATTACTAGAATACTGTACGTATTTCTAACTGTTTCCTATATATTACAGTCGGTTCACACCCGGGTGAGCACCTGTGTGTGTCTGTGTAGACGCAGCGATAGGGTCATATATAGACACACTGAGACCTTGCATAAGTTCAACCCAAATGTCGCAGATGAATCTAACCTTTAGATTACTAGAGGAGACGCACGAGCTCACTCTGTTAGTAAAACATCGTATTATTAGATTATTAATCACCAGATTAATAATAATGACTGGATACTTTAACAATTAATTTATACCTCCAGTAATTGATTTTAATATTAATACCGTTATGCTCAAACAGATCTTAAATTTCCTCGGTTGTTTCACTATTAGGTTTATTTTTATGCATAATATTTGTTACTTTTGTACTGTCATCTAACAGAGCGATATCAATTAAAATTATTGTCTCCGTTGAGAATCGATCTTGTATTAATTGATTTTTTAATTTTTATTAAATCTTTATACTTTAATAGTAAATACTATTATATTAATAGTAGATTCTTTATTTTTCGTTTTCAGTCTATTAATGGCTTGCATTATTGAGGTTATGTTCAGAAATCGTATATCTGTTGGATAGTATCGCGAGTAGTATTTTTTTAGCGATTTCGTAAATTTATACTATTTCTCTAGCGTAAGTAGTTTTTGTCAAATTTCCCAGCAGTCTCATAAAGTATTTATTCGCTGAAAGTGATAAATAATTCACTATTAAATTTTCGATTAAATACAAAATTTTAGACACCACGGAAAATAAAATACCGCTGCCAATTAATTGGCACTTAGCTTCCTCAAACTAA
Source organism: Gastracanthus pulcherrimus (assembly GCA_949152435.1). Classification (NCBI taxonomy): domain Eukaryota; kingdom Metazoa; phylum Arthropoda; class Insecta; order Hymenoptera; family Pteromalidae; genus Gastracanthus; species Gastracanthus pulcherrimus. The sequence continues at coordinate 153,419,690 of OX424576.1, forward strand.
ATTAATTGTTCTAATATAAAGTTTTTTGTTCTCATAAATTAATTTTAAATTGCTATATCTCTTTCTAATTAGGAGCTCAAAACATGTGTGCTGATTTATCATTGACCGTTTAATTCACAATAGTCAATTCAACTAGCTGTAGCCATAATCTTATTTTGATTATACATTATAACGAGGTGCTCAATTGTTAATAACAATGTAATTATTAACAGAGCTAATATCCTGCAGGCGTGCGTCTTATCGCAGCTCTTACCTTTGAGGCGGCCCGCGGCGACTCGCCGCTGTAACCTTACCCCGATGTAACCTTACCGCCGAATCCACGAGGAATACACACACACACATAAACACATACACACCCACACGCACACACACACAAACGCACACACACATACACACACACACACTCACACACAAATACACACACACACACACGCATACACTCACACATACACACACGCACACACGCACGCAGACACACACACGCACACACACATCCATACAGATTTTTTCTAAAAATAGTGTATTTTGACTCCTAATGTCACAAAACATGTTTCTAACATGTTTTTAGCAAAACTTCTTTTATTATCATTCAAAGCTTCCTCTATGAGGAAGAAATTATTTATTTATATTGAAATAAACTGGAAATAGCTGAACTTAAGTAACTGAAACTTTTAATACCAGTCAACGAATTTCTTATCGTTTTCTATCAAAATTATTTTTCCAGAAAGATAGTGCATCGTAAAAGAATACATGCTGTTCTTTTTAATATTAAAAACTTACCTCCCAGTGTACGCTGTACTTTTTACGAGTAATGAAGCATATTCGTATAGTATGGAAACAGTAAAAGGAACTTATATACGTCGAAGGTCGTAAAAAATCCGTGAGGACTTTATAATTTCTCAATACAACAACTTCTCCGAACTTCTCCTTCGCTTAATTAATCTTCCACAGTACATCATCCGTAAACCATTATTTCGAATAGTACTATTTTTGTTCGAAGTAAACGTACAAAATTTCACAAATACGCATTCAACGCATGAATTTAAGAAGAAAAGCTACCGTCTATCGCATAAACGTTTAATCTCCATTACGAAACGCATTGCACAGAATCCCGCGGTGTTTTAAATAATTACGTGCTCCGCGGGTAACGGGGTAAAGCCGATGCTTTCAATTGCCGAGCCTCGCTAACCCTTTGACAGCGGAAACGGAATAATAACGCGAGATCTCAAAGTAAACCCGCGCCTAATGCCCCTCGGCTCACCTGCTCTATATATATATATCTCTCTCTCTCTCCCTCCGATAATCCCTCCTCCTTCCCCATCGACATCCCTCAGGCTTTATCGAGAGAAAGCGAGATATAGAGCTGACGATAAAATCCTCGAGCGATCCCCTCCAGGACACTTTCTGTCTATCTTCTTTGTCTTACGCGCGTGCGATAAATTAATTTGGTTTTTTTTTGTCGACCTACTATCGGAATCGAGCCGCCCCGGGCGCTTTGCATATAGATTGAGTGATCGCCGACAAAGGGGGTAATACACTCGGTGATCCACAAGTGCCCAGGGATTGGTAAATTCGAGGAAGCAATAGTCGAGCGATTAGATAAGCCCTGCCGCGTGTCCCACCGCGAACGGAGATTCGGATGCGGCGGATTGTCGGTGGATGATTAGAGTTTTATAATGGGCGCGCTGTTATCTGCTTTACGGCGAGCGTTTGTGAAATGTTAATGAGGTCGATGGGGGAGAGGGGGGCGGATGATGCGGAAGAGTGATAACTTTTTGAGCTTGGATTTTGTGTAAAGGTGGTTTCTTGGAATGAAGGATTTTTTAAGTAACGTATGTATAGTTTTTCAGTGCTGTAAGCAGGATTATTTTTATGTGCTTCAAATTCTTCGGCTTCCCTGAAAATATCTTGTGCGGATACGCTGTAGCAGTACTTTGACGCTGTGCTAATTTTTTTTTTATTCAATATTTTATGGATTTTAATAATATTATTTAAAACTTGAAATTTTATTTAAATTTTTCAGTCATACGTTTTTTTAAACATTTGACATTTATCAACTTCAGTACAAAATAATAACAAAATTTTATTTAAATATTATACTGTTCTATCATATTTTCTTAACTTTAATTGTATGTAAAACTTTTATTTATGCATGAACCATTTTGTGTACAAAAATCAAGTTGCAAATATTTTAAGTTATCACAGTCTTGTTTTGGGGGTGCAATATGTAAGCACAGAAGAAAGGTGTGGAGTATTTAGATGTTTAATCAAATTTAGGTACATAACGCAGCTACGTATCTAACAACGTAACATAAATAATGTTTCAATCCGTATCCAATAAAATTGACGATGATCATATTAATACGAATAAAACTCTACTAAAGTCTATTGGAATCGATGCAAGATAGCGCAAAATGTAAAGCTACTTCTCAGTTTCTCGAGATTGAAAAGCGTTTCATGAATGCAAACTAAGAGGAACTTGGCTTTCTGCTCGAGAAATCGCGAGGAAACTTAAATTACGAGACAGTGGATAAGGTGACTTTTTTCTACCGCGAGTATCGACGTGAAATTTAAACTTAATTTGCAGTTCTACGTGATTCCCTCAATGAAAGCTTTACTTGGATTCGCCGTGATTCCATCGGACATCTTTGTATTTATTTGATCATTACAAATAAGAGATTCAATTATATTATATAAATTTCATATCATAATTTTTAAAAAATTAAAAATTGATAAATAAAACTCAGTATTTACTTATTTATTTTCTTGCTGCTTTTGTTGTTGTTATAAAAGTAGTTTATTTATTTTATAATCTAATTATATAATGTAAATCAAATTTTAAACATCATAGAATATTTGATACAATCAACATAATGTAAAATAATAAAATAGTCATGCTTCGCCTACCTACACATATTTTGCAGCTGTTTCGGTTTCTCGAAGCGCTTTATTCACTGCCTCGTCTCCTGATCGTAAAAGTACTCGTGAATTCGATTTTCAATCCTCCGCGCGTCTGTCTTATACTCCAGTGCCTTGAATGTCACGTTCTCGTTCGGCCTGATTCGCCTTTTTACAATTCTTCCTTCCTCTTGAATTCCGTTAACTCTTTCGACTGCTAGTTTCGCCGCTTCTCTCACTTTCTCTATTTTTTCTCTGTGTACTGAAATTATCTTGATCTGTATTTCCTCTGTGTACTGAAATTATCTCAATTTTCTCTGTTTGGAGAAATACGAATTGTGGAATTTTATGTATTTTACTTTTTTACAAAGATTTATAAAATATTCATTTATTGGTAAATTTTTCTTTCTTAGCCAAACAGTGAGATGTTTTTGCTCTTCAATGGTTGTGGGTGGCTGATTAAGAATTCATAGTCAAATGTATAAAATTAAAAATAGCGAATTCAAAATGCTTGTCAGAAATAATAAACTGTATAATTTGTGTTTCTTTCTGTATACTTTTTCTTGCAGTAAATATTAATATATCTGAAAAATATAACGTAATAATTATATATATGAAACATTGAACAGAATACTGTAAAAAAGAAACAAAAAATGTGATATACTTAGGAAAAACTGAGGGTAAACTGAGTACTAATAAATGTTATTGTAATAGAAAAATATATACTAAATAAATCAATACAGGACTAAAACTTTTTAAATTATTAGCTACAACCGTTCATTTAATAAATGTAGATTAATTGTGAAAGTACTATTTTGGAACAATTTTGAACTATCTTAAATTTAAAAAAATTGTTTATGTGAATTAGTTCATATATTTACGTTTAAAAGTGCAGAAGATAATGAAGATGCTGTAAATATATGCATTATGTGGCTAAAATATAAAATATAATTCTGTGCACAAAATATAAAATTTACAACGATAAAATTCCATTCTCTCTCTTATTTTCTTTTTATTTCTTTTCATACACTCTCGTTTACCGGCGTTACAGTGAGTGTACTGCTACACTCGGTAATAAATATTTAGATTCACCGTGGTTTTGGCATGCGAAAATATAAAAGATAAATTGTCTAAAGCACGCATGAATGGTCGAGTGCATTTGCATAAGTTAATATTTATACAGTTTGAGGTGGAAGCGGCGAAAATGTATACAGAGATTTTTAAGCTTTACAAAAAATAGTTAACTGATTTCATGTTTTATTTTATTTTTTTAAATAATGGCCCATTAACAGCGCTTTATTTTCTAGATAAAATAACTGTGAACTATCGAAATAGTTAAACAATGTTACTATCAGTGTGGTTCTTACCTTTCTTGCATAAAAATTATAGTGATTCTATATTTTAAAAAAGTCTTAATATTTTTCATTAAATATTCACAAATTAGAACATCTACATAACTAATGTTCAGAAATACCATATTACTCATCGTATTATATACTTTAATAAAAAAATGATTTTTCGAATATTCAATTACGTCTATTTTTAAGGTTATGCAAAATTTACATGATAGTAAAAATGAAAAATGCAATATAAGAATAGGTACTGATACAAATCGACTTTTAATTTTTAATATAATTTCAATAAACAAGAATGGCTAGTTATCTATGTATGAACATACTCGTCTCGTTCTACTTAAAAAATATTAAAACATTCAACTATTACAATTTTTGTTCTTTTTTAAAAATTGAAAGATTAATTAATGCATATGTATTTGACAGAGTTATTAAAAAATCGGGGGATGTAGTGATCTTGTTCAAGATAAATAAAAAATATATTGGAAAATTATGGTATTATAACAGCAATATCGTTCATAGAAATAATAAGATTCATAGAAATCTAGCTAGTAAAAAGAAAGTGCCCCTAAACGAGACTAAAAATCCTCTAATTTAACATTGCACGGTTACAATATATTAAACCCCATATTCTGAATTTCACAGTTCCAACCACATATTCATCTTTAGCATACCAAAGCTATACAAATTACTCACGTCAGCCACAAAACAGCACGGCAAAAGATCTAGCCCTGAAAAAGTTAATCAAATCCTTCAATAACACCATTCTTCGTTTTTCTTTTTCATTTTACTTATCAGCTCTTCATTCTCGCGTCAATCCTTCCACACTCGCCTTCAAAGAACCGAGCAATCCCGGCAACCATCGCTACAAAGCCCCCATTGATATCTCGTGTGCACGCGTCACACCCCCACCCTTAATTAAATAACGAGCGCGCGCAACCCGTTTCCTCTGTCCCTTGATACGTACAAATTCCGCAGTTGCTAGCGCTGCATTCCGCAGAGGCGAGGGTGCAAAGCGCATCCTCGATGATAACCAGAAATTCGCCTCGGCGCTAATTAACGCCGACGAACTCTCGCCATTCGCGCGCATGCCTCACTTTTCCAAACTAGCGGCGACGCGACACAATGCTACGCTTGTTCTCCGGCTCCGCGTTTAGTTCGCTAAGTACAAACTGCGTAGAGCGATTGTCCCGACTGCGGATAACGGACATATTAACTCTTGCAGACCCGAATTAGATCTAGCTGTGATATGAATGACTCTTTAAAGGGAGGCACTACTGAAAATTTATGTTTTAGCGGTTTATATTTTTTATCTTTAGATATACAAAAGATCTACATTATGTCAAAACTATGCAAGAAGAAATTTGAAAAATTTCCCCACTTAGCGATCGATTAGGGAAAAACCCAGAAATTACTTTCTAGAAAGTAGTATTGAAACCCCTTTTATTAAAAAATTAGTATTAAAAAACCTATAAAACAATAAAAAAACGAAATCTCATATGGCCATGGAGATTTTGAAATAAAAATTACAATTCCGTAAAATTACATTATGCAATTTTTTACCCATTTTCGATTCGAAAATTGAAAGTTTTACCCACTTAGCGGTCGATTAGGGAAAAATCCAGAAGTTACTTTCTATAAATTAGTATTAAAAAATCTATAAAATGATAAAAAGGCCAATATGTCATCGGGTCTTGGAGATTTTGAAAAGAATTATAATCCCGTAAAATCACATTTTGCCATTTTTTACCAATTTGGCATTCCAAAATTGAAAAATTTAACCACTTAGCGGTGGATTAGGGAAAAACCCAGAAATTACTTCCTAAAAATTTGTACTTAACAACCTATAGAATTATACAAAAAAGCCGATATCTCATCGATCCTTGAAGATTTTGAAAAGAAATCCAATCCCGTCAAATCAAATTTTGCCATTTTTGACCAATTTTTTCTAGAAATTAGTATTAAAAAACCTATAAAACGATTAAAAAGCTGATATCTCATCGGCACTTGGATATTTGAACCGATTCCGTGAAAATACATATTACAGCTTTTAATCCTATACAAAATGAAATTTGTAAAATTTACCTACAATGTAAAAACAATATACCATCCAAATTTCAAGTTGCAAGGTTTAATGGTTTTTAGTTTTTTAACCTATCAAACGATTAAAAAGCTGATATCTTATCGGTCCTTGGAGATTTGAACGGATTCCGTGAAAACACATATTACAGCTTTTAACCCTATACAAAATGAAGTTTGTAAAATTTGTTACAATGTAAAAACAATATACCATCCAAATTTTAAGTTGCTAGGTTTAATGGTCTTTGCTCGGTGTTGATGTGTCAATCAGTCAGTCAGTCTGTCAGTCAGTCAGTCAGTCAGTCAGTTAGGACATGTTTTGTTTTATATATATAGATATACTTATTGAAATACAATATTGTTAATGTTGTATGATAGAATGTTTTCTTACTTGCTATTATAATTCTATATAATTCTTTTGCTATATAAATGATCTTTATAATTTTTAAGTTTAGAATTTTGTAATTGCTCGAAAATCTCAATAAGGTATCAGTAATTGGGGTATTTACCCTATGAGAGGCCGCAGTAACGTGAGCCCTAATACGTATGTTGATCTTTAGAGCATAAAGCTGTATTATGAAATTGCACAAAACAATTATTTAAATTTTCTATAAGTTGTGTATTTTTTATATAAAAATTTTTAAACCCGAATCGGATTGTAAATGGGTGGATAACTTTTTTAAAAAAGGTAGTCTAACGTCACTTTCTTTCTCCCGGGTAAATTGAGCCTTTTTTAATTTTGTATTCAAAATAAAGCACTTTTCTGATAAATAGATCTTTCTAAAGAATGTAATTTTTAAATAAAATTCAACACATTATTTAGTTAAATGAAATTTCAGCAAGATTTATAGGTCTTACGTAATATCGAAGTAAAATATCTTTCAGAACAATGCTCCAAAAACTTTATTATCCTATATTTTGGTAAAAATGAACACAGATATAATTTTTCTAAAATATGAAAAAGCTCATAGCCCAGCCTTCTGCAAACGGGCCCGAGTTCTTGTTCTGGCTGGTTTCCTTCTTCTTTTTCTTCTTCCTCTTCCTCTTCTTCTTATCTACGTTTATCATTGTCTTGAAGGCGAAAAGTGGAACGAGGAGTGAGGTCGCAAAAGAATGATAATTTTCTTGAGAATGGAAGTTTGGAGAAATGAGGAAGAGTTAATCTTACGTATTTTTGGCGTAAGTGGTGTTATTATGAATGAATTTGTCTTGCTTTTAAGCTTGACAGCGTGGCGGACATTTATTTATGGGCAATTGTCAATTAATTATCAAAAGTAATTTATGTAAAATAGTGTTATTACATTTTTCTGTTTAAATCATTCATTGAATTTAAGTTTATATATAATATAGGAGTAGCAAAACAAAGATGTAGTAGAAGGTAAACGCGACTACTATACATCACAAGGTCCAGAGTGCATCTGGCTCTTCATCGACTTCGGCCGGTCGTATCGGCTGCTGTCCCCCACTTACGCTTATTAGCCGACTAAGTTGCCGCTGATGACATCAGAGAAGGCGCGAAGAGAAAAGAGCAATTATCGTACGCGTATTTGAATGTACTCTGTTCTATACTATATACAAAGATCGCCGTCGCATGGCTTTGCTCCTCAGCTGAAAACATGCCACGGCCCGCCTTTCGGCTTTCCCGTGCACGTAGAACCCTTAAAACCATGGAGGCGAACTCCCTTTGGGATCAATGCAGCCTCAGGATGACAAAGCCATCCTTAGCTGAGGGCTAGAAGACCACGAAACCGTAAGCACGGTTTCGCACCGGGAGTTTGGCTGATGCGCGAGCCCGCTCTTATCGACATCCTCTATATAGCTACTCGCTTTATCTTTCTCTCTCTTTTCGCGTCTTCTCCTTTTCACGGCTTCTACGATTTCTGTACACTAACTTACATTCTATCTGTAACAATAATTTGTTGAGGATATCTTTTCTTTCTAAAGACAAATTAGATGAAAGAGAATGTCTTATTGAATTACTTTCTCTCTGATATCGTACTTTATTATAAGCACACTAAAGAAAAACAAAAGAAAAATTTAGAGAGTTAAAAAAATTAGTTAATAATCATTTATACCAAGGTTATAAGTATAAGTAAACATATTTTGTCACATTTCATTCTAGCTTTTTACTAACTTAATTTTTTCTTTGAATCCCTGTACTATCTGTATTGGATAGACAGCAAGTTAATCTTGATGTAGAAAGCGTGAATAATAAATGTTGGCAGTGTGTGCTTCTCGACGTTCTTTTTCTTATCGCAAACTTTCAGCTAGTTTTATCTTATCTTTAGCGTGACTGACCTCACCTAGACACTTACTACTTGTTTTAATTAGAGTACTAATTTTAGATTTTTCACAAGAGTAAATTCCAAAATAATTTTAACCAATTTATATCTATTCAATCTTTATTCTTTTTTAATTTGGGTTACGTTTATTTTAATTTTCCAAATCGTGTTTAATATTTTAATTGTTAGCTTGCTTTTGACGCTCATAATTTCTTGTTTTACTTAATGTTTTACATTATGTAATTTAATTTAATTCAACTTGTATTGACTCCCCTGAGTAAGCATTTTACTCGACTTTTCCGTTTCCAAACGCATATTTCTTTCTTAAATGTTTGGAAATTGGATAACATCTCTCTTTATGTTTACGGGGTCGCGTAAAAATCGAAAGTCGAACCAAGCTTATCATAAAGAGTAAGTTGTCAGCTTTAATTTTCGTGGTTGTAGGAACCTAAAAGTGCACCAGTCAAAAGTTATGGCTAAAAATGTCAGGATAATGCGCCAGAGGGTTAACTTAGCGAGATTTAATGCACTGTCAAGTTGATAAATAGTAAGAGTTAAAAATATTACAAATAATGTTAAACTCAGTCGATAAGTAGGTTTATATATTATTATATAAAATATTATTAATATATTAAAATTATTATTATATTATTATATTATTATTTTTATTTTTTCATACTCATTTGTCACTTAAAAATATCAAATCAAACACGTAACAACAATTTTTTAGTAATTTCATTAGGTTGAGATAAGAAACGTATTAAGCGAATCTAACACGCTGGCCGATATTAACAAATCTTCTATATCCTATGCTCCTAATATTAAACAATTTCGAATACAAAATTTCTTACAGATATCAACTCTTCGAATTCTAAAAAATGCTTGAGCTTAATGCTATCGAATGAAATCGCAACCCTACCTTTGCTATCGTAAATGGAACTCTCGAAACTGCTAGTATTATATACACGAGGGATGCGCAAACCTATACATCACACGCAAAAAAAAGGAAAACGAAGAAGTCGATGAGCAGCAGCTCTGGCAGTAGCTCGCACTCTCGATACACGCGTGCACGGGACGCGACGACGACGGACATATGCAAGTCGAGGCGACGCCGATGCGGGACTCGAATAATTAAACGTCAGTCACACGCGTCCGCCGTCGTCGTTGCCGCGTCGTTTATTTATCGGGCTATTTATCGAGCGGTGGGAGGTTGGGAGGAGGGTTTGGTAGGAGCCCTGCCGAGGAATCTAGTTTAGCGGCGCGGCCTGTAATCAATCGATGACGGGCGTTATTACGGGTTCGCCGGGATCTCTCATGGCTCTTCGTTTCGCTGACCGAGTGACCTGAAAAATTTTCGAGGGGCCGATTTTTCGCGCGAGGAGATGGAGCTGAGGTGCGTGAATTGAGTGGAAAATAAAGTTGATCGGAGGTTGATTGTGAGTACGGTGAAAGACTGTTCTGATAAAAATCATCGTGGAAATCGTAGTAAACGTAAGATATCCTAACTTCATGGAAAAAATTACTTCAATTCACGGTAAAATATATATTACTGAACGATAAAAGTTGCCCTGATTTATGGTTAAATTTACCATACTGAACGGTAAAAATTATAATGAATAGTATTAGAAATTGCCGTTTATCAGGGTAATTTTTTCCCTAAAGTTAATATGTCCCGGATTTATAATGATGTTCACGGAAATTTTTATTCAAATATTCTCTCTGTTTATAGAAGAAAATACCATGCTTACGCTCGTTTTAATCCTTTATTATGCAGTTTACAAAAGTTTATAACTACATAGATTTCGTGTTAAATTACTAGTTGTCTTATCCAGCGACGAAACTAAACTAAACAGTCTGCAAAACTCAATCAAAACAATAAATATTTACAGAAAGTTTCAATGATGAACAAAAACAAAACTAAAGTTTTACTGGTTCTTTGGGGTGAAATAAAGTAATAGAGTGTAGTCTGTTAAACTTACGGTTGTTAAAACTTTGTTAACATAATTGTTATTATATTTTATTTATTTTTATTGTTAATTCATAATTTTTCTAAAGTAGAATAACCATATAACAATAATGCTATATTGATAAAATGTTATTTCTATTGCTCTTAAATTCAGAATATTTTTATAAAAATATACTGTTTTTATTTATATTATGTATTTATTTATTTAACAGAATCACGAAAACTGTGTAATTCAACAAAGTTTATACTCAAAAGCTTGAATATATTAGCAGTTTGCAATCATATTACATTTTTTGTCTACTATCCTAAAATGATTTATGATATTATTTGCAAATTCAAATTACATTTACAAAGATAACCTTGTAGGTTAAAATAAAATTATTATAACCCCTGCATCGATATTAATGCGGGTTCCTAATAAAGTTCTAAAATCTGTAATTTTAATGCTACAAACCTGGTACTTGTATTAAATTTATTATCATAGTATGAATATTTTTAAACAATTTTAATCAGTATATTATAAATTGTTCGAGATAATAGTTTTTTAATAATCAGGCATATACGTAAAATAGTCCTTGTGCATAGGACTACATTAATATATGTATTTCTAAGAAGAATCAATCATATTTTAAAAGATAAAACAAAAAATAGTCACTTTTTATATTACTTTAAAATTTATGAATTAATTAAAAAAATATGTATGTAATTTTGTTTAAAAACTACTTACAATACCATTTTTCACTAATATTTGTTGATTATAAATAATCTTGATTCCTCAATTTGGTATGTACAAATTTCATTTTGAAGGTTGAAAAATCAATTTACCATAAAACTGTCCATATATTTCATAAATTTATCATTTTATAAGTGGCTTTAAGACTTTCAGAATGCAACACTAATTTCTCGTTAAGTAAACTTTTAACTTAAAAAAGTTATTTTTTCTCCGCTTTAAAAACTATCACCTCCCATACGCACGCGCAAACTGACCGTAAACTCCACAATTCCACTAGCCGTAATTTGTAAAAATTGGATTAGCCCGCGAACCGTCTTACCTGCATATATATTTCTCTTCCTCCTCGGACGTGCTGTGCCACGAAAAGCCAGCCAGCTGCCAGCGTCGAAGGGAGGGCGAACGCTAAACACGGACTATCTGCTCTATCGATTGCCAGCCCGCCGCCGCCGCGTCAGCCCTCAATAAATACCGCCGCGCGAGTAGACGAGCCACTGCTGCTGCTGCTCCGAGAGTAGCGAAGATTCCCTATACGTATTACGCAAAAGGTGCGCGAGGATCTCGTCGTGATGTTCGCGCGAAATTACATGGCTTGTAGGTTCTGAAAAGGAATTATAGAGACATCTAAGTTGAAATATACTTTTTTTAAGATACCTATTCAGGGTCCTAAAATCTATTTCATTTATTTGCGGTTTTGATAGAAAATAGTTTTTTCAATTTTCGCATTATACTTAAGTTGATTATCAAATGAATTATATTTATAAAATGAAAAAAGTTCAATTTTCTAACATTCAGGGTAAACTCAATTGATGTTTTACAAAAAAATTGTTTCCTTTAATTGACTTTTCTTGAAGTTTGTAATGAAAGGAATATTTTAAATCTTAGGTAGATGTCATAATTGGAAAAGTTAACAATGTTATATAATTTATGTCAAGATTTTAAGTTGCGAGGGCAGACTCCTGGAACATTGAAAAAATATGCTTTAAGGAGAAAAAAATGTATCTTCATGTGTAACACAATAATTAGGTACTGTACTAGTAGGGTTGCAAGTTGATGAAATAGTTGTCTTTTTTGTTTGTGAATATCACTACCAATTTTTTTCAGATAAGACAATTGAAAAATTTCGAAAAATCTGTAAAGCTTTACCTTAAAGGTAATTTTACTGAACATTCTTTTTAAAAACTTTGCTATTTATTATGTGCAACAAATTATAATGGTTTCAAGAGCATTGTAATAGAGCATTTTTGGTTTCGTTGTAAAATAGTTTGTTGCATCATATTATTGTAATAAAATATAGATGTTTGAAAACATATGTCAATTTCATGAAGAAGCTATACAATCACACATATAGAAAGCAAAAATTCAGTTTAAAGTAGATTTATCGATACCCCTCTTGCGCGGCGATAATTGAATGTATAAAATGTATAATATAAAAATACATTTTTTTATATTATAGCTTCGTTATAACTAAGAAAAATAAGATTTGAATACATTTGACGGGTCGAAAACACACCGTCTTATACCTATAAAGGATGTTACAAAAGAAAAGGTTGAGTGATAAGATAAATTATTGCTCAGAAAAATCTTACAAGTTTATATAAATACGAGTTAAATGTTGATAAATTATTCTCGTGGTTACGTAAGTCCATAAGTATAAAAGATATAAAACCACAGAGGAGAAAGATGTGATAGGCATTGAAATCGAATTATAAAAGCAGAAACTCGATACTAAATTTATTGCGTTATGAATAAAACATTCGAGTCTTTGACAGAAACAATTTGAATATAAAGTTGCACAATACTTTGTCTTACAACTTCAACAATTAATGGATCGCAAATGAATAATGCAAAGCACTTTACTTTAAATATTTCTCCCCTAGACTTATTCACCATTCGTTATAGTTTTTATTTCTTCAGTTTTACGTTTCTTCTATTTTTTAACAATATTGTAATAAATTATAAAACTCGTTTATCCTAATGATTCTCCGTGCCCTTAAAACATTAAGGCTAACTCTTTTCTTTTCTCACCCCGAGAATGACGAGAATCTCGCATTACGAAATAGGCGAGGAAGTGCTGCGAAAACAGTTCCAAGCTAATCGGAACTTTAATCAAGTGCGCTAATTATACTGCAACTGTTAACAGGATAGTAGTAGCGAGAGCAAGTGACTTTCGCGTCGTCGACGCTACTCGTTTCATTGCAGTAGTCGCGTGAGCAAAATCTCGTTCTACGTGCTAAAGCGTGTACTCGAATTTCCATTTTATAAAAATCGCTTTCTAAAATGTGATGATGGAGAGAAGAGTAGCGTTTAGAATCTCGATACGATTGGTGCTTTGATAACAGCGCAAATGCGACCGCTATTTGAAATTTTGAAATTTGAAAAATCTAAATATTTTTATTTAAAGAAAGTTTAATAAATTAGTTATTGGATTCGTTATAAATTATAGTACTGGTATTGCTTTTACTACTTTTTTCATTTAAAAGAATCAAGGACTTATATTCTAGTTAAAAAATGAAGCTAAAAGTAAGGAATAAACAGAAAAAAGATGTACGTAGTGTATAGAAACTCGGTAAGTACTGAAAATTTTATAGCTTAACTGAGATCTAGCAATTAGAATTAATGAAAAACGGAAGCAATACGATAGAATTATATACTTTTATGCAATATAAAATTTATTTATGATATTTAACATATTTAAAAGTATAATTTTGAGTTGTTGAATAAATAAGTAACGCCAAATAAACCATTTTTTAATGTCTTATTCGATTCGATCATTTAGTTCGTACTGCTAACATCTGTATAAATCTTTGAAGTTTATAAATTCATGCTTCATATCAGCGACAAATCTTACAATCCATCGTTTTATATTGATCCAATTTTAAAATTTTACCCAGCGTGGTTTATCTTTAAAATTCAAATACACCTTGATTTTTTTTTAAATTTTAAGTAAATTCATTCAACTAATAAACAAACTTAAATTAATTAATAAATTATGCGTCACATCAAAATTTATTTGGAACAACGTAAAAAAATTATATTCTACTTGACACATTCTTACAACTTAAAAAGTTAATCAATAGAAACTAAAGTATGCGTCATGGAAAAATCATATACTTAATTCGCCACGTTTTTATTACAATTCATAAGATTAATCAATCGATAAGACAAATTTCATAGGACTGTAGAGTATCTATTTAAAAACGCTCCAGGCAGTTAATATACAATCCCCTAACAATCCCGAAAACATCAAGATAGCCCAACAATACACGGCGATACCACGTTAAAATATCCCTCGAAGCAAGCCTCCGTCGCAGCTCCCTCGGCACCACAGGAATAAGCTCACGAAGATAAGACTCGCCGAGTCGGAATGGGAACGTCTCGACCTCCTTATATACCTATATAGAGATAACCCGACGGCTGTGAGAGTAGTACAGAGCAAGAGGGGGGGGGCAAGGATATCATCCGCGCGCGCGCGTCAGCCGAGGCGAAACTGTCCGCAACAGGTATACGTCGAGCTGTATTGCCGGTGCTGCTGCTGCTGCTGCTGGCTCCAGTCTGCCGGAAAATCACGGCTTGCATAATAAATAAATCAGACGCAGCAGCGTCGTTGTCGTCGCCACTGCTGCTAAATTGAGCCGGTCTTTCGCGGTTTTTTCTCTCTTTGGAGGGATTTCTTCTCGCGGGAAAATTGAGATCGGCGCTCGCGCGGAGTTGATATTAATATTGAGTGCGAGGTTTTTTTTGCTTTGGGTATGGCGAAGTTGGGGAGAGTATATTTATGAGGAACTGGAGAACGGAGGTTAGAGAGGAAGTGGGGAAATAAGGAAATAAGATTGTACGTCTACGATCTAATTGAAGGCGTTGTATTTTTGTTATTGAAGGTATTCAGTATTTTTGCGGACGATCCCATTCCACGAATTTAGAAACCTTGCACGAAATGCTTACAGACACTTATGGATATATCAACGATCGTAACCTCAAAGGCAGAATCACGCGAATCAAGAAAATAATACGTACCCCAGACGGCAATTTATCGGAAAATGCAAGTGAGGAGTCCGATTTCTTGGACGATACTGCTTTACAAACCTCTTAATTATTTTTATTTTATTTTATATTAGTTCAATTATTATTTCTATTCAAATGTGTTCCAATAAAAACACAATCGATCCTAATATCAATGTGTCAAAAGATCTGCGTATTTTGTTTTGGAATGCTCGCAGTATTAATCGTCGTAAACATGAACTCCCAGTAATTTTGAAGGAAGTTGATATATTTATATGTGTCGAATCATGGCTCCAAGATTCTGATGTTGACAAGAATTACATTTTTCATAGCGGTTTTGTACAATAAAAAAAATAGATCATATGGTAAAGGAGGTGGAATTTTGATACTTGTACGTAAGAATATAGCATACGATAAACTCTCTCAAATTAAAAGTCCACACAAAACTGTAGAGTTATGTGGTATTAAAATTACTAATTATCAGCCGTCATTCAATATCATAGTTTGTTATAGGGCTCCCGGCCAAAATTTAGATCAAAATCAATGGAATATCATTATTGAAAATGCAAATCAAAATTGCCCAACCATTTTAGTAGGCGACTTCAATGTACACAATTAAATTTGGAATTGCGTTGATTCAGATGTGAATGATGAAAGGCTATATAACATTATTGATGAATATGGTTTATTTCTTCATCACTATGATACAATCACTAGATCTGATTTCCATAGAGATTATCATTCAAACATCGATTTATTATTTATGATTATTATCTACAACAAATTTTGCAAATAAAATTGACGTATTAGTTCAAGACGAAACCTTCGGGTCTGATCATCACCCAGTTCTATGCACAGTAAGCATTGAAAAATATCGATACGTAAAAAAATCATTTAAACTCAAATCTGAAAAACAAACTGGAAACGATTTAATAAAAAATTAGAATCCGAATATGTTAATTTCTTAACATCAGAATACGATAACTCTTCTCCGAGTAATAAATATGATTACTTCATTAACTCTGTCACTTCCGCAATCATAGCTAGTACACCTAAAAAAAGAAATGTCAATATGAATGTACATAGAAATCCAATTCCGTGGTGGGATGACGAATGTAATAAAGTTAAGAGAATTAATTAGAAGAGCAGCATTAAGAAAATGGCGTTATAGTAAACAATTAGCAGATCTTATAGCCTATAAAAAATCTGTAGCTGAAGCCACTAGATTGTTTAAAAATAAAAAGAAAGATACCTTTAAGAAATTCGCAGCGACTATAAATTTTCACACTGACTCTTCATATGTTTGGCAATATTCCAAAATTTTTAAAAATAAATGGACGAAAGTTAACGCTTCATACTCTGACAGCAACCTACAAAACCATGGTTTAATAGAAAGTGTAATGAATAAAATAAGTCCACCTTGGGTATGTTCAGATCCAAATTGGACACCTGAATGCAATGAAAATGATTTTTTTAGTAGTCCGTTCGATTTTGTAGAACTTAATATAGCTTTAAGTGCAGCTAATGATAGCTCAGCTCCAGGAATAGATGGAATTGATTTTGAGACTGTCAAAAAGATGCCGATTAAATTTAAGCTTCTATTACTTGATATATTCAATGAGATGTATAAGTTGAATGTATATCCAGAGGGCTGGACAAAGTCATCCTTACACTTCATTAATATACCGAACAATTCAGGGGTCAGACCAATCGCACTCACGTCATGTTTATGCAAAATATTTAAAGCACTTATAAAAAACAGATTACTTTGGTGGTGTGAACATTTCAATCTATTACCCATCAACCAATCGGGCTTTCGCAAAGGTAAATCGTGTATTGACAATTTAGCGAATCTTGCACTTCAAGCTGATCATGCACTCTCAGAGCACAAAGATCCTCTTGCTGCTTTTCTATACGTATGTGGCGCTTATGATAACGTTATCTGTGATATACTTCTGCAAAACTCGTCTCCTTGGGCTGTTCTGCTAACGTTATAGGATTTGTGAAATTTTTAGCACATCAAAGAATTATTTATACAAATACTCTAGGAGATGAGTTCAGAATTATAGGTGAAGGAGGCCACAAGGAGGTATATTGTCACCCTTGCTCTACCTTATTTGTGTAAGGGATATCACGGATGGCCTACCCAAAGGCGTTATAATATCGAAATACGCGGACGATATTGCTTTGTATACCAAGATCTCGCCCATCAAAAGGAGCAAAAACTTGATTGAAAAAGCTATTAACAAGTTAAAATATAACTTAAAAAAGCTTGGATTAGAATTAGCTCCTCATAAAACTGTCTTAATGCATTTTAATAATAAAAATATAGAACCAGGCGAAATTGAAATAAAAATTGATGAACACGTAACCAGATCAAGCGAAACAGCGCGATTTATTGACCTTACTTTCGATTATAAACTTACGTTTATACCACACATCAACCAGATTAAAGAAAGATGTTCAAAAGCAATCAACATTATAAAGTATTTATGTGGTACTTGGTGGGGATCAGATCCGATTACCCTTCTGATTTTATATAAGAGTTATGTTAGATCCATTATGTAGTATGGTAGCTTTATTTATGTTCCTAAACAAGTTAAGTACAAAGATATTATAGAGAAAATACAGTTCGCTGCAATTCGAGCCGCACTAGGCTACCGCATAAGTACCCCTACAAATGTATCAATTGCAGAATCAAAATTACCATTTATAGAAGAACGAGCTAAATTTCTTTGCAAAAGTTATCTAAGCCAAATATATACCTACGAAAACTCATCTACATACGATATTATTAAAAAAATGTTTTCAAATAAGCATAGGAAAAAAACCTTGTCTCGTAAAAATGTTAAAATATTGTATTATACAAACTTTTAATAACAAAAACGTACCACTTAAAAACTTTAATATCTATCTTCATGACTATAGATCAATTATTTCTTATGTTAATACAGATTTAGAATTCGGTTTTAAGCTTAAAGAGTCAGAGGATATTAACGGAGTAATCGATTCCTTCTTAGAACAGAATGGCGCAATAGCTATATATACGGAGCTTGTATCCGTCCTGCATTAAACGTAGAACAAGAAAAGAACGATAGAAAAACAAGCTTCCGTGTATACAGTGAATGATCGCGCTTTGCGACGCCATTAAAAATTTCGTTATATTTTCTGACTCCCTGAGTGCACTTCAAAGTTTGAATATCGTAAATATAAATAATCAAAACTAATAGCTATATATTGGAGATAAAACATAAATATAGAACGATCGTTACAAGATATCCTAATATCTTGATAAAGTTTGTATGGGTTCCATCCCACAAAGGAATTATTGGAAACGAAACAGCTGATTTATTGGCTAAAAGTGCAACTGGATCACTCGAACCAGAATCTATATACATTCCATTTTCGGACTACTTTAGTATATTTAAAAAAATTTCGAAATTAGAAACAAATCGAATCATAACAGAACAAAGCGCAAATAAGGGAAAACACTACTTTGAATTGTTTTATAACACTTCCGCAAAACCTTGGTTTGCCAATAAATATATACCTCGACCATTGACTATTACAATGAATAGAAGCAGAGTCAATCATTATAACTTAGCAGCTTCGTTAGCCAGAAAAGGTATTATCAGCGATTCTAAATGCGACTGTAATATAGAAGATCAGGATCTAAATCATGTAATTTGGCAATGCACACTACACGATAATGAACGGAAAAATTTAATTCAAAATTTACTCAAGATAAAATTACAACTTCCACTTCAAATAGAAAATTTGATTGCTCTCCCTAATATAAAGGCTTGTAAATACATTGTGGAATTTTTAAATCAATGTAATAAAAATGTATAAGGTAAATTTGCGATGCGAAACTATGTATAAATATATTCACATGTATAATGTAAAAATAATATAACTGTACAGCAGATGTAAGCCTCAATAGAGGTTTGAAATGCTTAAATAATGCTGTTACTTTTATATAGCTCATCAAAAGAAAAGAAATACCGATTAAAAGTATATAGATGAAACAGATTTTCGTAAATTTGATGAAGTAAGGAACCAGTTCATCGCTTTTTTACGAATACTATCGCGTTTTATTTTTTAAAATAAAGACACAAGGAAACTCTTATAGTACAATTTATAATAAATGTTAAGTTTCGATATTAAAAAATTATAGCAGTACATTTACTTTATCGATATGTTATAATTTTGTGAGTTTTTGGAACATATTTCGTTATTCACCATATTGGTTTTATACCTCATGAAACTCGGCAATTTAGTTGAAAATCTAACCACGATAGTCTTTGTAGGAAGCATCGAGTTATACTTGTAACATGTACTGCAAACTTAGTTTCTGACACTGCAAATAATAAATATATTGTTAAAAATACTTATCAATCGATTAAATACATTTTTGTCGTATTAAAATGTCTTAGAAAAACTATTTTTACGAATTACTGTAAACCTTTTACATAAAGTTAAAAAATTCTACATACCGCGAAATATGAAACCTCGATCTCTATCTCTTCATATCGCATGAAATATTGCTATTACGCGTGAATGTTGCTTCTACGTACATACATGCACGTCTAATAATTCATCCCTGGGGGGTTGCTGGGGTAGTCTTGAGTTTCTCTGCCACGCATCTGCGTAATGCGCGCGTACTATCCGCGAAATTAGCCACTCGCTCGAATCACGACCTTAAATTCCAGGTGTAATGGCTTCTCAGGAGTATGATCGCGTGGAACTTTGGGAGTATGAATGTGGTTGTGGTGGTTGATCCGAGGAGGCAAATTCAAGTCTTTAAATTTAAATATATATATTTAAATAAATAGCCGAAAGAGCGTTTAAATGAGGTATGCGAGAGTAGGAACATTTACATGCTGTTGGGTTAGAGATAATGAAACCTAATAATGGGTTTATGCTCGTATGAATTAATAAATAAATAAATAAAAAAACCTAATATTACAAGAACTACAAGTATTACCGGTCAATAACTTTTACATTAAGTAACTTTACAGTTTATCACAGTGCTCATCTGTTTAAAGAAATGACTATGACTGACGAAGCTCTAGTACCAGTAAGCCAACTAATCAACGAGGTTCCTATTGTATTGCGTGATCCTTCCCAAAGATGACAAAAAGCGTGATTTTAAAATAAAATAATCTTTTATTACATTTTCGTAATCGTTATAATTCTAAGAATATTCTAAAACCCGTCACATGTCATAACTTAATGTTTTAATAATGTTCTACGCGTACAAGTAAAACTATTTACATTCTATCATATATAAAATTGAATCTTAAAATGTGTTTTTCTCGAAACTAATATTTTAATTTTAAAAAGCTTGTACATGAGGTTTTAATGAATCTTTTTGAAACTATCAATAAATATTGGGTACTATGTTTTGAATAAAAGTTATATCTTTTGAAATAACTACACCACCACGGTTTATAGTATATATATATATATATATAAGATAATATAAATAATTGTAGTTTCTTACTGTTTTTTAATAGTTTTTTAATGCACAT
The DNA here is from genome assembly GCA_949152435.1 of Gastracanthus pulcherrimus. Lineage (NCBI taxonomy): Eukaryota > Metazoa > Arthropoda > Insecta > Hymenoptera > Pteromalidae > Gastracanthus > Gastracanthus pulcherrimus. The sequence goes on from OX424576.1 coordinate 153,440,533, forward strand.
CAAGCTAGATCTATTTAAGAGAATTAAGGGGGCAGGCCTGGGTTCAAACCCAAAAAGGCCTTTTTTTAGTTCAGAAACCTTTTTATGTCTAAAAGAAATCATTCTGAAAATTTCATGCTATCAAAACATAATAATATCTTAATTTTTACCGTTGTAAAACCTCAAAATCTTGATCTTATACGGCACAATAAATCATTATTTTCAATACTATATTTATTATAGGAACATTGTTCTTCACACGATTCAAGTTGCAATGATGAACGAAAATTTCTTGTTCGATAGTTATTCGACTCCTTTTGACATGTGTTACAAAAAGAACGCAGCACTTTTTCGTCAAAATTTCTTTTATTATTTTTTATGGATTTCCTAGCGATTTTTTGAAAAAAATTTTAAAATAGTTTTTTAAAAATTGATTGGATCTTCGAAAAAGAATAATTAATTTAAGATAGTAGTAGGTATTGATACCATAAACATTTTCAGAATGATTGCTTTTAAACGTAAAAAGTTTTCTGGACTCATAAGAAAAAGATCTTGTTTTGGGTTTAACCGAGGCCTAACCCCTTAAGCATAAATACATTTTATAGAGTGATAACTTTGGATTGTTAGTGCTTCCAAAATATATAGGAATTTTTTAAATATCCAAACTTAATGTTCTGTGCCAATACTACATTTAGCATTATCACTAATATTGGTGAAAATTAATACTAATTGTGGTGTAAAATCAAGGGGGTATGAAAAAATGGCTTGGAAATTGATATAAATGATTTTTTTCTAATAAAATTGATAGTTGATAGGTCAACAATAGCAAAAAATTTTAAAAACACCAGAGTCATACTTTAAAGGAGGATAAACCCTTGATAACTTCGTATGTAAAGCATAAGATTCCTACGACGGATAACGTACAAATTTTCACAAGACAATAAGACACGTTTTTGTCCTACATAAGGAAGTTAGAGAACAAAGTATGAAGTCGTTGGATCATGGAGTGACAAGATCTTTACAATAGTAGCTAGAATAACCCTTTATACATTGTTTAGAAACCAGAACCTGATTGTAAACAAAAATATTATTTATTTATAGATTATCGGAAACTAAACGCTAAAACAATTCCAGATTCTTATCCTCTATCAAATATCAGAAAGTTTAGAGTTATTATGCATTCCATCATATCGAAGTTGAACCACGTGATTAATAAGACAACTCTTAGTGCTAGATATGGTCATTTTCAAGATATTAGAATGACATATGGGTTAATGAATGTATATCCAATCTTCCAAAGAATAATGGATTATATAATGCAAGAGGTGAAGGTGTAAAAATAGATATTTATGCATTTGTATTTTCGGATGACATAATAGTCGTCTTAAAGATCCAGATCATAAAAAAAAAATATATGAAGTATTCACTTGATTATCAGATGTCGGCTTTCTATTACATATATTGATAAATATAAATCTTTAACAGTAATTAACCTGAGACGTAGATCGACTCCTATCCTGTAAGCCCTGATCCTTTAAATATAATAGCATATTTTTAGTAAACTCGCTTTAAACATCGAACTAAAGTTAAAAACGCATTTCTCATATAAGATTATTAAAACTAAATATCTTGAAAAATTAAAAATAAATATTTTTCTCGTGAAAATGAGGTAGTTGATGGCTTAAGTAGTAAATGCGTACTTCTTAAGAAAACGGCCACTCAAGGGGCACAGGATCGAATCCCCGTCAGTCCGACTCTTTCGGGAACATTCGAAGACAGACAAGTAGATAAAAGGAAAAACAGGTAGAAATAATAATAGTATGGCTAATAAGTTAAATAATAGTGTTTAGATATAGTAAATATCTTAACTTACCTCAATGATACATTTTAAACTAACTCTTATTACACCTATTAAGCATAACCGTAATTAAAATCCAATTTTTCTAATCTATCTAAAAAATTTCGTCAACGGGTCCGTCCAATACAATTACGACACCTTCGCAACGTCTGCTTACACCCTAGCAATTTTTCCACGAAACTTATATGATTGCTGCCGTATCGATACTTCCTGCCTCCGGTTCATATCGCACAGCAGCACAGCATCAGGGTCAAGAAGGGCTCGATATCCGCGGTTTGCGTGCACGCGTTCAATAGTTCAGCCGATAGTTAATTTCCAATAGTTTCGCCAACAATTTCATCGCAGCGGCGCGGGCTTTCTCTGTAGTCCGTAACTCGATTCGGCCGTAAACAAAATGAAAAAAAAGGCAATAAAAGGAGAAACGAGAAGCGTACTCTAGCAGTTCTATGTTTATGCGGGCGTAATTCAAGTACGTGTGGCTATTCATACTTTATTGTTACAACGTGATCTACGTTTGAGGGGAGTAGGAATTGCTTCTTATTTAGATTAAAACTCCTGCTGCTTTTGTATTTTTATTCTTATTGTTGCTTTGGCAGTGAGAAGAAGGCTTCGTAATTGATTTTATTTTATAAAATATTAATTCTCTGAATACAGACAAGTAAATCTCTTGACAGTTAAATATTTCAGAGAAACAGAAATGACGTGTATACAATATTTAAAAAGATGTATAATATAGTGACAATATTCCGATGTGGAAACGTAGGACACAATGTAAGCGGGAAAGTGGCATAAAGGAATTACATATGTCGATGTTGCGTATGCCGATTCAGTGATTATGCATTGATCTCGCATTACACGCTAAGCGGACGTGACTGCGGGCACATAATTGGAATCGCATAAATGTATATTAACGCATATACTCGTACTCGAATGTCTAACTAGTCCAGCAAACTACTACTTCATTCGATATATTCCTAATACGTGTTCATGAACTTTAAATAGGTCAAAATTTAAATTCTTTTTACAAGTTTTTTATTTTTATTTTTTCAACAATTGTTTAGTGATTGTACAGTTTACAAAATATTATCGTCTTAGATTTGTTTATATAAAGTAAACGTCCTATATTCTACTTACTTCATATTTTCCCCATTATTGTTCATTTTTAATGAAAACCCTGGTAAAAAATTGACCATCATTTATGGCCTGTTCGCTATCTATTTACCAACTTCCGTGGTCAATTTGTAGCCGACATTTACACCATAAGTTGACCATAATATGAGTAAAGATAAATGTACTATAACCTCAAATACATGTATAAAAGTTTAAATTCGCACAATGTTTTTTGGTTTAAACGAATTTACAATATAAAATTTAGATTACTGATGCGAGGAGATATATAAGCGAAGTTGCAGTATTCATACATTCTACAAATTTTAACTCTGATTCTATACGTCAAATATATGCCCATGATGCTCAGTATAGTATAGTATAAGTCCATGCGCACGCGAACGGCGTCGGGCGCTTATAGGTTGTTTGTACGCTAAGAGCATATAAGAACATAAGACGCAAGAATAACATTGATTAGTATATATATATAGGTACACCAGAAACATACAGATACAAGAGAAATAAGTTTGAATTCATCTTATTTATCGTATATACAATAAACATAAACATTAGAATAACATTGTTTGGTATATATATATATGTGTATATATATATATATATATATATATATATATATATATATATATATATATATATATATATATATATATATATATATATATATGCTTATGTGTCCCAACACACATGCAGACATGCATACATTCACGGTGTGTTGACAGCTTGGAGTCTAGGGAGAGAGCAGACCCTTATCTGTTTGAAACATATAAAGAAAAACTTAGTTTTGCGTTGTGAACAGTTTAGCAGATTTTGCTTAAAAAGTTGAGCAGGATTGCTGAGTAAAATGTGCCCAATAGAATCAAGTAAATGTTACTTAACCACTAAATAAATTTTTACTTAAGTCGTTGAGCTAGAGCAGTTCGACAAATTCAACGCAAATAAATAAGCAGTATTTGTTCCAATTTATGTATTTATTTGTTAATTAATATATATTTATTAATGCAGACGATTAAATTAAACTAAAATTTACCGTACATATCTTAAAAGAAATATAAGAAAAAATATTTGTAGATTAGGTTTGAATATTTTCAGCATATAGGCTCGGTGTGAAACATGCTAGTATAATTTTTTAATTATTTGTTCTCTTTTAAATATCTAATTCGTATTGAATTATTTTAGGATCACTAAATTTTATTTATAAATAATTCTATAAATTACACCATCTTTTGGCCATAAACCGTCGGCCATAAGTTGGGTTATTGACCATAATATAGGCCATAAATTGACCACACACCATAAAATTAGGCATTATATGGCGAATAGTTAGTCAACGTTTCTACCAGGGAATGTTTACCTATTAATTAAGACACCAGCAACTTTAAATGTTACAACCAAAATTGTAACATCGAATAAGTTGATCAAAGTATGATGAACGTATGTAGAAATAATGCATAATGAAAAAATAATATTATAATTGTATTTTCTGCAGCATATAAAGAAAATTCCTCTTATATCATTTATTGCTTTTTGATTAACAAATCATTTAAATGTATTGTTAATTCATTTTTCTTAAAATTTCCCTTAAATATAATTTTTTTTCAAAGTTTTACATATATTTACATATATTTGATTATGTAACCAAAATTAAAAGATTTTGTTGAAAAATTTTTAACTGAATAATTTTATTTGCAACGAAAAGTTTATTATCTTTAAGGTAGTGGTCACGTTTAATTCGTTTATTGGAAATTCTCTTTAAATTTTGACTATATCTTAATAATAAAATTTCCAAAATAGAGATTTAGATCTTTAAAGTTTTAACTATTAACACATAATCCCCATCCCAAGCCCCCGCATGCGATAAATTTTAATTAATTAAGTGTAATCGCATCATAGATTTTTTTTCTAAACTATAATATGTTAGGCAAAATAGAATTAAACATATGATAAAATAAAATGAAAAGTCATAACCGTTCTATTTTTGAGAGGGAACATTCCTAAGAGTACAATTTTATGGAATTGTCAGCACGCGCAGAGGACGCATACGGTGAAGTGAGTGTACGTGAGTCTCTTTTTGCACACAGATACGTCGCAATTATAGATGTGTGTGTAAGGGGCGGGCCAACACATACAATCGAAGCTAAAATATTCTCTCTACAGTGTGCGCGCTCACAGGCACTCTCATGCATTGGCGCGTGCTAAACTTACTCATCCTATTTCAACACGACAACCACCTTAAGTCGAGGAATTTTTGTACTGTTTAGAAAAAACCTACTATCTTTTTATACTAATTAGAAAATATTTATGCATTTTTATCAAAATTGAGTACAAGTAACCATGATTAAAAATAAGATCGTTTTATTTAAAAAAAAAAGATTATTTTTCATTATATCTAAAACCGCACACAGCACTTTAGCGATATATAAATTTCTTAATACTCCTGAAAAGAATATGTTCAATTAATTTAAAATTTCGACGAAAGCTGTAGAAACCGCTTTTTTACTTGATAAGAACAGACTGACTTTATTGAATGTTCGCGCTTTAAAATAACATTCTCAAACTGAAAATTTGATGAAAATCAATAAGTGTTAATAAAAGATTGAAAAAACGAAAAAAGAAAATTTGTTATATGTAACAATATGTAAAATATATGTACCTTTGGGAAATAAATCCTTTTATGCCCATCTCAAAGATATTGGCAACTTTTTGCCCTGAAAAGCGAGACCAAAATTACACTTTATGCCCACAAGAATGATTACCCGAAAAAAAGTGAATTCACTATAATTATACAATATTTTTAAAATCTTAAAAATTTTCATAATATACAATATTTCAAAATCTTCAATATTTTCGAATATTTTAAAAGTATTGAAAATTTTGAGAAATATTAATAATTTTGAAAAGTATTGAAAATTTTGAAAAAGTAGATAATTTTGTAGATATTTATAATTTTTTAAACTTTTTAAATTTTTAAATTTTTTTTTTAAATTTTTTTTAATCGTGAAAAATTGTGAATATTTTAAAAATTTTTGAAAATTTTGATGATTCTGAAAATTTTTGAAAATTTTGAAGGTTTTGAAAATATTCTATATTTGGAAAATTTCAAAGATTTTAAAAATATTGTATATTTTGAAAATTTTTAAGAATTTGAAAATATTTTATATGTTGAAAAATTTAAAAATTTTAGTTTGTATTAAGGGGATGGACCAGTGAAATTTCAGCCTAGTAATATTTGAAAGATTGGAAACAAAAAATTTTTTTTTAGAATCAAATAGGATAAAAAATAGGATAAAAAGAAGATCAAAAAATTTTGTCCACTATTTTCAAAATTTTTTTTTTGGTTTTCGATTTTAATTTTCTGACCTATAATACGCTCAGTTTAATCCATGCGCTAAGTTGTTTGAAATCATCCCAGGAACTAGCAAAAAAAATTTCAGCCGAAAGATGAAAAACTGTAGGAGGAGTAGGCAATTTACTGTACCGCGAATTCCCCGCGTCGTAACGCGCCGCGCCGGCCTGGTCGTGGAGGGCGCGGGGAATAGCAGCGGCAGCACAGTGGCGGCCCGGCGACGCACGCGGATTTTATTGCGCCGACGACTCTAAAATCGTGCTCGGGTTTTACAACTTTGAAACTTACCTATTATCTCAGGAACTATTAGTCGTGCAAAAGCCTTTCAGGATTTCAATTAAAGGTTTTTTCGAGAACTTTCGATGCAGGAAATTAAGATTTCGAAAAATCCCCAAAATAAATCCATTTTTGAAAATTTTAAATAGAAAAGAATGTTAAAACATGCCAAAAATGATCAAATTTGAAAAAAATCAATATTTTCTTGTTGCATATAATAATTAGATACTTTAACTATATGTAAAAGCTTTGCAGTTATTTTGTACCCAATCCTCTGGTCTGGGTCATGGTGAAATGATAGGTGCCTAAAACTCGCATAACTTTTGAAATAATGTACTGGCGGTAATCGGGTCACGGGTACTTTTGTAGTATATAAAAGGATTCATTTTCCAGAGTTACATATATTTTGGTCAATTATCCACATACATATAGAGAAACACTTTTTATTACCTTTCAAGTCGATTTGCGGTTAAACTATTGCTCCAACCATATATCACCATATAGCACTTCTTTTAACAAATTTAATCTGGAACAACATTTGTATGAAATATTTTTCTCTGCGACTTCATCCGGCCAAGTTATTTTAAGAAAACTGAAAAAACGTCATTTTTTCATTTTAATTTGCTTATAACTTTTTTTCCACAACTTTTGAGGACTTTTGCCACTATAAATTCGGATTCTATTGAAAATTTTACACAGGAATCAACAAAAAGTAGACTTAGTATAGGACTTTTCCGAAAAGCCCCTGTTCCCAGGCTCTGCCGACTGGACTACGATGAACGCCACTAGTCGATGATGCATGGCGAACGGGCATTAACGAGAATCGAGCGCGCAGTCGAGCATACATCCCATACCATCGAGATATAATTGCAATCGCGTGAAGACAGGTGCTCGTCGGATTAGGTGCGTGCTGCCGCCGCCGCTGTCCGTAAATTATAGTTCCGAGGTTCGCGCCTAATTGCGCATTAACGATGTGTAATCGTCATCGCCGTTACAGCCCCGCCCCCCCCCCCTTACCCCCACCACCGGGCTAATGCGCCGAAGATTAGCAGCGCGCGCTCCGCAGTCGTTTGTCAAAATGATAAGCATCCGCGCGCGCGGGAAAGCGAGCGAACTTGCGTTTTGATTCCGGCTGATGGGTTTGTGATTTTGGAGGGATTTGGGATTCGTGGGGTGTATGCAGACAGTTGTGAGGCAAAATGGTTGTCGTTGAAAAGAATAGAGATTCAAGGTGATTGATTGTTAATATAAAATCTTGAAAGATGTTATTTTTTGACAGAAGTCTCTCAAATGTTAAAAAATATTTAGTAATGATTTTTATTTAAAGACACAATATGGACAATGTTGTGAAAAGTACATTCATCTGGATAATATAGTATCTTTATACTACATTAACTGGATAACATAGTATCTTGATGCTACATTAATTGAATAACATAAGAATGTTGATAACATTATGTTTTTAATACAGTATCATGATATATTTGTTCTTAACATAGTATCTTGATAACACATTATGTAAGTAACATAGAGTATCTTGAACGTATTATCCAGATAAATTATGTAATTGAATAAGTTATCTAATTTGTTTAATCTAATAGATCACACTTTATCTAGTATTTGTCTATATAAATTTATATCGCAATAAAGAAAATAACTCAAAATTCTCGTTTAAATAAATGCGCATTGTTTATCAAGATTCAAATTCATCTAGACAAATATATATCTCAATAAAGTATTATCTAGATTAAACAAATTAGATAAATTATTTGTTATCTTTCAGAATAAAATATTTCCCTGGCCTGTCTTTGAAATAAATGTGAAAGTCATTATCTTATTTTTTTCTAAAGATTCTGATTTATAGAAACATACCTAGATATTTACCTATGTATTTTTATATTTGGGATTTGTATTGCTGTTAAGTTGTTCATTGATATTATTGGACTATTTATATTTCAATGTTGTTCACGGTTGTGTATGTTAATAGATATTTTATCGTAAAATCAAAATGTAATGTAAAACGAAATTCCATTGCAGGATCATACATTTTCCACTCAAATGAATTCTGTGTTTATATTTGGTAAAATTATCTTCTTTCTATATTTTGTAGATATTCCGAACATTATTATGATATCCTTGTTTCTTTCTATATTTGGCAGTTATTATAGTGCTAATTTTCTTCTGACTGTAATAGCGATCTAAAAGTAACAAGTGCGTGTTATTGTCCACATGCATGCACGCCATTTCTTTCGATAATGCTTAGACAAACCACGATATAATATCTAACGACATCTAGTTCAAAAATCCATAACCATCAATTATATCTACATTACATCGCACGACACACCTTCGATCAATACCCAAATATTTTTGTAACCCGTAAATTTATCCTCGCCAGCACCGGCTATACACAGAATATACCACTATATCATCGGCAATAAAGCGGTTTTATTTTTGGACGAGTTACAAATTCATCTATCATTTTCACTCATCGCTATACTAGCAGCAACGGCAACGGTAGCCGACGAATAAACGCGCCAAGTTTAAATCAATTTCGTTCTTGCTCGCTCACTAGCTCACTCTCTCCTATCCCGTTTTCCCGCTTAATTAACGAAAGAGCCGAAACGAGCGCGTGGATCCGACGCACGCGAACTTTGCTTTCTTCGTATGCTCTCTCTCTCTCTCCGTCTCTTTTCCTCTGTAACCATCTCTCTCTCTCTCTCTCTCTCTCTCTCTCTCTCTCTCTCTCTCTCTCTCTCTCTCTCTCTCTCTTTCTCTCTCTCTCTCTCTCGTCGAGCCGCGTGGTAATTTCATTTAGCACGTGACGAGAGGCTTTTCGAGGGGAGAGGGGCAAGGTGCTAATTTGATGTATCAAGCGATGACGTCTGGCCCGTCGCTAGGATAGAGACGGAGAAACAGAGAGCAGATTTAGGATTTTGGTGGAGAGAACATTTTAGAGAGATTCGGTCTTTAAGAAACCGAGTGATTTGGTATATGGATTAAATGAGACGGATTTCTTTTAGTTTTTAAATTAATGTATTTATGTATTTAAGATAAGTTAAAGTTTTATTTTATTTAATAAGCAGAATTGGAAATTAAAAAAATACAGAATGCTATAAGTACATAGTGTACATATGTACCTCTTTCAACTGACTCCATTCTTGAAAAATGTTACGATAGTTATGTTTATATACTGTTTGACAGTAACACGATATTAATAAATACATACAAAATTATCAAACATTTTTTTTTAATCAGTTTCTGTATTTTTATTTGAGTCATGGAAGAAAGCATAACTTGATGATATTTTTGTTAATTGGTTTATAATATGCAATAAGTATATATTTTCATCTACATGAATGCGTATTATGTCTTCTGAAATTTTAATTATGTCCATCAAAAAGATACTAGTGTCACATACATATTAAATTGAAGACGTTCATATTAACATATAAATGTTATAAGCTATTTAAATCTTATATTTTATGATAGATAATATTACAGAGTTTTGCTTCCTCACAGAGGAAGCTTTCTGATGGTAAAAAAAAGTTTTGCTAAAAACATGTTAGAAATATGTTTTGAGACTTAAGAAATCAAAATACAGTATTTGTAGAAAATGACTGTATGGATGTGTGAGTATGTGTGTATGTGTGAGTGTATACGATCGTGTGTGCGTGCGTGCGTGCGTGCGTGCGTGTGTGTATGGATGAGTATCAATCAGCATTACTCTGCATATATGCGGTGAAACTTAATTTTTCAGGGCTCATTTTCTTTTGTTTTTTTAAAGGAAGGCGTTGATCGTTTATAACTTTAGAACAAATTACTATTTCTATATGGAATGAAACTGAAATTTTTTTCATTTGCTTTTATTTACTTTTAGATCATCTTTTAACGTAAAAACTTATCGAGCTATGATCAGAAGTAGAGATACTATTTTTCACTAATAAAAAGCACTATGGAGGTCAATTGGCTTATATCTTGAGAATAAGGGCCCATTGGTACAAACTAAGGGTACAATACTCGATTTTTATGCGTTAGAAAATACCTATCATAGCCTCATCGAATTCCGTTTTCCACGCTTGTAACAATCATTAGTAAGTCTGAAATATTACTCCCATTTCAAAAGCTGTAATGCATCAAATTGAACTTCACTTCTTTTTAATCAATACCTAGTCCAGAATCTCAAAGAAATGATAGTATAGACGAGGAAGTATAAAAGTTTATTACATTGAAGATAATTTGTAAAAAACGACAACCATATTTTAAAATATCACGCAAATTGACTGGTTTTAAATACACTGAGAGAAGTAGGGGAGACTGGGGTATAACGGGTCACTAAAATGCAATGTTGTAAAAAGCATAAAATATATCCTTATATGCATTTGCTCACATTGATATGGTAAGATTTATTAATGATTTTTGCAAACCAAACGGACAATTGTTATTTGCCAGCGACATTTTGGTAACGTTTAACTACCCTCATCAGGCTATATCTTTAATATCATTAATAAACCTTACCATATAAAAAGTATAATTAAAGAAAAAAACTAAAACAGCATTTAGTTACTATCCAATTGAAGAATGTTATACTATATTTATATTAGTGTTAAGTGTTTCTTTATAATAGTAAATGCATTTATAAGTTATAGGAAGTAGTCAAATAATCTAATTTTCTCATTAGAGTGCCTGGCAATTTTCATTTGGTAGCAATGACACAAAAATGTAGTAAAAGATATAATAGAAATAGAATTACTAAAATTACCAGAGGCATTTTTACTAAGCGAGAATTAGTTATCTTTACTACTCTACTTGACTCACTGTACCAAATATGGTACTTCAGGGCTTACCAAAATTGCTAAAAAATTACAGTTTCCAGTTTAAAAATTGCTCTATCTAACCTCAAAGTAATCAATTACCCACCACAAAAGTTAAAAAGAAGAACCGCCTGACCACGAAAATTTCATTACTTCGATTATGCCTCTCTGGTCACCCAGTCGCGCGTCAGTCAAACTCGGTCGATCGCTCGGTCCCTCGCTTCATCCGCATTTTTTTCCACACACCTCCTGAAAAGCCTCGCATCCCCTCCGAAGCACGCACGAACACGAAAGCGCGCGCGCGCTGCCAGTCTCTCCTCGTGTACGTGTCAGAGAGATAGATGGGGACGGATAAAGAAGCAACAATGCGCACGTGGGGAGCTCGGCGCTGATGGTGAAATCGTTGGCCAGCGCGAAAGCTGCCAGTCATCGCTTTTAGCAGTGGCAGTTTCTGCGCGTCTATGTCGTCGTTGCATCTCTTTCTCACTCTCTCTTTCGCTTGAGGTGTGCGTGTGTGTATGTGCGTGTGCGTATGTGTATATGTATGTGTATGTGTGTGTGAGTGTATGTGTGAGTATGTGAGTATATGTATGCGTGTGTGAGTGTTTTAACTCATCTGCTTTGCCCAGGTATATTTTATCCCTTCATCTATCTAACCTGAAAAAGCGTGTATTACGAATTTAACGAATGGGATTCTGGCTTAGAAAGTTTGGAGCTACTCACTTAATATACGTTTATTAAAATAACGAAAGTTTTAATAAAAAAATTTTAAAAAATGTTCAAACTGAATAAATGTAATAGAAACATTTATAAATAAGAATTATATAATTTTATATAGATTTTTATACGAAGTTTTTTTTAATAAAACTGCATGAAAGTTAATTGGACTGAGAATATTTGATTATGGGTGAGGTACGGGGGACATTTATTATTATGGCCTAGATACGGTTCTGGCGTCATAACTAGTAAAGACAAGTGCGGGTGCGAGAGCATGCATAAAAAATATATATATATATTGTTTTGATTTTTAAATAAAGTTAGTTTATCAAGTAGGTTATAAACAAGATGTAACTCCTAAATGTTTGTATTATGTCGTACCATTGTGCTGTACCTGGATGATAATACCTATAATAAAAACGGGGAGTACAGCTCTCAGTATTTACGGTATCGAACGATAATAAGCATTTTAATGAATGGCTAAATGCCGTGGGAGTTCAAAAATTTTAAATTCATCATCGTATTTGCGAGAAAAATTTTGGGCCTGAAAATGCTGTGCAATTCACTGAACACAAGGATGAAAGTAGTCATTCACTTGATACAGCAGATATTTTTTTATGTATAATAAATAAATAATTTTCTATTTTATAATAAATTTATAATACATAATCTGAAAATTCTTAATTATTTAAATAAGATTTAAAAAAAATATTCCGAAGTAGAAAATAAAAATTTAACTTTTGTTTCTAATAATTTGTACATAATTTTCGGAAAACGTCAAAAAAAATATTTTTAATAATATATATTTACATATTTATTAACATAAATGGTAATATTTTTTAAATATTTTATTTTGAAAGCGATCGTATTATAAACTATTTTAAAAACAAATACTTCTGATACTGTATACGTATTGTGCGAATAATAATATGAAATATTTCGTATTTAATACACTAAGCACTCGTAAATAATTATTTTATATTTATAATTGTTAAGAACATTCGACATTCAGTCGCGCATGTGTAGACATATAGCTATTGGTTTACTAGACTTGTCGCCATATTCGTTTTATAGCTTCTCTTGAGTAACACTATTTCTATGCCTTCAACGATGGAGTGTCCAGACCTGTTTATATGATCGTGGCCGGAGGATAGCTAGACCCGAGTTTCACAGTGCCCGGAGGTTCTACTAAGTAATGTAATGCTTAGTACGCTAGACTATAAGACTGGTAAACTAATGGTCGAATACTGACTATGAATGAAATGAATTTCTACCAGGGTTATGTAATTTTTACATTTATATAAATATAAATATATTGTAAATTTTTACTAAACATTTTATCAAAATTTAAAATCTTTTTTAATTTTGTAAAAAACAGCCTCTAACTTATCCTACTACATCAAATTAATATTAGACGCTTTTGAATAATCTTTGATGATCATGATTCTTATTTATCAAGCCATAGTATAATATGTATTGGATACAAAGTAAATTAAACGATCTGAATCAATATACAGTATTCTGCACACTTGAATAAAGCATCCTCCATTATATTTCATACACGTTTGCTGGATTTAATTATGCATAGAAATATTTGCACTTCACCCAAATAGTCTGGATGTTAATACATATAAATTCAAATTTGCTTCAATTTTCTGCTTTCACATTCCTCTTCTCTCATTCTCTATTTATAAAAACATGCAACAACAATGAATTTTAGAATCATTTTCCTCTAAAATGATTTCGTAAAAATAAGTTTTTGTTCATTTTGATTATAGTGCTTTTTCATTATATTACCATGCTTATGATATATTCATAACGTTATCTTATGAATATGTGATGCCTTTATATCTACATCTATAATGTCCAGTCGCTACATTTGAAACCCCTTGATTGGATATTTCGGTAAACAAGAACACAATATAAAAACGTAATCTCATACTCTTATAAATTTATTTGCAATTAATTTATACAGACTTTGAATATTATATTATCTTCTTCAAATTTTCATAGTTTTAGATTTAAAAAACAAGGAAAATTTTCAATGTAAGAAATAGTTATTAAATTATGCTACGTTGTTATTAAAATGAGTTTGGAGAAACACGGGGTCTCAAAATCATCTTTTTATTAAATATCTTTCTAATCTGATAAATTTCGAAATTTTAAATCGTGTTACGTAAATATTATCAAAACAATAGTCAATACTGCTATTGTTATCTTTCTTTTAATTTTCGACAAACAGACTTTCAGCACTTTTTCATCAATAAATAAACTTAAATTCGTAATTGTCAAACAAGTTTAAAAAATTTCAAATCGTTAAAGAAAAAAATCTTACTGTACTTTTTGAGATAGAAATTTATCAGTTTTAGTCCTATGTTTACAATCAAGTTTGGAAAATTTAAGGATGTTCGGCTGTTTTAAATCGTTCAATATCTTTTTCTACGTAGTTTAAACTTATCAGTGTCTATATTTATATATGTGAAAAAAGTACGCATTATGTATTTAAAAAAATTTGTTTATCAACAATTGTGATGCTGCAAACATAATTATTACCTATTAAAAAAAATTACTAAAAATGCAAAAATGTGGTATTCATACAATTTTAATGCCTGAGATCCTATTTTGTTCCTTAAATTCTTTTTTATAAATCAACCGAAACAAAATTTTAAAATAATTTTTGGTTGCTAAGAAAGAGCTTATAGTTTAAACAAAACTTATATACATTAACTGACGTAATCTAATTAAGCAATTAACTCTATCTTAGCGACCAAAAATTGTATAAATTTCGTAAAAGTTTTTGCATTTTTAGTAATTTCTTTTTCAATTGGCAATAATTGTATTTGTTACATCACAGTTGTTGATAATAGAGTTTTGTAATGTTATAATGTTCACTTTTATCGCATGTATAAATATCAATATTGATAGGTTTTAACTACGTAGAAGAAAAAATTGATCGATTTAAAGCACCCGAACCTCCTTAAATCTTTCCTTACGGAGTTATTACGCAAAGCGTTAGGGACTCTTAGCAAAAAACCATTGCTCTTCCGAGAGTTATAAACTTTCCAAAGGTATCTTCAGCAATTTAAAATTTAAAATTCACAACGGTTCAAATTGCACTCAACCGCCTTCGTCTTCTTCGCTCTTTCCATAAAAAACACATTCTTACCTCGCAACTGCGAAAAATCTCGAAAATTCACTTTGCTCTCGGTGTAGTGCGAAATTTCTCTCTTTCTCGCTCGCATAAGATACTGACGCGTCGCTATCTCACGCCTACGCTGCTCCGTGTAATCCGGCGCGTGCTCGCAGCCCGGGCCGAGCGCTTTTCGCGTCGCGTCGCTAGGCGAACGTCCTCTTCCCTATATTTTTCACGCGTCACAGCTGGAAAAGAGAAATAAGGAGGGGGTGTATTTTTTTGTCTTTGAAAGAGCATTTAGAGAACTTGTGTCGTTGCTTAGAGCGGAACGTGATATTTTTTGAAATGGAAAAAAATGACTTCTGCGTAACACCTGCATGCCTGACTAAACGCGATGTATACTACTGTATGAATGGATGAATGAAAAAGTATTGTTCACCTTATTATTTCGGCTTTAGATAAGGAAACTTTTCTTAAATGTTGATGTTTCGTGTTTTTCAGTAGCTTAAGGAGGTACAGGAGTTACAAAAAAATACAGAGAACTTCATAAAATTAAAATCTATAATTGTTTAGAGTATCATAAAGTTTCCTGAACTTTTTCAATATCTTATACCGCACATATTTTGAAGATATTTTAATTAGAAGTTTACCTGTTATACATGGGCTCTTATGGGACTCGAGTTATAAAAACAAATTAACATGTGGTGTAAAAATGCAGAGGCAATAATGAAAAACTACATATTTATTAAGCGAATATTTAGAAAGCTGCATGCGAAAATTCTACCCGTGTTACCGCATTTAATGCGGAGAAATCAACGATAACGTGAACAAAAGCTCAAGCTTGTAGGCTGCGCGAGGTGATGCGCGGACGAGAGCAGAGCGGCGCGCGGGGAAAGGGGGGAGTCCCTCTCTCTTCCCCGCACCCAGTGACACTCCTGAACCTCCTTAAAATATTTCTTACTATTTACACAACATATTTACGGTATCAAATTTTAAGAATTAACAATAGTCATCAACTGATTTGTTAATTAAATATTTGCACATTTATAATGATTTTCATAAACGACAAATATAATCTATTTTCCTCGATTTGTTACTTGAAATAATTTCCTGTTATTTAATGTGCTTGCTTTATACATAAAAGATTGTATTTATACCACTTAAAGTGAATTCGAAGATTATATTGGCAAAAAAACTACCACCGCGGGAGAGTTGCACCAATGTCGACTAGCTCATACGGCCGGTCGAGATATACAGTTTATATTGGGTTTATATGGAGTCGTAGGTTTTTATTAAAATAAAAGTTTGTCCTCTTAAAATAATGGTTATTACTTTAATTGTAGACATTATAAACACTCATATTTGTAGCACGATTGTTCAGCAACTGTAAACAATAGAGTCAGTTTTGTACATTCTCCCACATCGCCTGACTGACTACGCATCCGTTGGCACTATCCATTTTATATTTTAAGTACATATTGACGCATGAACCATCTTAAAGGATAAGGCACCTTAAGATACTAAGAAATAACCTTTTTATGAGTTTCTAAATTTCTTATATTTAAAAGTAAACTTTCTTTTGGAAACAGAAAGAATAATGTCGTTTTATTCCAGTTATCATTTAACGTGGAAAATCGATATATTTTTATAAAATGATTTTTCTCTCATGCATAGAAAACTGAAATGACTCAAAAATTGTACTGAATAATTTTCTCTATTATTCTAATAATCTCAATTTTCTTTTCGATAATTTTTCATCATATATTTCAGAAAAATCACCGTTTTTCAACACATTCATACGGTCATTTTCTAAAAATAGTGTATTTTGATTCCTTATATCTCAAAACATGTTTCTAACATGTTATTAGCAAAACCTTTTTTTTTACTATCACAAAGTTTCCTCTTTGAGTAAATAATACTTATTTAAAATAATTGTTTATAAAATTTTTATTGATTTTTATAATTAATTTAGTTTGATATTTAATCATTTTAAAAACGGTCTAAAAAGAGTCTAAATAAGAGATCGGGCTATCAACTCGATTTCTTAGTAAGGTTAGAAAGACCCGCATGTTCAACCTAAAGAAGAAAAAGAATTGTTCTTTTGAATACCTTAAATAAAAAAGAGGCTAGATTTTATTGTTACAAAAATTCATCACTCATAATAATCCATAGTCATAAAACACGTGTAGTGCCTGTCAATAATACACATAATCTTCAAATACTTCATCACAAATTCACGACAAGCTTACGCGTCGAACATACATAATTTTACGACTCCGTCTTTTTATTTTTATCCGCATTCAGCACGCACACACTCACACGCACACAATCACATTTTACGCGTGCCTATTTTCTCATTCGCCATTCCTCTCTCCCTCGTCGACAGATATAACCTCGATGCGTCGCATATTGAAAATTTCCCCGCGTTTCTTTCCAATCCTCATTCCGGAATAGTTTGAATAACAAGGGTGCGCCAGCTTTACATCCTCCCTCGCTTGTGTTTCGCTCGATACAAACATACCAGTCAGATTACCGTTCCTCTTTTATTTCCCTCATTTTTTTCTTTGTTTTTCGTTGTGCTCCTACGTGCTCGTTTAGAGTTATAACAATGCTTTTAGCTTATTTGCAAGAGAAGGTTTCGAAAGAAGGCGGTTAAGCAGTTTTCTTTAGTCTTGCTGATTGGATGCGGGAACTTATAATAACTTGATGATCCATGCGTTAAAGTTTGATATGATTGTGATGTAAAAATGTATATCTCTTTAACAATGAAAAAGTGATAAGAATGTTATCGCCATTAAACCAGTAAAAAGTCCACTTATTCCACAGTGAAAATTCACTAATATTTATACTGCTGAATTAATAGATTTAACACACTTATACTGTTTCATTTTTAGAGAGTAACTTTATTATTTAACTATGTCATGTTAAGTAATAAATTATATTTGAATGATTGTTTTTATTTAATGTTGTACTACGCTTTTCGTCGCAAGCATCATTATTTATTTTAGTGCAAATATCTCAAATCCTGACTCATGTATTATTATTATATTCATATTTAATTTCGAGTCCTAACAAGTAGGTCAAATGCACGAATAGCGATTAATTTTTTTTTATATATATAAAATAATTAATCATACTGTTAAATATTATTTTATTATTACATTAATTTTGTTTTTATATTAATAAGAAAAGAATTAATAAAAATGAAACGAAACTCTTATTGATTCCAGAAAGGTAGATTTTTATTTTAGATTAGCTCTACAATAAGAATATTTAAATCGCAAAGGAAATGTTATGTGTTTAATAATTCAAAATCCCATGGTGTTTTGCCTAAACTATTAAAAATTAGGTGCAGGACACCATGGTCATACGCTTTTAAGACTTTAAATTTTAATTATATAAAACTGTATATAAAATTATATATAATCATATGTAATTTTATACAGACTATGTATAGTTATATATAGGTTATATATAATTTTATATGAAGTATGAATAGTTATATATAGATTACATATAATTTCATATAGATTATGTATAGTTATGTATAGATTATGTATTATATACTTACCTTGATAGAAAATTATCTGGTGTTATCGATGTCTCAATTATTTATCATTATAAACTAGATAGATGTATATGGTTGTAGATTATTGTCCACCATAATATATATATAAGGTTTTCATTATATAATTATATAAGCCATAGAAACATAATTATATATAATCCCGAAAACAATTGTATATAATTGTATATGTTTTCTGGTGGACAATAATCTACAACCATATAAATCTATCTAGTTTATGATGATAAATAATCGAGACCTCGATAACACTAGATAATTTTCTACCGCGGTAAGTAATATAATACATAATCTATACATAACTATACATAATCTATACATAGCTATACATAATCTATACATAGCTATACATAATCTATACATAACTATACATAATCTATACATAACTATACATAATCTATACATAACTATACATAATCTATACATAACTATACATAACTATACATAATCTATACATAACTATACATAATCTATACATAACTATACATAATCTATACATAACTATACATAATCTATACATAACTATACATAATCTATACACAACTATACATAATATATACATAACTATACATAATCTATACATAACTATACATAACCTATATGAAATTATATGTAATCTATATATAACTATTTTAATTACATAATGAAAACTATATGTTTATAAGCGGTCATATATACAATATATATGTTAAAAATCTAAATATACCCATAAATAAACATACATGATTATATATAATTTACATTTGACTATATCTAATTTATACATAATCATCATTATTAAAATACAATTAATATAATATCATATATGATTTTCAATATAGTTATATATAATTAATATAATATCATATATGATTTTCAATATAGATATATATAATTAATATAATATCATATATGATTTTCTATATAGTTATATACAAAATCATTAGTACTCAGGGTAGGAGAATTAGAAGTACTATCCCGAAACACAGCAAGTGAATTCAAGATCATTCGAAACTTGCATTCAGCGTAGACTAACAGAAGCGATCCATCGAGCGTAGACCCCTACCGCGACAATAACACTTACTGCCTGTCCATTGTGCAACCAGCCAGCGCGATTGCAGGGAAAGAAAGGAGGATTTCAATCTGTCGCCCGCGCGTAATTGAATCCCGCGCGCGTGCAGACGGCCGCGGAATACATGACGCTGTTCGATCGTCCTTGATCGCGGGCCGCGGTTAATTGAACCGAGTCCTGGCCCCCACGCCGGTCGCAAACAGAGTTGCTCGATCTAATCGCGCATTATTTCACGCTTACCGAAGATTTAATTAATTTTTTTATCTTATTTTTTTTGTTTTATTTGTTTACTTGATCTTTATTGCTAATGTTGTGATCTATTTATTCTTCTATCCTGTTCCCGCATCGTATCAGGGATGTAACGCTGCGTACACGCGCTGCGCGTGCTCGTCGCGATCTTTCAGGAATTACGCCCACGAGCAGGCCTGCGGTTAGCCATAATAGCAGGCTAGACAGATAAGTAAAGTGTTTAATGAGATCAACTAAATTGGAGCTAAAAACAGAGTGGGAATTTAATACAACTAATTTTTCGTTGTTAGAAAAACCGTTTTATTATAATAATAAGGTAAAACTATAATAATTTACGTACGCTGACTAAACTTACAGTTAACATACTAGTAGAAATTATATGATTGTAATCTACAGTTTATTAGTTTTGATAAAGAGGCCCATTTTTTAACAGTTGCGCTGTCTAAGGTCTATTTAACAGTTTCTCTGAAGATGGTCAAAAATCATAGAAACTTCTTCATTTCCAGCTGTTTATGTGCAGTATCCTAGCAGACCAAATGTGAATATATAAATGACATTAAGGGTTACCATTTAGAAAAGTATAAATTAACTTTAATATTAATGCGCCATTACATGTTTATTTAAAACTGAATTGTTCTTGTTGGTTATAGTATAAAATTTGTTCATGCATACTATTCTTATTTTTGTATCGTAATGTAACTGGACGATATCAATTAAAAATGTAGTCAATAATAAGATTTAATCTGTTCTCTGTTTATTTTCTTCTGTTTTGTTAAACCCTTATAACTGAGTAATTGTAAAGGAAATCTTAGAAATATCATTCGCTTGAAAATGAGCGGAGCAGAATTGGGAATATTGCTGCACTTAAAATTCATATTTAATAGGTTTACTAAATTCTGTCCGCTAATTATCAAGAGAAAGATGATATTTTAAGATTTCTTAAAAGTTTCATGTCGATTCGTCAAAAATTGTTTCTACGTTTGTGAAAATATTGATGCTAAAATTATCATTCAAACGTCTCTTTTTTATTACGGACTCAAACAATAAGAGATAACTCACCCGATAAAAATTGAGAATACTCACGAGGTGTCATATATTGCCTAAAAAAGATATATGTCCATAAAGTGTCAGTATTATGGGCATTGTTAGCAATAAAGCCATGTACTCTAGTCAAATTTTAAAACGGCAATTGACTAGTCTATCTACATGTATGTGTCTGGCCGAACACGAATCACACTACTGAATGAACCTAGAAATATCTTACATCTAAGTCAACTATATAAGCACACGATTTTTAACTGTTGTTTCTTGGTATTCTCCAAATATCTCAGAATACTTCTTGCAGTATAAGCAAAATATTTAACCCTTTGAAGGCTATTCTGCAAACAAAGTAGAAATGGTTATTCCTACAATTTAAATTAGGCACGCGCTATAAAGCAATTTTGTTGATTTTATGGATGTGTTGAAAACATTATCATTATTCGATACTTTTACTCAAATTTTATAAGAATAACTAAATATTATCAAATTTTAAAAAATTAGGTATCAATTTTTCATACTCTGAAAAAAATTGTTTTACTAATAATCATAAAATTATAGTTGTAAATCACTATTAATTGGCTAACATAGCCTTAAATTATTTTAAACCACTTTCTTTTTAATAAGTAAACATCCGTAAAATTTAGAAAATGATTGAAAGATAAGATACGATAAGATAAAATTAAATAGAAAGATATAAAGAAAACTGCATGGGATCCCTCTTAAATTATCGGATATCCCTGTCCATTTTTAACACTGTTCAATAATGACTTATAAAGGCCACAAATAAAGTACAACGCAACTACTCATTCTCAGCCTTCTCTCCTCACTCCGCCGCGCATCTCAGCGCTGCGCGTGCTCGTCCCACTCTCGTCGGGCATTACGCGCCTAATACGCGAACGAGCCTGCGGTTAGCCTTAATAACAAGCTCCGCTAGACTGCTATCAAGAGAGAGAGGGAGAGATGGGGATGCTGCAGCGAGCAACCGATCGGGGAGCACTGCCGGAGTAACGAAGCGTCGAGGCAGGCGGTTTGTTCGCCACGACCTTGGCAGCCCGAGGCCATCCGCGGTGTACATCTATGACTATGTGACGCCCTCGAGATGTTTGCGGACGCGCTCGAGAGGCTAGTTATTATCTCCGAGAAGCTTGTAAGCGGAAGCTTTTGCGCGCGAATCTGCGTTCTCCCCCGTGTACACGTTGATGCTGCTGCGCGTACAGCGTGTGCGTTGTGCAGGACGAGGTTGTGCCCCCGCTGGGGACGAGAAATGCGATGTTGGAATAGCGCGGCGTTTGGGTGCAAGTGAGAAGTGAGTAGAATCGGGTAGCGGAGATTCGTCGAGGGAGATTCGGAAAACTCCTGGAGGAAGATTAACCGGGGCAGCTGGTTGGTTTAATTATCTGTAGGTAAATTTGTTAATTAAGAATTAGATATGAATTAGCTGAGAGTTGAATAGAAATTTGTTAAGATTACAGTTATTTGCGTATGGACACTACTAAACTTTTTCTCAATTTTTAATGTGAAATTACTTATTTTACCATAACATAAAATTTGTGTTACAAGGTACAGTGATCTTGAACTAATTTGCGTTCTTACTGCTTAACATAATAATTAAAAATTAATATTAAAAATTAGTTTGTGAAAAAGATACATCGAAAAAAATTGTACGTTAAAAAAGGACTTATGTTAGTTTTATTTAAAATGTATATGTTTTATATTAAAAAATATTTATCACAAGTATTACGTTGTTAACGTCAATATTACAGATTTTCATTCTAATTCTGTGTCTGCCCTAAAATGTCGTTATATCTTTTTATCTAACTTTACATGGGGATTTGGCTTTCAAAGACAAAATATTTATATATGCCACCACCTCGGCAGCTAAGGGTTACGAGCTCAGTCAATGAATTATGCATCTTTTCCGATTTTTATTATCAAAATAACTTCAAAAACCGTGAGATAGATCTGTTCTCTTAAGACCCATTAAAGTTTATTCATAACCGGTCTCAATTAACTTTTCTATTTTATATACCTACAATTTATAAAAGTAAAATAATTTATTTTTGTTACTATGCTAACCCTTTAATGTGATCTGTAAATTTGTAGTAGTAATGACTTGAAATTTAGTTTGTTTGACCATCTGAATAGTTTTTACTTTCTAAGCTGTAAACGTACATAAATAATTTATGATATTGTTAATGAGTATAACACGAACAGCATCAATATTATTCTGACAATCTAACGCATAACTACATTAAATACTTTATGGCTATCTAGTGTTTCTATTTTTAAATATAATTTTATTAATCAATATAAAGAAAAAAATATTTAGACCAACATTTAGCAATTGAAACTTTAAATGTCATTATTTTTAATAATATTTCATTATTACAATTTTCCTGGTAGAACTAAAAAATTAATTTATTTCACTGTAGGATTCAGTAATCTTCGAAACCTGATACTTTTCATATTTTAGCAGTAAATTAATCTATGTAGTTTTATTTTTATTTTTATGACACTAGTCTTAAATTAAAAACAGTGCACCGTACTCATTTCATAAAAATGTTTTCTCTCGTATCAAAATTACATTATTAAAGCACTCCAGCTGCTTCTCCTACAAAGATGTCGTGGATAATTATTACGGAGAATACAGAGTTACGGTCCCCTTATACGTTAAAATTACAAGAATAGAGCTCAAAATAACACCGAGTAAGAGCTTCTGCTGTTGCATCGGCTTTTTCAATACTAGAAACAAAATAAGAAGCAGCGTTAGCCGCCCGTCGAGTCTCACCCTCGGTAGTATCATTATAATGCAAGACAATGTAACATTCAGTGGCGCGTAGGTGTCTTAAGTTCAGCCCCTCGCGCGTTCTCTCGCGTTTTTCATCGAGGACGTCGCGCACTGGAAGAGGATAAAGAAACCAGACGCTGCGCGTATTCCAAGTGAGCGCGCGAAACGAGAATGAGCGGGGAAAGGTAAAATAATAGATGGCGATGCGCGCGAAATCATTCATTATGCAGGAGGAGACGTGTCTGCTGGATTACTTTAATGGATTTTTCTGTTATTTATTTTGGATTTATTGAAAAGAGTCACAGACTGTCACAGGTAAAATACTTATTTTTGAGAAAAGCAAAAATTATAACATTATTGGTTATCTAAAATTATAGATAACATTATATTTTTTACACATATTCCTAAAAAGTTTCAAACATGTTTGTTAATTTTTTTTATCTAAATTTTGTATCTAGTTAAAGTATTGTGTAGATATTAACGAAGTATCTAGATAATATGATCCAAACCATCATGTATCAAGATAGTTTTAGATAAAAAAAATTACCTAAAATTTACCATAAGGTACACCGTTAATTTTTCAGATATTTAAATTCGTTTCTACCCTTGTTTTAGCTTAACATTAGTGTCCTGTTGTACGGATGGTTCCGTAAAACACATACTTTTTATTTTGATTCGTATCTATATAAATTTACCTAGGTACTTACCAAAGGTTAATTAAATAGGTCTCATAATTAAATGATATATTGACTTTGTAATGGCTATGTCATATTGTAATTTCTGCAAGTCATTGTTAAACTGTTTCTGTGCTATTTGCATTCTTAAATAAATAATCGTTCATTGTTCAAAGTTTTTAGAGAACAAGCTGCTTTCAATTAAAAAGTTAATTATTATCAAAAGATTAATTATTATCATTTATTAGTCGATATGACCTTCGGCGGGAAAGGAGCATGTTCACAGATGCGTAGTAAGTAGAAGAATTCAGGCAAATGTATACAAGTAACTGTCAAGTCTATAATTTAGAGTTTGTCAAAAAATAAAAATAAAAAAAAAATATTCTAGTTAAATGATGAGAAACTTTAAAAGAGAGCGTCGAATTTGGTAAAATAAGTGAAATAATCAAGATTTTATCAGACATTCAGAAAATTTACTCTTTTATGTTTTTCACTTTATACAGAACGAATTTGTTTTAATGTTTAAGATTTTGTGGTTCCTTCATGCTCATATTAGTTTTATAGGTTCCCTAATAATGTTTTACCTGGAGTCGAAAACTTTATACTTTTCTTTGCAAAAGTTTACATAATATAAGTGAAAAAATCAATATTTTATCAGCCATCCGTAAAATTCACTTTTTCTTTTCTTTTCGCTTTATACAGAAGGGAATCTTTTTTTAATTTCTAACATTTTTAGGATCCTTTACGCTCATATCAGTTTTAGAGGTTGCCTATTAATGTTTTACGTGGCGTCGGCAAAAACATCCATGGCTGAATACTCCTATGAATTTTTAAATAAACTTTATACTTTTTTCGCAAGATTTTTTAATAAATGTTACATATTAAAGAAAGTCTCACGGTTAAAAGAATTAACATATTTTGTATGTCATAGAAGTGCAATACACAATTTGTATAGTACTTTAACATGCAAATTATGTTTATATGGTTTATAAATGAACATTTATTTACTTTTCACAAACAATTAACAAACAATGTTTGTCAGTTCACTGATTATCAAGAAACATAATCTCATTTAAGATAAACACTTAACTTTATTTTCAAAAGCAGGTATGTATGCGTCGAACGCCGGGAGAGCGTTTAACGTAAAAAGTGCACAAATCTGACTTGCCATATTTAATTCTCATAACTTTTACAAACAAAAGTACGTTACAATTGGCAAACGAATAAAATTACCAAATGAGAAGCTACCTCTTTGCAGAGTATGAACTAACTTCGCTCTTCTCTTCTTCTTTCTGTTTCAGCGCGCAGCTTCGGCATGAGGGTGGTGGGCGGCAAGATCGGTGGAGACAATCGACTCTACGCCGTGATCGTGTGGACGGTCAGCGGTGGACCGGCCGACAAGGCCGGATTGCAGCAAGGCGACAAGGTGAGTTACTTTTGTAGCATGAACTCATGAAAAATGTTATGGCGGTCTTATACTGGTATTAGGATGGTCATAAGGCCAACGAAAATATAACAGTTTTCTTAAAAACGCTCTTAACACATTTAGTTTTGTTTTCTGGACCCAAAGCTTCATTACGTCATAATAAGAATACTATTGTCTTTCTAATAGTTTCTAGTTCACGGTTGTTTTATTCTTTAGTATTAGAGCAACTAAAAATATCTGAATTCAATATATGCAAAATAATTATAGCCAGTAGAACCTAAACTCTAATATTTATAATTAAGTATTTGATAATCTGTTATTATCTAAAAAGAATAATAATTACCCTGGTAGAAATCTTATCGTGGCGCCCACATTCGCTATAATGACCTTTATAGACAAACTAGATAGTACTAGACTGTACAAAACTCGATAAATCCACACAGATCTACATAGTTTTCTCAATAATAATATGTACGTATGAAATCTGTGAGGTTATATATTATTTATTGAACAGAACTTTTATTATAAAAATTAATGTTAAAGAAAGTTTAACATGCAAGTTTTTAATTATAATAATAAGAAAGTAGTCAGAAAGCATATGTAACCTAAAAAATGAAATTTTAGAAATAATTTTCCTTGCATATGAAAAACAGTGATTACAAAATAACGTTATTGATTGATGTAGTTATTTCTTGAAAAGTAATATATAAATAATAATATCATATGTACAAATATGTATTTTATGAGATGCTTTATTTAAATACTAGAATTTTAATTTCAGAATTGCAAATAATTTTGTATCCGTATGTGAGTTTTTATAATACATAAACTGCTCATCCGTGACAACATTTTCAAAGACAAACACATTAGTCGAACACATGTAGACGATAATTTTCTTTATAAGTAACAAATTACTATGTTTTAACTGGCCATAGATGTCAAATGAAAGTGTTTGATTATAAATTAATCACAGTAGGAAATACAAAAATAGAACATATATATAATAACTCAAATACATTATTTCTTTTTAAAAATAGAAAATTAATCAGTTGATAATAAATGTATGTGAAAATAATTTTCCTTACATAAACCATACAGGTTTTGAAACCAAGCATGTATTTAGGATGGAACATAATCAAATATAAGGAAATCAATTTTCCATAAAGAAAATAAATATATGCACTAACACTTCATATAATTATTTAAATATTCAGATTATTTTCTTATTTTGATTGTTTAATATATATGTGTAACATAATATTGTTATTGAGTTCTTAAATACAAAAACTCGATGCATCTAAAATTTGATAACCTTACACTTTAGAGGTTATTTACATTTACTTACATTGGTAATAGGTGAACAATAACATGTAAATACCTTTAAATCAAAATAATACATAATAAGTTCAATAGATTATGCGTCTGTTTCTTAAAACATAACCTTTAAGTGGTTGTTATTGTCATAATTTTGCTTATCTAGTTTTATCGGGGCAAATAATATGGGAAACTAGAAGGGACGACCGTTACACGCCTTTATAGTAGCTATCTAGTTTGCCTACATAGATCTACACAGCGCGAGATTATTCTACATAGATCTATAAAGTGGACGGGATAAATTTCTGCCAGGGTAAACAGAATGAAATTTTTGATTTAATAAAAACCAAAATTGATATTTTGCTCTGGTCCCGTGACCAAACATTATTTAATTGTCATTTTCAAACTATATAGTTAGTATCTATTAATAATAAGGTAAACTAGATTTTCAATGATCCTATGACCTAGAATTGTGCGAAGAACAAAGTTACTTTAATAAATATGGTACGGAAAATAGTTATTTGTTGTGACTTGAAGGAACAAGAATTTGAGGGTTTACAACGGTAAAATTAAAGATATTATTAAGTATTGATAGCACAAAATTTTTCGAAATGATTGCTATTAAACATAAAAAGTATTCTAGACTGGTAAAAGTCTTTTTTTGGGTTTAACCCTGGCCTGTCCTCTTAACGGATAACACCACTCTAGAGGCCGAAAAACAGGACTAATTTTGACAATTTATTCTGGGATTATGGGAAAAGGAATAGTATTCGTATTTAGATGGTTCATTTAACACATATTGATGTATGAAAAAAAAATTTTTTATTATAATTTTTGTACAAAATGGAGGCGCTAAGGCAGATCTGCGGAAAAATTTTTTTTGAAGTTGCTCCGCGGGCGCACCAATTCCTCGAAAACCGTGAGAGCTGGAACAAAAAACCAAAAATTTTCTGAAGCTACATACTAATAGCTATCAAAGTACGTAGGATTTTTTTTTATTCCAATTTTTGTAGAAACTGTGCACTTCTGAACAAAACGTATGAATTTTCGACTAAAAAAAGAGTAGTAAATTGTTAATAAAACAAGTAATTTTCAAAATATCAAAAAACGGTTACGTACTTCGATGGAGAATATATTTGTGAAGCTACTGTAAAAATTGCAAGTCGATCCATGCAATGGTGTTGAAGCTATGAGTGCGCCCAGTTTGAAAAGGGCTTCTCACGAGATTCGCTGTATAGCCGCCATTTTGTATTTAAATATAAAAAAAAATATATTTTTGTACTTCAATATATGTATGGTAAACCCTGAAAAAAGAAATTTGATCCCTTCTTTCCTACTCTTGTAAAAAATTGTACAAATTAGGCATTTTTTCGGGCAGCTAGAGTGTGTTACCCCTTAAGTCACAATGCATAGTATATTACGAAGGTGAGGTATATAGGAGTCTGAGAAACTTAATTGCTTGCTTATTAGCGCTAATATGTACCGGTAGTGCTGGAAAAACTAAAAATAAATTGGTGTTGCATATATGCAACACCGCCCCTGAAAGGGTTAATACCGCATCTAACCAGCTGAAAACTTGTTGTCGTAACCTTATGCAAATAACCTTTTATGCTTGAAACCATCATAGGCCAATAAAGTTTTCTGTTGCTAGTGTTCGACAATTATATACATTCTGCTGTTATTTCAGTTGTTAGTAAGCATCTGATCAGGAAAACAACAAATAAATTTGTATATTATACCATCTGTCTCTCTTACTCATGCGATGACTAGTCTACTTTTTTGCCAGTTAGCTCTAAGTGTATGAGTTTTTCACTGACACCGAATTTATCATTGATGCGAATCAAAAATGTTTTGGGATTCGAGTACATTAATGATTAATGTAATGCATCGAATCCATTGTCTCCGTGTGTCTTTTCTCTTTACGATTGTTCGTCTTGTTTTACGACGAGAAGGAATTTATATTTTACGATCGACGCACTCTTATTTACTGCTGGGCGTTTTTACAGGCACGTGCACGCAGTGGCAAGCAAAGTCTTAATTAATTAGACAAGGATGCTCGGCGTTGGGCACGCATTTTGTTGAGTTGAGGGGGACTTTTAGTGAGATACGAGGGTTTTGATGAGGATAATGTTAGCTGTTACGCTTACAGATTTATTAGAATTGTTGAGTGTTTGATTTCTTAAAAAGTACTTTTACGATATAATCTATATGAGAATGAGAAAGCTATGTATAATAAATGCAGTAAAATAATTACGAATAATAATGTTTTGATTAGTGTATCGTGGCAAGATAAGTTTTTGCTATTATTAATTGTATATTGTATGTGAAATTTAGATATTATTATCTTTTTTACAAAAGTATATAACAGGGTTCAAAAATATTTTCGAGAAATTATTGCTTAAATCAAAACCCTTTTTGAAGAATGTATTAATAAAAAGATAATATATATAGATAGTGTCTAGTCTAGATGAGACATTAGTTAGATAAATTATTCTGTAAAATGACAATAAAATTGTTACACCATTATTTTTTAATATTTTGTGTTAAGTGTAAATATGCATTTATTTATACAAATATTTTTTAAATAATACATTATCTTAATAAACATGTATTTATATGCATTGATTTATATTTTTTATCTTTAAGGTTATAATTATTGTCTAATCTTTATTTGAGCTAAATGTGAGTGCCCTGATGCTGTACTGATCTTCTTGTAATAAACATAGTTTTTTATCTAGATTCGTATATATATATTTATACTAGATTACTTTGTTTATTACTGAATTGTGGCATTTTTATAAATTATTCTTTGCATAAATAATAGTATCGGTAAAGGTACATTCTCAGGTACATTAGAACTTTTTGTTCTTTTTTACATCAAACAACTCTACATATGAAATCATGAAATTAATTATTATTGTTAGACAACATATTATTTAGAATCTCAATAATGAAAGTATAAAATGCGGTAAACCAAGAAAGAATTCCAATTACCTATCACAGTGGCTACACGAGCAGAATTGTAATTGGGGTTAAGGAGATCCATTGAGTCGCAGAACCGAGCGCAGCCCCGTTCTGTTGTTAAATCTTGAAGAAAAACCCTCTGGCAGCGATCGTTTATCGGGACGAGGAGTCTCTTCTTCCTCTATCCTCGCAGCGACGCGAAGTCAGCTGTACAATGGCTGTCCAGGCGGATTTTGAATTGTTACGCAGTGAACGGATGTTTTCTTGTAAATAGCAGTGTTCAACGTATGATGGACTGAGGTCGATCGGAAATTCTCGCTGCATGCTTTGAATAGTCGTATTTTATTTTATCAACATTATTGAAAAATATTACATTTTAGGTACCAATTTGGTTATTATATGCAAATAAAAAACGGTTAGTAATGTGTAATAGTTCTCAAATTATTGATTATTAGAACATTGATAAAATGTACATTTTATATAATTTTAAATTAATATGGGTTTTGTAAGAAAAATAGTATTTTTGTTGTAATTTTTCTGTTATCTTCCATCTGATATCAGCTAATTTTAGCTAAAAGCTTGTAACTGTTTGTCTATGCGAAATGGAATTAGAATACTTATGTTTTCAAGAAATTTTATACAGTACATAATAATTGCCATATATTTTAAAATCTATTCTACTACTCCATTAAAAAAAAATTGTATATGTTTAATATATTAAAACAAGATTTTTCATAAAACTACATTTATGAAACTCATTTAGCAAAAGATTACATTAAAGACCACTTATTTAAGTAAATGAAATACATTGACTTTTTATGTAACTTTTTGAGCGAATGTATGTCCGCTATAATTTTCTAGTACTTTATGCCCATCTCAACTATGGCTACTTTTTGACTTGGAAAGCGGGGTTAATGGACTGTCAAAAGACAATATTGTTAACAGGCACTCGAAAATCAGGGTTATTAGTAAAACTTAATGAAATAAAGGAATTTGGAGTAGTTTCTAGTAAAGTCACTTATTTCCCACAAATGCGGGAAAAAAGTTACTTTTCTCCCGCTAATCATTATTGCTGGTAAAAGGTGTAATTTTGGGAGACCAGCGAGAGCTTTTCAGGGCAAAAAGTGGCCATTTTCGTTAAGATGGGCATGAAATTACTTATAGTATAACATAATTAGTTCTTAGTTTTTATAAAAAGAATTGATATTGCAAAATTGTAGTAAAGAAAAGTTGGGTTTCTTCTAGATATATAACTTTATCTTTATATAATTTTTTGCGTATAACGTATTAAATGTAAATTGTTGCCCAAAAATCGATTTTTATACCTTTTTATCGTTTCATTTTTAATTTTTCTCAATAAACTTTGTTCAGATTACGTTTTAGTAAAAAATGTTAAATACAAAATAGTTGTTTTTTTGAGATCCATAATTTTATCAAGGAAAATTTTTGTGTACCTATAATCTTATATAATCCAATTGTGACCTACAAATCTATTTTTTGTACACTAGCAGGATTTTCGCGTTTTTATGTACCTATTAAACGGGCCTAAAGGACCATTTTTCAGACCGGCGGGTGCTAATACGCATAAGCGGGCGCAAAAGTAAATAAGCGGGAGCAAATGTAAATAAGCGGGCGCAAAAGTAATAAGCGGGTTCAAAAGTAACTTCTGCGCCTGCTAAATTTTTTCGGAAAATTGCTATTATATATATATATATACATATATATTTAGCCCCGCTTAATATGCCAGGAAAACGCAAAAATCAATATATGCGTTACAAAAAATATGGTGTGCACCAAGGGCAAAGTAGACTTTTTGAAAAAGCTAAAAAATCCCACTTTGCGCCCTAGGTACACAATATACTATTTTATGCCTTTTTTGCGTTTTATTTCCCGTATCTTTGACAAACTTTGTTCAATTGCCGTTGTCGTAAAAAATGTTTAATACAAAGAAGTTGTATTTTTTCGAGATCCTATACTGAGACAAGTAACCTCTTTAAGTTTTAGCCAGTTCGACTGCAGTTTCGATGAGTTAATGCATCAACTTGATTACGCGCACACATACATACATTTACGGGGATACTTGAAATGTGTTCCTATAAGGTTAAAACACATTTTTATGCAATAATTTGTTATTTTTTAAGATATTACATTTTTTGTGATGACGAAAATATGAAACTCTCCCTTGGAGCGGCCATGCCTAATATGTCTCATTTTTTAATTAATACTACGTATATATATTTTCTATATACATCCTCCTCTATTTCAAAATTGAGCATACATAAGACGCTCTGACAAGTCAAAGGCATCACTTCTAGATACCAGCAAACACCTCCCAAAGTCTCCTGCATATCCGTTTCCCCAATGCCCAATATTCTCCTTGTAAGCTGTATTTCTTCAATTTAGGATTAAACCAACCACTAACAAAAAGAACTAAACATCCACCCATCCTACCTGCAAACGAAAAAAAACTCTCACGTAAAATCTACTTTTCAACCCTTGCCTCGCGCTCCGATCCACGACAACCCGTTTTCGTACGCAGAGCGCGCGCCTCGCGCTGTACGGTGCGATAATGAAACGGGCCGCTGCCTCGATCTCCGGGCACAAAATGAAGATTGAACGGCAGCAACAGCCGCCGGAGCTACATTGTAATTAATTACCGTGCGAGCGATCGCTGCGCGCTAAAATAGAGCGCGTCGCGGTAATTTGGCGCGTGGGCGGTTGCCGATGCCTCTCGCGATCAATTCGAATTAGACGCGGGATACGGGCATCGGTCGAAGACTTCACGGAGTGATTTTTCAGGCGATGGTCGTCGATGGGGGGTCCAAAGAGAGAACACAGGCTATATAGTATCTTTCCTTCGAGAGCCTGAAATAGCGATGAGATTAAGATGTTGAAGCGGACTGTAAGGGAAGGGATTCATCTTTTTGGAAGTGGCGTGGACCGAATAGAGTCTCTAACTAATATATCCAGAAAGATGTATAAACGTTCGACTTACATAGCGTTTTTGAAGCTGCATTATGAACAGCGTGTTTCAGTAGATTCTCTTATTTACGTTTTCGTGCATATCTGTAAATTATAGATATTGATTCTAAACTAAAGACTCCAGTCCTATTATAGACGAAAAATTGGAGCGTAATTCAAATCAAAAATTTTTCTTGTTGAGCTACAACTACCTTTTTACATTTGTTTTCTTATATATGACAAAACTTTTACTAAAAAATTGGAACCCTTTTATTGATGTTGCTTTATGTTCAATTGTAAAGATCACTAGGGTTATTTTATTCAGGACGATAGTAAGGTTATCGACCTGTACCAATCTTCGTTAATTGTGAAACTTTATTTGGACCCAGTCCGTAAATATGTCCTTGCTATCTGCCATTATAAGGATTATAGTATCGTCCGAATGCGCTTGTGCGTAGCAACCCACATCCCTCAGAAAGTTGTAGATGACGAAGAATCATAATGCTGGGTACATCATGCCTCCTTTCAAATATCCTTTGCCGAGAATTTTATTTTTCGTACTAAAGCACTTTCCAGTAACTTCCATTTATAAATAAGCACATTGCAGATCCATCTTAGAATTGTCATCTGGAATTCCGCATAAATTGGACTATCCCTCAGTTTCTTACCATCACTGATTTCCTACAATTCAGCGTCCTCTACGGTAGTGTCTCTCAAAAGTATATCCAAGAGTCTCTCCAGTGTGTTAAGAACAAAGGAAGTATGTAGCAAGGTTTCGGTATAAAAACTACCTTTGCCATTCCTCAGGTAATAGGTTTATGGTCTAGAGCTATACGAGAACTGTAAATCTTCTCGTGGTTGAATCAGTACTTTAATTGCCTTTTTCCATAGAACTGAGTAGATACCATCCCAGCAGCTTTATATGGTTAGAATGTATCAATTACCCATTTAATTATCTGCGGTTTTCTTACTTACTGAACTATTTTCCAGTCTGTTCCGCGAACTTGTCAGAGTGTAGTCTAATCGTATTCATTTCCTCGCAATACGTCCTCCACCCACCCTGCACTTTGACCCTGATGATTTATTTTTTGTGTTCTCTGTGTGCAACCTTCAGGTGGCTTCAGTGACTTTTTATAAAAACACTGACGTCTTTGAAATTTTACACAAATATTCTTTCAACATTATACTTTTATCTGTGCAAAGAAAACCTGGGGTTAACGACAAAATTATTGGAACAATTAAGCTTGTATAAAGTCACTTTTAACACATAACCTTATGGATGAGACCGTTTATCACTTATTTCTAATATATAAAAACATATTTATTAATAAACAGAATATGTAATTGAAGATTTTTTTATGCTGAATCAAATTCCATGATATTGATGATAAACGCTGTAAACGTGCTTCTGCGCATGCGAACACATTAGCATTTTTTTAATGTATTAACATAATAATTTTTGTTAGTAACGTTCAGAAGTAGTTCCCAATACTTTAGAATTAAATTTGAATAATATAATGGAACCAAAATTAAAATCAAAAGTGAAACCCTCCGACCTCGCTTGATACGGTACCCACCGCTGAAGCCACCTTAAAGACCTCTTTATCATTTACTTTGACAATTTTCTTTGACTTCAATCTTAAAAATAAAAGTACAAATTAATTTTGCATTTTTTTTATATTTAAAAACTAAAAATTAATAGTAGAATAATTTAATGAAATAAATTTTTTTATTGCAAAAATAATCAAAATTTGTGATAATTAATTTAATTCAATTGATAATATTAATTTAAACTAAAAAATTATAATTTCAATATAATTTTTTTAAATAATTATTCTATCCTTAGAATTATTCTATTTTTTTTGAAAATTTGTTACGTATAAAGCTTGAATTACAAATAATGTTTAATACCAATTTGCATTTCTGCATATAAATTGTAATGCATTTTACCTTTCGCTTTAAAAACTAATAATGCTAAAGTTGGCTAACCCAGATACGCTCTGTCACTCTCGTACAGACACACAAATTATGCCAACATTAGTCTACCCGACCCACTACCGAAAAAATTCAGATTTATATCTAGACTCGTAACCAAGCTGCAGGTAGAATGACCCGAAAAAAGAATCAGCCTCATTTGTCGACCTTGTGCAATCTGTACCACTCTCTCTCTCTCTCTCTCTCTCTCTCTCTCTCTCTCTCTCTCTCTCTCTCTCTCTCTCCTGCTCACCCCCAGTTTTTTTCTCTTTCTCTACTAAGAAAATCATCACGATATCCCTCCGATTCCTTTCCAACGTACGGTTCGCGTTTTTTTACCGACCAGTCAGCAAAATTTCAATCCTGAGCCGTTTATACCGTTCGCGCGAGCGAACAAACCATGACCACGACGACTCCCTAATCCTAAGAGATGATTCCTTGGACTGAGGCGATTTGTAAGGATTTCGTCTCACTCCGCGAGCGCTCGTGTCCGATCTGTTTCTCTATCAGTCTCTTACTTCTCTCTCTCTCTCCCTCTCTCTCTTTCACACACTCTCTCTCTCACTCTCTCTCTCTCACACACTCTGTTTCTCTCGGTCTCATTTTTGGTTTGGCTTGGTGTTATTCATGTTGGATCGGGCGATTTATGTTATTGTCGAGACTTCTTTTCAGAGTATGCCAGTTTCTTATCGATTAGTTACAATATAATATTTTCTGAAGTTTAAAATATTTCTTTACTGTATTAAAATTGTCAATTAATTTTAATTAAAAAAAAGTTGTTAATTCTCCATTGATTAATTCTTCAAATTATTACGATGGACTCTTTAATAGTTATTTTTTGTATACAGCTTTAATAAATAACGTGTATTAGGTAGAACATAAATTTCTGAATATTCTGATAATATTCTCATTCTCGTAACTTAAACTCCAGCGCGTGCGAAATAGTAAAGAAAATTTCAAAGTCAGCTGAAGCTATAAGTAATTGGTCGAACTTATAAAGTAGGATCGATATCTTAATATATTTTCTAAAACTTTAGTATGACACAGGTTTGTTTAAAAATATTAAGTTAAAATTATATTATTTCATTCATGAAAAATCATCATGAAAATATTGGAAATCATTAATACGAAATTAATATGTTTAAAAAAATAAAAACTTTCAAAAATAAATTTGTGTCATAAGCAGTTGCAAATCGTAAAGGAATACCAAACAATGAATGACAGATCTAAGTTTATAAAAAGTATATTTAATTTTGTACTATTTTACTATAACGTAATTTTAAGTAAAGAATAGGGAAAACTTTCAATCAATCTTCTTGTCTCGACTTACCTCCAAGTTCTCACCTCCTACTTTATTCTTCAGAAAACTTTGTGCAAATTTTTTTTCATCTTCTTTTAATGTGATTAAAGTGTAGCTTCTGTGGATTGGTTGAAACACAAACTGCTGAAGTCGGTGAAGCATGAGAATGATGGCTTCAACTTTTTATTTCGTTACTCTGACTAGAAAGTAACGAATGCTTTTTTTCTGGCAGACTAGTACGTTAAAGTATTAGTTCGTTAGGATAAAGTTAAAAATATTAGTAATTATTATTTACTATTATCCCTTTAAGACCTACATAATTATGTGGAAAACGAGGAAAAAGTGATTTTATTTACATTTAGTTATCCTTAGAATAGTCTCCAATCTAGAATCCAATAGTTTATTAAAGATAAACTAAGCTCTAAAAATGATTTTTAGAAGCAATTCTTGAAAACGACTATAAGTTCTCCTGCTTCTAAAGTAATTAAGATTTAATAATTTCCATTGTAGTTTATAAGTTTGAGTGTTCGTATACAAACATCTTACATTTTTCTTAATTTGTATCTAAAAATCTGCTTTGTTGTTATGCCGTCGAGAGTCTCAGGATAACTTATACAAAATCTTTACAATAAAAATTAGTGTTTTAATAACAATATTATAAAAAAATATATTATACCACTACTAAACAACAGAATGGAATTTTTGTTTAATTAACAACTATTAAAATATTTGATTTTGTAGCAGATGAAACAGTTTTGGAAAAACAATCATAAATGCTAACTGTTTTGTTTGTTACATTAAAATAGTTAACGAACATTTTTTCAGACCATTTAAGAATAAAACATTATTAAATTTCAAATGACAATTTTTCACATTCTTAAATAAGGC
The DNA here is from genome assembly GCA_949152435.1 of Gastracanthus pulcherrimus. Lineage (NCBI taxonomy): Eukaryota > Metazoa > Arthropoda > Insecta > Hymenoptera > Pteromalidae > Gastracanthus > Gastracanthus pulcherrimus. Next base: position 153,477,994 of record OX424576.1, read on the forward strand.
TAATTTATTCCTATCAATCTTTAATCAAAACTAACGGCACTTCTTTTCTATCTTTTTTTTAATTAGGTTCTGGAGTGGGGTGGTGTCTCGCTGATTGACCGCACGTTCGAGGAGGTCGCGCACATTATCGACCGGAGCGCCGACGTTGCCGAGCTCGTCGTCGAGCACGCAACAGATGTGTAAGTATACAATTTCCCGCGGTGGCCGGGAGCAAAAAACCAATAAGGGAATCGTTAATTGCCTCCCCGCACGCGCTAATTTGATTTTCACCTTTCTTGTTTGGTGAGAGAGTGAATTATCACCGTCATTCGCATTTTCGTATTCATTAATCAAAACGCACTTTTCTGATTGCGAATCATAAAGTTTATTGACGTTATCTACGCGGTTTTCCAATGTTTTTAATTTGTTTGGTAGTCAAGAAGTATAATTTTGTTTAATTATTATTTAGTATTACAAAAAAGGACTATGTCCATGCCTAATAGTAGAAAACCCTTGAAAAGGTTATTGACGATATAGTCTTTTGATAGGGACATGTACGCAAAGTTTCGAATATTTCAAACTTGTAAAATGACTTTGATTTTGATTTTTGATTTTTCACAACTTTCTCCGCACCTGAGGGAGTTAATTTTTATCAAATTCATCTGTCTCCTTCTTTGTGTAAATTTCATAGTTAGAAAGGTTACATTTATAAATTACATTTTCAAGGATCTTCACCATTATACGTGGGTCTTGCCTTCTGTATAGCACTTTTTTTATAATAAATTATTTATGGATACATTTTGATTTAAACGCAGAAAGAATGCCATTCTTTTTGTAATACAACTATGGCACGTAGAGTAAATGAATCTTTATCGCATTTTTTCTATATGTACATACATGTCAAGATTACTTAAAAAATTGCTCTTACTGCTCATTAGATAGATAGATAGATAGATAGATAGATATACTATTTATTCATCAATGACGAAATTCTTACAATTGCATGTACATATATAGTTAAAATAATTAAATTATCAGTCAGTTTATACATTTGTTATCTCACATTTAACATTCATTATTGCGTTTCAAAATAACATTATTCGCTGTAACAGTTCGTCAATTTATAAAATCTAAATATAATGAACTAGTCATAGTCAAATGGTACATCACAGAATACGTGTCGTCAATACATAATAAAATAAATATAATAAAGATAACAAAATACAATAAAAATGAAAGAAATACATACGCACACTCCTCCAAATTGCACGTAGATCTATCACGTCAAAAAATAAAAACACACTTATTAGGTACATGATTAAAGAAATCGTACCGAATAACGTATTTTTTTCAAACCGATTAAGTACTTTTTTGCTAAATCATGTTTGTTATGTAAATCTTCATCGACATATAGGGGATACCCGAGTAAAGTGACATCACATCTATATCAATTAATACTGTACTCATCGAACAAAAATTCATTTTTTGATCTTAATAAAATAGGCTTACCTATTCGGTTATAAAGATTAAACATGTTATATAGCATTTTATAATTACTTGAAGTATAACATTTTATTTTATATTGTTAATAAACCTTTAAAATAAGTTTTTCCTTTTTAATAAAAATCTTAAAGAATCGATTACTCTGGGTTAAGAAAATGCGACAGCGCTAATGTATTCACGCAACAAGATGCAAAATTTAAGAAAATATTGATCAGGGTGAACGTTAGTAGAGTATAATAAGAAGGAGAGTTCACGAAGTCTGGGTCACGCATTTTGATGAAACTTTTATGAAAATAATTATAAACAATTAGATCTTGCCTAGACCCGCTACATCCAATAGCTATAATTGATTATAATTATTTTACAAAAAAATAACTAACATTTATGCACATGTAACACATGTTTTCGTAGTAATTTTTTTCATAAAATCGAATGGCGCTATTATTTTTTTAGTTTTTTTTCTGAAAATAATTGTTTAAAACAATTGTTTAAGCAAACTCCTTATAAAAAATTTGCAATAGCGCGGCTAGGTTTGCAATGGGGTTTAATGGGTTAATGTACGATGTTTTAAGAAGATCCTTTTTTCTGTTTTAAGAGTGGCTAGATTCATCTTGAGAATAGGATATTTAGCATCATGTAATGTGTACAAATAAACTCTAATAAGATATTTTAATCTACGTCCTATAGTTGTTTTCTCACAGAAAGATTTTCAAAAAGTACGTTCTTTCTTTATGCGTTTATATGAGAAAGTAGCCTTATTACATTTATACTGTATTGTAATTTTATCTTACCAAAACTTATCAAAATATAAATAAAATTTTTTACTAAAATAAGTTATAAATTTACAGAAATCCTGGGTAATTTACGTAAATGTGGAAGGTTTATATGTCCCCGATATTTATCAAACTAATATTAGGCAAAAGTAGGCTGCTAATTACGAATTTGTTAAAGTATCAGAAATAGATTTTTTCAGTTTTGCGTTACATAAAATTTGCATCAGAAAGTTAATGTTTACAAATATATGGGCACTAATTATAGTTGAAATGGTCATTATAGTACATAACCAAATCGGTGACAGACTAAGATAATGATATTTTAGCTATATCGAGTGTCCATAAAGTTGTAACTAAACTAATAATTCTCCATTGGTAAGGTAGACAGGATAAAAATGAACTTCGGAACCCCCCCCAAAAAGCTTTTTAATCATCGCCGACGAAAACATTGCAAAAATTCCACTTCTATAAATACCATCATTTCGAGTTACTTGCGCGACTCCTCTCTCTCTCTCGAAACATTCGCTCTCCGACCCAGCCCGAAAATCAACAACCCCGACCAACCAAAACTCACCTCCACCGAAACACTTTCAGAAGCGGCGATTCGCTGGACGAGCCGGGCGGCGGCGGCGGCGTCGGCGGTGTTGGTGGCATGGCCCCGGCGCCCGAAAAAGTACCGGGCAACCTCGGACTCGGCCAGCTCGGTGAGTACGACTTTACGCATATTTGCATCGCTCGCCGCGCGCTTGATGCGTACGAGTTTAGCGTGGAGTTCACCTTCTCCGAGCACGCAGTGCCCGCGACCCGGGGAATCCCCGGGGATGCAGCTGGAGCGTTAATTGCGCGGGAGTAGTTTTGCGCGTCGGCTCTCTGGTGTATTAGGATTTGCGCGGAAGCAGAGCTGGGAGAACGGGGTTTTCTCGAGTTTTTTAGTTCGGAGTTTTATTTTGCGGCTTGGGGCCGGGAGGGATTAGATATTTTCAGAGAATGGACTCGACGTGGTCGAGGGCAGTAAATAAGTTGAGAGGATCTGTGTTGTTTTTTTGATGATAGTTGTAAAATCTAGTTGCAGTAAATTTATCGGATAAAATAAATGGGTGGTAGTGAATTTAGTTTTTCGTAGATGTAAAGGATTTTGTTTAAAGCTATTAAGGTGAATTTAAAGTCGACTTATAATTCTCTGTTAATGATTTTATTGTAGCCCAGATATTGGACATAAAATGCTCTTCGTGTAAGAAAAATTCACCTATCTATTCTTGATTATTGATTAAATAAATTTGCGTCACAGCACAATATCTTCGTGAAAATACCTATACCTGTTTTTTTTATATGAAATAGATTTTTTTATTCAGTTTTATTTGGGACTGCTTTAGGTTTTTGTTTTGTAGCATCAATTGAGGAAAAATTTATAGTAAAAATTATTTACAAAGTTAAATGCAGTTGTATATTTTCATTCAACGATTTACTGCCTTATTTAAAGCATTGTCAATTAAAAGAAAATAATTTTATCATATTTCTTTTTAGATTTCTCCTTAGATAGAACAAATTTATAGTCAAGGTTTATAAGTTAAATACATTTTACAATTAATAATAATAACTTGTTTTATTTTATTCCAAAATCTTGACTATAAATTTCCCAGTATAATAAAAGTATCAACTCTTTGTATATTATTAGTACGATGCACATTACTTTCGTAGTCGTAGACAGTATTGAAATATCTCGTATCATAGAAACTCTAAGATCTCTAAAAGAAGTATCAGCTTCAACAAAAGCATGAGAAGTATTGAAACAAAGTATATCTGTCGAACCGTAGGGCCAAAAAAGAAAAAAGAAACACAAAAATCCTGCGCCCATTAAACCTATGTATACTTAATCAAGGGTCGCCACACGACGATTGTATCTTTGTTTTTGCAGAATCGGAAACGAACAAAGCGCCATCGTCGCCGACGCGCAGGAAACTGCCAAAGACGCCGGTATAACGAGTTGCTAAAATTGAGCCTACACGTGACCTATTCTCTCTACTCTTCTACTACTACTACTACTACTTCTACTTCTGTTTCCTTTTTTTATTTCTTTCGTCTTGATAAAGATTTCTTTTACACGTTGCTTCTTCTGTTTTTTCTCTTTTTTTAATTCTCTACCAATGCTCCCCCTCTCTCGTTCAGTCACTTGTATTAAACATACACGTGGAGTTGACGAATAGACAGAACACGCCTATACACGTGCATATACATACACACGTACTCACCACACATATCGAGACAGAATTTTCAAGGAAACGAGAAAGCGAATGAACAAAATATATATCATAAAGTGACTTAAGCGCGTACAATCATATAATCTTTTCTAAACGACGCGCATTTTTATGTACTTCGTTGTGTACCGAGTAGTAGTTACGTGTAACGATGTAAGAAATAATGCACAAGACAGGCTGGGAAAAAGAATCTATTGATAATTAAGTAAAAATGAACGTTATTGGTATTGTGCGTTTTCATTTAAGATAGTTATCTTTCAAACAAATTATATTTATGGTAGAACCTGTAATTATATTGAGAAAAGACATTCTCTATACCATAATTCCTCAATTGTTAAGACAGTAAACTTGAAATACGGTGAAATGAATATTCCTAAATCTATGGCTTTGAACATATTCAACCTAATCTCAATTTTTAACAGTTGGACACAGATTTCGAGATAATTAAGGGGGATGATTTATTGTGACATGCAGGATCTAGATTTTGAGATTCTACAACCGTAAAATTTAAGATATTATTATGTTTTGGTAGCACACAAATTTTCAGAATGATTGCCTTTAAAGTTTTCTGGACTCGTAAAACAAAGTCTCTTCTTGGGTTTATCCCAGGCTTGCTCCCTTAATAAATCTGATTTCGAATAATATTAATAATCATTTAATTGTATTAAAGAAATTTTTCTATCGCTGTACGTTTTAGAAATTCTTAAATATTATTTAAATACTTAAGATATCTATTAAAATTTGAAGCAGAAATTTTCAATAGACTCTTCTTCTTGATAACGATTTTCACGAATTTTCGTATCATAAATTCCATGAAACTAGCGAGAGAGAAAGTGTATGAGAAAAATAATCTCTCTCCCTCGATGTATATCTATAATAACCGCCTGTACGCTCGATCGTAGTCGTGTCTTTCTAATACGCACGAGAGAGAGAGTCTTATTAAATTGTTATCGATCATAGTCGTAAAAAGACTATACACGTGTATGCACGTTTACGAAGCGTATACGCACACGCGTACGTGGTGTTAGCTCGAGGGTCGGAAGCAAAGGGAGCCCCTTCTTGTACTTTCATATCTATATATACACAATTCCCTCGTTTCGCGTTCAATTTTGGCCAGAAATTTCGGGCATAGTTTTTTTACTTCCCCTGTATCGAGCCGAGCAAGAATATTTACCCTGTACGGGTAATACCGCATCAGCCGACGGTATTTTATTATCGTAAAAATGATCGAAGTTGACATTGAAATTAAATAAATAATATATTTTATTATTTTTACAATCGTTATTCTTTCTTATAAATAGAAATTTTAATGAGTAAATTTGAAAGTCTTACTTAAGAAGATTCTCTTGATTTTATAAATTTTTATAATTCGTATTTAATTTTTAAAATGTTTATAAAATAAGATTTTGTGGGTAATAAAAAATATATTTTATGTGGTAGAAGTGTCAACATTATCTTACAATCTATTATTTCATTGAGTAGCTGAATTTAATATTAATGAATCTTCTTGAAACTAGATTCAAAAAGCTTGTTTCCATCATGTAGAATCGTATTCTCTAAGAGAAAACTTAATTTATATTATAAAAATAGGACATTATTTAAATATTAAAAAATATTCTCAGAACCATTCTTTTATAAACAAATAGTTGACTAGGTTAATTAAATTGTATTAATTTTATTTAATTTTAATAATAACTCTTCTAGCTTGAATAGAAGAATAATAATCATTTAAAAAAGTCTATTATATTCATTCTTTTATCACTTATTCTTTATCATCATAAAGAATCTTAAAATTAAATTCGGGCTTCCTTAGCTCTTTTATGTTCATTCTTTAATAATTCATTCATGCGTAACTTTTTAATTCAGAAGTTTAACTTCATAATAATTAATTTACATTATAAAAGCAATTTAAATTAAAATTTGGACTTCATTATAATCCGAACCAATGTACGATCTATGGTTTCTCTATAAGAGTAGGTTAAATCGATAAAACTAAATAACATTTAATAAGTAAAATAATAGTTTAAAAAATTCTATTATATTCATTATTTTGTAATTTATTCATGCGTAAATATTTAATTTAGTAGTTCATTTTAATAATTATCTAGAATCATAAAAGTATTTTAAATAAATGTTTCGGGCTCCTTTAGCATCTGAACCTACGCAACACATCAGAAGCGTTGTATCTGCATGTCAACACGAGAGAATAAAGAACACACAGAACAAAAGACAACAGAATTTATGATAAACAAATGAATGAAAACAAATGGCGTTACGATAATCCCACAATTGGACGACTGAACTCTTTTATTGTAAATATATAATAAATACACGTCGAGTATGAACGTACCTTTTTTCAAAATTCTACGAGCCTCGCAACAGAAACGCGAAAATGCTCATATCTTCCTTCCTCTTAAAGACTAATCGAATGCGATTCTACCACATATATATATATATATATATATACTAGAATATAATTATATTAATTGTTAACCATGTGTATAATTAATATAGATATAATCGTCGCATTTTAAGCATTGCGGAGCGACACAAGCAAAACAAAACAAACAAAAAAAACTGAAAATCGTTGTAGCTTCCTTCGCGCTATCTGGTGATACATATACATATACATATATATACACAATGATGAGTACGACGATGACACCTTGCTTTGAGTGCTGAATACACATATTATCCAGGGCGAAGTATGCCTGAGCGGAATTGACGTTTATCTATGCTTAGCATCGGGACTAAAATGCTTCTCGTATCGTCTCGTCCCGTTCTGTTCTTTCGCTTTTCTTCGTTCTGATGATACGTTGCTCAAGAGAGGGAAGACGAAAAAAAACGCATTGTTGAGTTTGTTAAAAAAAATGGCATATCCTGCGGAACCGTACAACCTCGTGCATTTTAAAATATTCTTTATCCCGTACAGCTTTGCTTATTTCTCTTTTTATACGAAGCACTTTTTCAATAACGCACCTTTTGCTTTTCACGTTTTCTCCCTCAAGAATACGTTATTAGTATGATTAGTGCTAGAGCCATTTTTGTACACACGTAGTAGACACGCTACAGTGATTAGTACCGTAGAGCTTATCAATATAGAACCTCGACGTTTTTTTGACATTTTTTTTCGAAAACTCAGCCGCGCGCTTTTATCTCGAGAGGGGGGTGGAAGAGATGACTCGAGTGATCTCCAACGCCGCGACATTCCAACGAAGAATTTGAATGTCAGCGTTGCTTTGAAATTTAAATATAGAAGCGAAATTTTCACTCGGGTCCGTTTCTCGACGACCTTTTTTCTCTCCCTCTCTGTCTCACCTCTTCCATTATCGAAAGAGTAAAAGGATAGAGTTTATTGCTTTGCGGAACTTTTGTGAGTCAAAGTAGGTGACTATTAAGGTAATGTGAAACCATTACGATCTGAGTAAATTTACAAAAGTAATGGGATATTTAAAGATGAAATTGTTCGAATTTTGATAATACTGTTTTAACAGTTGTAATATTAATAGTAATAAGCTCGAAAGTCACTTATTTATCGAAAAAAAGTCGCTGAAAGTAATATAAAATTTCCCGTAACTACATTACCGATGGATATTATGCAAGACATCTTTAATTATAATTAACTAACAAACTAACAGAATTGTTATCACGTACGTCGGTTGAAAAACATATTTTTTACGAGAAAATTGTATTGGAATATTTAAATTGTTACAAATTAAGAATATTCTGTCGGTAAAACAGATGTTCAGTAAAATGGTACATCACATTATCTTAACCATAAGCGGTGAGATGAGGGCAAGAAAGAGCTACGCAAGAGAATGACTATTGTATGTTGACTCAAGATAATGAATATTGCTGTGTCGCGTTGAATGACAAGAAAAGACTAAAAAAAGAAAAATATAAAGAGCTTTCGTACAATCAATTTTGTAGTGAGCTGCAGCGCGTGAAAGGAGTTTTCTTCTTCGCTGGCGTTAGACTTAATTATCATCGACGAGCTTTGAGCGGATAATCTCTTTGCTAATATAAATTACCAATCAAAAGACATTACAGATAATAGAAAGCAAAACTCTATTGAGGTGCACATTTGCGATGATAAAAATTGAATGGAAACACGGTTTTATTTACGCAACTTTACTTAATTTTAAATACAAGAAAATTTTTCTAGTTACTTATTATCAACTGAGTACAGTTTTGCTGATAAATTCAATATCATATTTATAAAATTCTTAAGTTAATTTTTATCACTTTATTATAAATGATTCTGTTAGAATCTTGGTAATTTCGCCAAATACAATACAGAACTAGAAAAAAGATTTTGCATGCAATCGATGTGAAAACATTCCAGAGCTTGTAGATTTTGAAACTTATGATATATGAATTTGGATACAACGAATAAATTTGATATTAATAAGTATAAGTCATAAAATAAAGTTTCGCTTTTTCAAAATGAAAGCTTCCTCTCGGGCAAAATTTGTTATATAATTGAGCGTCCGGATCGAATAACTCGCTGAGCGCTCGAACTTCGGTAAAAGTATTGTCCATGTAGCCGATTTTGAAAACTGTTCAAATTCCGGTTTTAATGATGGATACTTATAGAGAATTCAATTGCGCATCTTTTTTGTATTTGAACCACATTTCTATCTCTTTTTGTTTTTGAGTTATTTAGGAAAAATGCGATTTACGGCGTAAAAAATTTTCATTCAATTTTTGACTTAGATCTGCCGTATCTTTGCCGGATTTTAATATTTTCTTTTGATAATTTAACACAATATTCTTCAACATATTCTACGACTGTTAAAGCATTTACAAAGTATTAAAAATAGTTCAGGGCCAAATAATGATTTTATTTCAACAATTTTTCCGAAATCTAGGATTTATATGTTCAAACGAAAAAGTTGTGCGAGGAAGTTTCGAGTTGTAAAAACTTTCAGTGACGAAAAACTTCCTCATGAGTCAAGGAAGTTTTTCAAAAATATTTCAGACCTTTATTGATAATAAGAAAAAAGGTAGATCAATTTCAAAATCGTGTACGCCACGGCCGCGTTTACCGTAAACAGCGAGATTTTCACGCACCGCCGAGCCGCCCCGGCCGACCGTGCGCTGATGCGCTTTTGTTTACAAACATGTCTACTGCAGTCGACAAATATTGAACATGATTACTATTAGCAGTAATGTTGAATTTTATTTCTGAATTATACACTTTTTATTACATAAATCGTTACACACTTATATAACTTTTTTTGCTGATATACATTTTAGAAGAATTTTCTTTGTACACTATACTTATAGTTTTATTTGTGTTATTTCACAGCCGTTGTTACAGTTTTTCGTCTGGTAGAATTTTTTTCGCAGACTCTTTTTTCACACGCTTATTTGTTAAGAACTCTTTATTTACAGAAACATTTTCCTTTGATTCTTCCTTACTCACTTTTTTTTTGTTCTTCGCAGCGTCTTTTACAGCTTTTTTAACAGATTTTTTAGAATCCTTTTTAATAGAATCTTTCTTTTTACACTTTTCTCTATATCTGTATCATTTCTATGCTCAAAACATAAATTACACACATCGGTGCGTGGTTTCGAAAAAGTAAAGTTAAGATTGTGGTTAAAATACTTAGTATAAGTAGATTCTGAAATTGGGGGATTTGAATCTTTTGTCGTCTCACTATAATATTCAATAAATAATTTGTATAATTTAGTTATAGTTAAGTCAGGGTGATCAAAATAATTCAATGAAGAATGTTCTCTCCTATAGTGAGTATCAGAATGGGGTATCGATAAACAGTGTTCATGAATAATTTTTTTTAACTCATTAGTTAAGCGTTCTGAGTGTTTATCGTGTTTCCCTCGATTGTCTTCTAACGGTTGATTATTTATTACCTTCTTTTGAATTGTAGTGAATCTTCCTCTATTTACGTTCAGTAAAGTGCACAAAAAGTTTTGACAAACAGTAACGCGAGTAGATGCAGAATGGAAAGAATACTCCCACGACGTAACTTTGCTCTCAATCCCTTGAATCGTACTTAAAGGCTTCTTCGTTATCAACCCATTGAGTATAATATTTTGCGAGTTATAACCGCCAGAACATTTCCAAAATGCATCATAAAATCCACGTTGCTGCGAAGCGCTAATATTCTCAAAACATTTTTTTACGCAGCATGAATGAACGGGTTCAAATTGCTTAGAAGGAACAATTTTTTTAGAACGAGATATGTATTCACTTCCCTGTAAGATCAAATATGCAATTGAATGTTTAAGAACAATCATATCGATAACTTTATTGATTATTCATATACATCTGTGCGCTTTATTATTCGAAATCAATCATTTAAAATGGTCAAAGATTTATAATTATTATGTATTGAAACGAAAGTAGATTTGTTTGAAGAATAAATAATTAGCTTGAATCGCAGGAGCCTCGGCAGGGGTCCGATTCAAACTGCAACGTATATATATATACGTTGCAGTTTATTTTTTTACTGAGATATGATCATGTATCCTAGGATACGAACAAAAAAAGGACAAAATTAACCATTGGGCTCGTTTGAATCGAACCCCAGCGTTTGCTCACTTATCGCTTAATAATTTATGTTTAAAAAATTCACCTCATTTCTACAAACTTTTCTTTTATTCTGTTCCCAGTCACTTTCGTTTCTTTTTCTTTTTCTGCTAGATTGTGAACACGTTTTATCTGCCATTGTTGTACAAAAAAATGTTTAAATAAAACTACATGCAAAACCTTCAGCAATTACCAAAACCATAAACAATGCAATCAAAACAATCTTGCTGCTACTAATGATGTCTCCTCAATGCTTCACGACTGCAGTTAAGAACAGCGTGTATATAATTCATGTTTGTAAACAAAAGTGCATCTGCCGGCCGCGGCGGCTCCGCGGTACGTGAAAATCTTGCTGTTTACCGTGAACGCGGCCGCGGCGTACACGATTTTGAAATCGATCTATCTTTTTTCTTATTATCAATAAAGGTCTGAAATATTTTTGAAAAACTTCCTTGACTCATGAGGAATTTTTTCGTCACTGAAAGTTTTTACAACGCGAAACTTCCTCGCACAACTTTTTCGTTTGAACATATAAATCCTAGATTTCGGAGAAATTGTTGAAATAAAATCATTATTTGGCCCTGAACTTTTTTTAATACTTTGTAAATGCTTTAACAGTCGTAGAATATGTTGAAGAATATTGTGTTAAATTATCAAAAGAAAATATTAAAATCCAGCAAAGATACGGCAGATCTAAGTCAAAAATTGAATGAAAATTTTTTACGCCGTAAATCGCATTTTTCCTAAATAACTCAAAAACAAAAAGAGATAGAAATGTGGTTCAAATACAAAAAAGATGCGCAATTGAATTCTCTACAAGTATCCATCATTAAAACCGGAATTTGAACAATTTTCAAAATCGGCTACATGGACAATACTTTTACCGGAGTTCGAGCGCTCAGCGAGTTATTCGATCCGGACGCTCAATTGTTAAACAGAAAATATGGCTTATAATTTTTAAATTCGCAAATTTTAGAAATTCTCGGTGTATAATTGTATTTGTACATGTGTAAGTGTGTGTGTGCATGTATTTTTAATGACGAGTCGTGAAATACTAAAGTCATTTAGGTATGTAGTTTGCGAATAATCTGTAATTCTTAAAAAAATTACTGTTTTAATGTTGCTGTATAAACCGCTCTTCAATTTCATATCCATGGGTAATAATTAAATTCGTTTACACTTTCATTGAAAGCACAAAATTATAATTCAGTTAACAGCATTTTATAAATCACAAGGATTATCATCAAGGGTATCCTTCTTATCTCAGGTGACTTTACACCATTAAACTTTCTAAAATAAAAAAAATGTTTTTAGAAAGTAAGAAATTGTTTTTTATTATTAAATAAATTAACTTCATAGACCTCTACTCAGTTGATAATAAAAAGTTATGTCTCGGATAAATTTTAATGAAAATATTGAAAAAAATTTGTCAAAACTTGTCTACAGTTGTTAAGAAATTTCAGTTGTAAGAGATTTTAAATAAAAGTATAATATATACTAGATCATTAAGTAGTCACTAACTGTGATTTTAGATACATTTTAGATCATTTTGCTCGTAATTTTTTTAAAAGAGTTTTATTACAAAATTATAGCTATCAATGATTGTAAAAGCAATTTATTTTTCAAAAGCTATCTTTGTTCACCAGAATAAATAATTTAAATATTTTTTAATTATATTTTCGTTGGGCCTCCAAAAGTGTCAGTTGGTGCGAGTTGTAAACTTATCTGTAATCCTTCATTCGAATCCGTTTGTAAATAGACACTTCGAGTATAAAGATTTCACGGTGAAATCGATGAAAAGAATTCAGAAAGCAACTTATCTGTGTATATAAAAACAAAGATATTTTAAATTTAAATTAAAATATACTTATATTTTTAAAATGAATTATAAAATGTATAACTATAATTACATATCTTGCGTGAAAGTTGTGACTGATACAATAATTAATTAAACTAATAAAAAAAGAATATATTGCGAATTAGTATATATACGCACAAATGAATCTTTTTCATTGACTTCACCAAAATTTATTCCCATTTTTTAGAATAATAATCACTTAATTATGACCGTCGTTTTTCGTGCATATACTATTAAGAATAAAGACAACTTGTATATTCATTGAATTAAATAGTCGTTAAATTGGTAGTACAGTTTATATATATAGTAATCCGGCCGAAAAGTGAGTTAGTGATAGGTCGAAACACCTTTCCTTGTTCTTATATATAATGATTTTTTTCCGAAAAATATGATGCGTAAATTTTAAGTTAAATGAGAATCCTATAAGTTATCGTTAGTATTAACAGACAGAAATGGAAATATACATGAAAATTCCCGTGTGACGCCAAATCATCATGTTTTAAAGTTTAAACCTATCAAAGAGAAAGAGAACAGATACACTTATAATACACACGGACGAGAAAACGTACAATTACACAAGTGTAACAATGAAAATTACTATATGAGAAAATCGAATAATTGTAAACTGGGAATAAACAGAAGAGAATAGCAAAGTCTTTCTTTTGCAATATATTTGTATTGAAAGAGCAGAAGAGAAAAATTCACGTGTCCACAGAAAAAAATTGTCATGGTTTATTAATAACATGTTCTAATAATACATGGACGTAATTTTGTAAGATTATCAAGTTTAGATAAATCAGATTCGAATAAATACAATTAAAATTATATCATCATGTTGTTAATTAACATAGTCAAATTTCAGTGATTTTTTTATAGATATGGTTTTCAAAAATTTCCTAAATCTATACAATTCAACTGATTAAGTTACGTTTCTCTTAATTTCAAAATCTTGTAAGTATATTTACGGTTTTTTGTGATTTTCAACACATTAATGATTTGCACTAGCTTTACTGCACTAAATTTTTAAACATGTGACTGTTGTACACACTTTTGACTGTGATATAATTTTTTATATATATTAATACATGTATATATATGGTATATATATATATATATATATGTATATATATGTATATATATGAATCAACTTTGTTTTATCATTAAATATCGAATATTCAGCTTGCGAGAATATTTTTTTCTTGTAGTCTGGCTGAAAATGAACAAAACTTAGAAGCAGCACGCGAGTAATTTTTCTCTTCACTCTCTAATACTTCTTTTTTCATCCTGTTCTGTCGCTCTTCACATTTCTTGTCATCATCATTATCCTGACCCCACCCTTAGTCTTTCTTTTACATGTTACTTTTGTGATCCAACAGCAAAGAATTAATAATAAATAATATGGTGTTTTGTTTCGTCATTCTATTCTTTTTGTTAATCGTAACTGGTGTTTTAAAGATGTCAATGTTTTGATAGATTTAAACTTATGTATATCTATTATATATATGTTTACTTTTTCTTGGTTTGAATTAATTATACTTATCGTGTCTTACATTGTACTCTAACGGAGGAAAGAAAAATGGAGATCTTGCTTTTACGTTTACTTTGATTTTCTTTAACGACTCTTGGATGGAAACACCTTTCTTATGGTTTTTTTTCGTTATCTCGTATTCTTGTCGCTCTTTTATGGCGTTTCTCTGCAAAGTGTCTCTGTGTGCCCTGAATAGAAAAAAGCGAGTAAGCCCCAAAATGCACCGACGATTGACGAAAGAGAGAATACAAATGTAAGTTGTCATGTGGAAAAAAAATTTTCTGGCCTTGACCCTCACGCTATGATACTCACTTCCAACTGGCACGAATACATATATATTATAGTCCATATATCTTTATACTATTTTTATTTCTATACTGTCTGCCCTTTCATTATCTAGAGAAGCGTGTGGCAATTAGTTGAGTGTTTACAGTCAAAGCACGATAGTCGAGGCGCTTAATTCTACCTTTTTATATATGCACATCTCTTTCTCACTTTCTCTGTCTCTGTCTCTGTTTATCTTGAGTAAAGTCGATACGAAAGAAAGACCTTCAGCGTTGTTTTTCGTATTCACCCCAAAGTAATGATCTAGCAACGTTCCACTGAATGTCTAAAGTACTATTAAAAGTAGCGTATAATTCTCACATTCCTGTGACTATGTGTCATTTTATCGATTGGCCGTGACTAAAGCAACAAAGAGAACAAACAAACGAACTCCTTTTTCTTTCGTAAAGCGTTTAACGAAGAGTCGTGTAAATGTCGTGCATTAACTGTGGACAGCATAACTCAATATGAGCCACATTTGATTTTGGCATTTTCATTAGCATACTTAGTGCTAAGCTCGAATGATAAGGCAATTGTGTATGTAACTGACAGCCGAGCATTCAATGACCTATGAATTATGATTATCCGGTTGAACGTGAAATAATACGCATCACTTCCGTACGCACGTAAAAAGTAGTTTATTTACAAGTACGTTAAAATAAGAGTAATATTGAAAATAATAGCATGATTCTATGGTGAAACCTTTAATGACATAGCTTAACCAAACCTGGCCTAACTCTAGTAAATATAATAACTTGTAATGTAGAATATAGTTGATTAAAAGTAGGTAATTTTGCGATGCATCGTAATAAAGTAGATGAATTGCGTGTACATCGAGCTAACAGACAAATTAACCAATATTATCTTACTGAACCTTAAAATCATACCTTATTTTAGTACAAAACTTTGTAACCTATTACTATTATTAATAGAAGTTATTGAATGAGCGAAATATTGTCAGTGGCGGATGCATTTGCTTGTAACCTCTATGAGTTTTTCCTCTTTTAGTTACCAAATCTTTAAATTTTATTTTTGCATACAATAGGCGTAACGAAATTTATTATATAAAAGCATCTCATATGCGACTTGCTCATGTTATGCGAGGCAAAGCTCTATATGATTATTATTATTATTTTTTCCTTTCTATTTGCTTTCGCGAGCATGTGCCTGCGTACGAAAAGAGAGTTGCGACGGAGGGATGGGAGAGGGGTACGAGAGGGAGGGAGAAGAAGACGAATACGAAGTGGTAGAAGCAGAAGAAGAAGGCTTCCCCGAAGGTTCTCTTTCTTTTTCCTATCGGAGTTTCCCTTATAAAATAAAGGGGACCGTTGGGATATCGTGCGTATACTCATGTACACAGACACAGACACACGCACATACACGCGAATCGACGTATATCAGCGCTTCAATCGAAAGCCGGTGTTATAAACCCACCGGGAGAGGAATTTCAGGGTTTCTTTACGACGGCACTAAATTTTCATTGACCGAATTACGGACTGATAAAAGTTTCATGCGCAGACCTGCCTGCCTGACGCGCTCTTGTGTACATATCGTTTGATTTGGCGGGATTCGGACGTGGATGTATGCATGATGTACTGTAGTTGAGAGTGTGTGAGAGTGACAAAATATGATATAGCTAGGAAAAATAGGATAGTCTTGTATATATTCTTGAAATTTGAATGAATCTCATTTTTCGTTAAAATTTGATCAAATTGAATTGTTGCTTTTGGAGTATTCGGTATTATAAACAAGCTCAATTTTCTTGTGATGTAAGGATAATATTTTTCAGTATCATCAATAGATTATTGCAGACAACTTAGTAATTAGGAAAATTATAGTAAATATAGAGTACTTAAGTAGTAAACACTTCAAAGTTTTAATATTTTATAATTTATTCATAATAGAAAAAATAATAGTCAATTGAAAATTCAAATTTCCCGCCATCAATTTTACAGACCAAGAAATAAATGATTGCCCATAATTAGGAAAATCCTTATATTTAGGTAAATCGTAAACACTCTCACTCTCTGGTCTTCAATTTTTTATTATTCTACAAAGTAAATTAGATTAAATTGAATAAAATCTCTTTAAAGTAATGCTAAACTCACTCGTTATTTACAATTACGAGGAACAACTTTTTTCATTTAATTTTCAATTCTAAATATTCGTAAATATTTCTCTGGAACGCTGTTGTTCCAATTAAAAACAACAATGTTCCATACATATATTTTCGAAAAATTAAATGAAAAAAAGTTGTTTCCGTATTTGCATCACCTTAAGCAGATATTTCAACCGCAACTTTCGAAATACTTACGCCTCTCATACCAATTGTTTAAAAAATTGCGTTTAAAATACAAATACGATATTATGAACTGAGTTCACCTAAGTATAAGTATTTATAAAATTACACTACAGATTATTTATTATTTGTTCGATAAAATAAAGTGGAAGGTAAAGATACGACTTGTACTAACTTAAGAATAAATAGTAGTGTTAAACATAATTCACTGTATAGTAATCAATAACCATAGTTATAGTAATTTCTTGGAATAGTAATTATTTTACTGTAAGAAATTTTTCCTAGAATTTAAATGATTATTTTAATAGCAGTTTCCGCTAGTTATGGCATGCGCCGCCTAGTGGCAGTAATAAACAATAGCTTATTTTAAGATGGCATTGATGATGTAGCAATATCAAACATAATAGAATTATTATATGAAAGGTCAAAATATTTTTAAATTGTAATATCTTATTATACTATAAGTTAAGTGCAAGAAAACTGAGATGTCCAATTAACGTTGATAATAAGATATGAAACATATTCATTATTTACGATATACATCAATTATACCTGCTACTGTTCTTTAAACGATCTTAAAACAAGCATCCGTTATATTCCGGCTCTGAAATTGAGATCCATTCAAAGCCGAAAGAACATCAGATAATTGATAAGACAGAGAGAGAAGATTAATGAATCCCCTGATTCCGGGAAAATTAAAACAATAAAAAACCAAGAGGAAGCCAGCGAACGCCACGAAATACCACGAAGAGGAAGAAGATCTCTCCGTGGAGAACAATATCTTACAACGATATCTCTTGTATAATTCATAAACGCGACGGTGGCGTCGGCGGCGAATTTGGATGTCGAATTTCACGACGGGTAGGGCAAACAAACCGTCGCCGAGCAGACGGCGAGTAATCGTCGACGCTGTGTCGACGACGACAAGTGCGCAAGTTTTGTTCCCAGCGGGCAGAATGCGAGAGATATTGAAAGAGAAAACGAGAGACAATGCGGACGCCGAGGGAATGGGAAAATGAGCGAGGATGAATGCAGGGTGAGGTTGGGGAGGGGGGAGGGGGACGTCGAGAATTAGAGCGAAGAGAACACGCGAATTTTCGATGTGTCTTCTGCAAGATGTTACCACGGTTCTATCCCAGCTTTTACAAATTTTATTATTTCGCGTAAACGTTGTTTTAGACAACTTTAAAGTTAAATTTGATAATATTCCAAGTGGTTGTGGTAAAATTCTTCTCAATTAGCGGATTAAAAGTGAAAATGAGTGATAATAAATTGTTTTATTTCATATCTAATATTAAGTTCAATTCGTATCTATATTTAAATACAAAAAGTAACTATAATATAATAAATAATAATAATAATAATTTATTTTGCTCGTGGAGACCAACAGCTTCTTTATTTAGATAAAAATATATACCTGTATAATAGAGTCACTTTGTCTATATTAATATTAATAAACTATATATAATTCTAAATAATAATACAGTTATTAGATATTTTTATATTAAATATGCATGGGATCAGTGTGGATATTACTGCTTTTTTTTTAAATAATAAAATCTAATCTTAAGAATGTTTTTTTTTTAAATAATAAAATCTAATCTTAAGAATGTTTTATTTCTTAACAATGAATACTTTTACTGTTATAACGTTTAATAGCAATAATATTTAACATATATTAAACTAATTTCTTATTCTTATTATTATATTGTAATTTTAAAATTATAGAGGCATTAGGTTGATACCACAATAATGCACTCATAAAGTTCATGATAAATATTTGAAAATACATCATATCTTAATATTTTTATTTTATCTTATTTAGAAATCGAAATTTCTACAGTGCTTGATGTGCAATAATACGTTCGTTCTATATTAAATATGTATCGTACAAAACTTTAATATTTTTTAATAATGAATCTATCAAACATTAATTACAAAAAATATTTACTTTTTAATTTTTCTATTTGTCTCAGTGACTTCTTAAAATTTAACCTCAACTAAAAATACGTAGTAATACCCACGCTACCCTTGCATAAAAGTTTTTTCAAAACTTGTTATCGGTCAATGACCTAAGTGATAAGACGCTTGCCTATTTCGCTAAAGATCACTAAAACAGCATGGGTTTTAATTATCGGTGGGAGGGGGTGCATTTAAAGATAATGCCTTTCGTACATTTTTTAATTCGACGCGCGAGTTCTCCCGCGTCTACTCACAAAACTTTAATTGGCTGCCCCCCGACAAGAATCTCCATGTCGTCGACCTTGAAGTTTCGCGAGCCTCGTACGCAAACGCCTTCACTTCGGACTTTTGTTGTCGTCGTCGTTCTCAACTCCCGCACTTAGCGTTCGAACTACCCTCAATTGAGGATTAAACGCTAATTAGAGAATTTCCTTCGTTAAGCTTCAGCCCTTTAAGCTGCGGCGCGTATCATCGGTATGGAACTAATTCTCTCTGAATTTTTCGCTTTATAAGAGAAGCTTATTATGTTCATTTTAGTAATTAATGAATGTTGATTAGCGTTTGAGGTGTTTAGCCGGTCATGCGACACTCAAAGAAGTTCGTTTTTCATATTTTGTATATATTCGATATTATGTTTAAGAGAATTACATTTACATTTATTTTCACATTGCATTTGATATACTGAATTTTAAAATACGAGATCAAAAGTTTTGTTTCTTAAGGTGATTCTTATATGAATATGGTGATTTTTAATTGTACTTAAAAGTTTCATAAAAAAAGATCATTATATTAATCTAAGACTTTAATACAAACCAATTGTACTGTATTATTTATAATTCAAAATTTTCGCATATACATACTCTTTTCATATATATTATAAAATAATTCTTTTAAAATTTTAATCGACCGTCATAAAAACTTATAATACATTATTAGATTTCGCAGATATTTTTGCATTTAAGGTCCGAAATGTAGCTTGAAATTTTACGACAGGAGTATTATTAATTACGCGTAGAATATATATTTACCGTTGATAAAATATACGTTCAAAAGGGTTCATCTTTTTATAAATTTCAATCTCTTTAAGGTGATGATACATCCCTCTATTACTGGAAAATACGGGAAATGACTTTTCTTATTTACTTTTCCATTCTAAGAAAATATCTTTCTGGAACATTATTGATTTTGATTGAAACAACAACGTTCTAGAGAGATATTTACTCAAAATTTAAAATTAAATGAAGAAAGTGAATCTTTGTAATTGTCAGTTAAGAGTGGGTTTTGCATTACCTTATTAAGAGGAGAGGTGTTATGTAAAGTGTTAAAAAGCATCTAACTTCTTAGAGATTTTCTTTTTCGAAGAAGCTATAAAACCAATTATTCTGTAACGATTTGTAGTTAAAAATATGAACTTCTGCACTTCTGAATCTTATCTAAAATTAGAAGTGTAAAATAAACTTGATTATTTAAAAAATTATATTGCTGATGAACTTGAAAACTAATTATAATGTTTCAGAGCTTAGAAGACAAAATTACGAATTATTATTTTTCTATAATTGCCGCCACTGCTGCTAATATTTTTATCGAATAAAAACAAATTAATTTAGTATCTCAAATCGCTTATTAAAAAGTTCTAATAGTTTCAAAAAAAATTGTTTGCAAACTATCGTAACAAAGATTACCTATTTTCCACGGTTTCAACGATTCTCTCACCTTACCTCGACTCCCAAAACTTTCTACCATCCTGTCTCTTTATCCCACAATCCCTTCACCGGCTCTTCTCGCAAAGGACACCCCGCGGACTCTCGCCTTTCAACGTCGTAAAAACAGACGAGATTCCGCGACTCTCCAGTGTTCAAACGGACGTCCGTATACGCGTACTATACGCGAGCTTATGCTCGAAAAGGCCTTGACCCGCGGCCTCGCGCGGCCCCGGCGAATCGGCGAAATCCCCGGACCGGATATTGGACACCTCTCGTCGCGACGAGCTTCTGGTGTTTTTAGCTTCTGCGCGTGAAGGAGAATATCTCACTCCGAAAAAGTGTAGAGGTAAAGCAGGTAATTTGGACGCATTAACTATTGTCACAAAAGAGAATCAAAAAATAATAGCATGTGTAATAATGGATAAAATATCAGATTAATATCTTACCTATATTTTTCAAACAGTTTTATAGTACTAGTAACCACCAGTCACTATATATATACACATAATTTTACGCTTTTTATTTATATATTTACGCTTAAACCAGTAGAACAAGGTAATTATTGCATTTTGGAAATGTATTAAAATTAATTAAAATTTCAATCATTGAATACAAAGTCGATACTTATACCTCTTTTGAAGGACATGGAGAATATAATAAGCGGTTGCATAAATAGTTTCATTTATTTCAACTTTTATAAGTTAAAATTACATTATAGTAATTACAGTAACACAGAATTCAAAGAAATATGCGTCAAAAGCCAATAAATACAACATTTACATTTTGATTCTGTATTTACCACTATACAAATGCGCTGAAGAAGGAATCAGTTAAAAATCACAAGAATAAAATTACCTTGATCCTCCATAATCAAATAAATCTAGCGTCAAAAGAGTTAAAGCGAAAAGCTTATTCCAGCTTACTAAAAATAAATAATAAATTTCCTGTTTCTGATTTCTCGATACATTGACTGCTTAATATCCTTTTCCGTCCGCGCGTTAAAGAGTTCACTCTCAATAGATCCATCAAAACTTTTCCCTCGAGGCTCGAGCACCTCAAAGGCTAATTACGAAGACTGCCAGTTTTTCTCCCTCGACTGCTGCTGCTCCTCATCATCAAAAGTCGTGAACTTTCATCAAGCGAGGCGAGGCGAGCTTTTTTGCGCTCGAGAAAATTTTATCTTGCCCTTTTTCCCACCTTTGTGGAACCCCCTTTTTTCTACGGCGATACATAGCGACGCGGCGTTTTTGTGGCTCTTTTGTTTCGTGTGAGCTGCTTCGAGAAAATTCAACAAGGAGCTTGGCATATCTAATTTGAAGTGTTGATATGTTTGTCTCGTTTCTATCGGATATTACAGTATATCTTTTAATTGATGAAATAGATTTATCGTAGTGATATAATTTGAAAAATATTATGCTTTAATAAATTAACAATTTAACTTAACTAATTAACAAATTCTAAAAAAAAAACATCTAATTAACGAAGAAAGAAGAAATTATTTTGCCCAAAGTGTTTCTAATTTTTATTATTCTTTTAGATAAATAAAACCACTTTGGCCTTCCGAATAAAATATCAATTTGAATAAATGGGAACTTTCATTAAATATCTTTATTATATACATCTGACCGTGTTTCAAAATTTATACAATATAATGTTACTCATAACTTGAAAACGTATTTTACAGAATTATCTTTTTTTTAAATTAGTTTGCAGCATAACTAAAATGAATTTTGGTCGATTAAAATTTTTGCAGTAACTATTAAAAATGTCGACAGAAATACATAGATGTTTTTCTATACGTTAAAAAACTTTCATATTATAAATAAGCATGTAATTAACCTAATTTGACCTGCATTTAAGTTTACCATTTCTATAAACAGCGTTATTTTTAAATTATACTTATTTTATTGAATATAATGATATTTCATTACTCATGTTTAATTATAATCCAAATAACACTTTAAAAATATAATAAATGCATTCGTTTGCCTTAATTATTAATGCAGTATTTTAAACTTCACTAATCTAAAAATAAAAAAAATAAATATTCTTAACATTATTAATATTGTTGTATTAAATATAATCTTAGAATGAAAAGTGTATTTTTAATATTTGTAAAACTGAAATAAGGTAAACGTGCCAATGCTCGGACGCGTAAGCCCAATAATCGGATAGTTGTTCATGGCTCTGCATATTTTTAAATAAAAAAGTATTCGTAACGTTAACTATAAAAATCATTTAATCGATCATTAGTCTATAGATCTGGGGTGATTACGAATTATTTCATGTATCTAATAAACAATTATTTTCAATAT
Organism: Gastracanthus pulcherrimus; assembly: GCA_949152435.1. NCBI lineage: Eukaryota > Metazoa > Arthropoda > Insecta > Hymenoptera > Pteromalidae > Gastracanthus > Gastracanthus pulcherrimus. Next base: position 153,501,049 of record OX424576.1, read on the forward strand.
TGTCCGTTCATAGGGCCGTATCCGATCATTGGTACGTTTACCTTAATTATTTTCATTAATTCACTCTTAACTAGCTCACGACATAATAATATTGATTTAGTATTTTTAAAACCATAAAATAAGGAGGCCATGAACATCAAGGAGGCTTTGCAGGTCAAGGGATGTATGTAACATTTAAAAAAAAATAAAGTTACAAGCGTTTTTCAATAAAAATAAAGCAAGAAAAAATGTTACATCGAAACGCTGATATCAAATACACTAAAACAAAACAAATTTTTTAATTAAATTTGCTTGATTGACATGGTAATTTTTAGTATTTTTCAAAGGTTAAATCGTTCGTTACGAAATATAAAAAAATGCGTTTGTAAGGGAGACATGTGAAGCGGCGCATAATATAACGTATAATATAGAAAAGTACAAATAATTAAAGAAGAAAGTAGAAAAGAAATGTTAGAATTTATATTTCTTATTTGTGACCTATTTTACTTAATTTATTATTACAAGAATTCACAATTTTATTATACATGACTTATGATAATATTTTAATTCCAAATTGAATTAAACGATCAATTTCTAATTTTTGAATGCAAGAGAAGCAGCAATACACTATACTATCTCCTGTACCAGATAAAGTAGCATTTAAATGATCATAAAGTAATAAAACTGTTTGAAAACTATTGCACATAATTCAATAAGTTTCCCATTCTTTTCTCGACGATATTTAAAAGAAACACCAACCTGCATCTCTCTCACCCCTTGGCTTTCAGGCGCCTCAAATGTATACTCCAACAGATAGCTTCCACAAAAGCAAAAAGAAATTCCTTCGATATTGAAAAGATCGAGTTCAATTTGAAAAAGAGCACCGCGCGCACTCGTTCTGGAGTAAAGAGCCCCCCACCCCACTCTCCACGCGTACTCTACCCTCATTCGCCGACTCGGTCTCTGTACATCGAAAAGCTGCGCGCGCGTGCGCGCAGAAAAAAGAACGCTTAGTCACACACACAAAGGAGCGCAGCAGGCAAGAAGATCAAGAGACTCACGTTTGTACGCAAAGCGGTTTTCCGGCTCGCAGGAGTGAGTGAGAGCACGCATGAATGACGAAGAGATAAAAAGGGGAGATGGGCAATAAAGAGAGAAAGAGAGAGAGAGAGAGAGAGAGAGGGGGGGGGGCGATATGAAAGGAGAAACTTTGTCCAGAAAATTCCATTGCGAGCGATTATAAAACCGCTGATACGGTGGTATTAGGTGGAGGTTTAAACTTTGATTTTTAGTACGGCAGGGAGAAAGAATTATTGTGAAATTTATTGTAGAGGGGATAATCGTGCGGTATGGACGCCCATTTGGCGGTAACTCTTGAATGTTCAGAAAATGAATGTTCAGAAAATGAAAATTTCAAATAAATATTTGTAATATGAACGTGTAAACGTTTTTGAAAAAATTGGTTTTCGTAAAATTTATCTTTCTTAATTAAGATTTTAATGAATATATGGACGATTATAATTTGTATTAGATTTTTGTGGTATCAAGATTACTCACTTTACATATAGCATTTCTATAAGTTATTAAACAGTATATTTACTCAGAATAGTTAATTTAACATCTATATTAATTAATAATAATACTTAAAACAAATTTATGAGTTAATGTTATTTCATTAATAACAAAAATATTTATGGATAGTAAACTCGACAATTTGAACATCGTTAATAGGCAAGACGGTTTACTGATAAGGCAGTACGATACGACATTTCCGAAAAAAAACGTATCACACAAAGAATATTTATTTGTCCGTTATTATCGCCAATTTTTAATCCAGCATGTAAAGTGCCATCTGGTAGTAATAATTTAAAGCTGTAGTAGTCTATACGATAAGATTGTTCATATTGTACGACAGTTTCCTAAATCCGAGAAGATGAATTTAACAACTATGAATAGAAAAAATGTTATAATCAATTCTGTAAAGAACAAAAATGTATGAATAATTTTTTTTTTAAATCGTTTAAATTAGTTACAATCCTAAATCGGTATATTTCATCTCTGGAAACGCTATCCCATTCACACGATGACGTCGCATTAAATATAAACGAGTTAATCTAGAATATTTGCTCACGGCCGACATCCACACACACTACCTGCTGTACACTTCAACAAAATCGAAATCTTCGTGAAAAACAATAACCCTGAGGAAAATAATTTTCCAATACTATAAATCGATTAGTACAAGTAAAGTATTTAGTAGACACAAGATCAGATGTTGAAAATTAAATAAATCTTAAGGGCTATATTGCACCATCTTAGTAAATTCCTACTGAAAAAATCAAGTGATGAATCAGGTGATAAATCAATTGACAAATGCTCTGCTCTGATTGAAAAATCTTCTGATGTTTTGGCATAATATATGATCTGACATCTGATGGAATCACCTGGTTAGATGATCTGCTTGAATCACCTGATAAGATCACCTTATACGATCACTTGCTTATTACATAATTTATGACCTAAAATCTTTTTTACGAAAAGAATGTTCAATAAAAGTTAAAACGTCAAATTACGTCAGTTCTATGGATTTTGAAATTCCAAGAATTGTAAAATGAATTTTTGCAACGATATTTTTAGGTTCCAAATCAGTTGATAAATCTGGCGATTAGATCTGTTAAGTTAATTATGTGATAAAATCAGCTAATATAATTAGGTGATAAACCAACTGACAAAATCAGGTGATAAATCAGCTGACAAACTCAGGTGATAAATCAGCTGACAAAATCAGGTGATAAATCAGCTGACAAAATCAGGCGATCAATTAGCTGACAAAATCAGACGTTATACAGGTAAATAATCGATTAAATCGGATTATGTACGGAGGTAAATATTAATAAATTGGATGATTATATCAGGGGATTTATCAGATGATTTATCTTCTCACTTTTTATTAACAGGAAGTTTTTATTAACATACTTATGCCCGAAAAAGTAGCCTTGAACAAGTCGCTCACATATACCCGAAAAGGGTAACCACTAGCGAATTTTCGCTGCGTGTACAAAAACTTTACGGGCCACGAATTTATCGTATTAGTGAATTATGTTTTTCTCAGTGAACAACGCGCGCGCGTGCTAGTACACGGTAACAATCTCAAAGCGAGAGGGAAGCAGAGAGAGAGAAAGAGAGAAAGAGAGAAGATATCACGCCTAGCGTGTAGGTGTAAGTGCGAGTGCTGCACGTATCCCTTGCTTGCTGCACCGTAGAACAAAATGTATATAAGCGCGCGAATTCACGTAGACGCGGCGGTACGTGTGAGCTGCCGCTACCGCTGCTACTGCTGCTGCTGCTGCTACTGCTGCTGCTTTGGCTTGAGTAGTTGTTGTTAGTTCAAAGAGTAGAAAGTTTCGCAAAGGGGTAGAGCGAGAGGAGAGTTAGAGGTATGCCACTGCTACTGCTCCTGCTGTTGCTGCTTCTGCTGTTTGGGTTAGGAGGAGACCGTCGACGATTTATGTTTGCGAGCCGAAATAACGCGGGCATGTATTCCGGACATTTCGGGTCAAGCGATCCGGTCACGTGGTTTATAATTTAAGGAACTATGTGGATTTTCAGTATTCTGTTATTGGGGTACTTCGCTGGTGTGGTGTACGAAATATTGACTTTCTTACTTATTTTTAATCTGAACGTGTGTTTCACAACGTTTATTTAGAAGTTAAATTGAAATTTCAAATTTCTCGACGGAAAAATGGAATTTTGGGTTCGGATTATGCATACAGAGCGAATTATACAAAACCAAAACATAATCGCCTTTTATTATATATAATTCATATACCATTATGCAATGTTTCAAACAAATATTGCAATATTTTGACGAATGCCCTTAGAACAAGGTACAACCTTTAGAGAGCATTCGAATGGCATTCGTAGAATCATTGAAATATTTGAATGAAATTTATAATAGTTCATTAATAGATAATAACAGGCAATGATGTTTTCCTTTCATATAATTTAATCTATATACTCAATTATGATTAATTATTTATTATTCGGTTGGTAATATTTGACGCAAGAATTTTTATAAATTTAACTTGGATAACTTCTTAAAATTGTATCTATTCATATAATCATAATAAATTATAAAAAGTTTATTTAAATTTTATTAATAAGTAATGATTTCTTCGAATAATTCAAGAATTCAGATTTTTTAATTGGATTACTTGGTATGAAATGTTGTATACAGAGCACACACACATACACATATGTATATGTATATATATATATATATATATATATATATATATATATATATATATATATATATATATATATATATATATATATATATATATATATATATATATATATATATATATATATATATATATATATATATATATATATATATATATATATATATATATATATATATATATATATATATATATATATATATATATATATATATATATATATATATATATATATATATATGTATATATATATATGTGTGTGTGTGTGTGTGTGTGTGTGTGTGTGTGTGTGTGTGTGTGTAGTCGAAAGAGTAAAGTCGAATACGTAAAAGAATTTAAACATGAGTGAGTCAACCAAACATACATTCAACCTAGAGATGACAGGCAATGAGCAGCTCTTAGAGGAAAAGAAAAAGGAAGAAACGTCGAGAAGAGTCAACGAACGTGAAAGCAATAAGAAGAGCTACGATAATGCCTGGAATATAAAAACGTGCATTGTACAGGCGAAGTTAGACGAATGGATATAGAAGAGGCAAGAAATGAATCGTTGATCGTCAAGTTCTCAGAAACTTTCAACTCTTAATTCTCTTTTCCCCTTCAACCATCCTGACACTAATCCACTAGCATCTTTCTGTCTTACTTACTATTACTCTGACTCTCTCTTTTTCTCTCTTTCTCTTCGACTTTAAGAAAAAACGACTCTCTTTCCTCGCGGTATCGCATATCTCGATTGCAGTGCGGTAACATGAGTGAATCGCAAAAACGTCGCTTTGTTATTTTCTCCACAAGATGGATAATAGCGGTTCTAGCTTTAACCACAATGAATATTGCGTGAGTGCTTTGTTGGCCACCGGTCAACCTCAACTCCCATGAATACGAATTTCTAGCGTAGTCAGTATGACTCTGTTTTTGTTCATTCGAATTTCTTGCTATTAACACATTCACGAGAGATATCGAAGAAGACGAAAAACAAAGAGAAAAGAAAAGTAGCGTTTATGTCATTCACTCAATGTTATCGAAACAATGCACTTTGCGGATTATGGAAACGCTTGTGAGCTTTGCCGCCTCTGATTGCTTTGCATGTCGAGAATTATAAGCTTGCTTACTATATATTCTTTTTATTTTCACATGTCGAATTTTTGTATTATTTTCTTGCTGGACGTCCGAGAGAAGAACGAACAGACATCCATAATTATTCCTTAATGTGTCAAAGGGAAAAGAATGCAAAAATAACGTTTTCCAATTCTCTACATCTTTCTTGCATGTAAAACGTATGTTGCTTACAGAAATTAGATTTCCATCATACGGCTTTTAAGGTTGTTGAATCCATTTGCATGAGAAGTATACATATTATTCACTTAATTACAATATTCTTATAAATTTTAAATACAATTCGTTTTTCAATGAACGCGTTCACTACATTTTTAAGAGTAATATATTCACTCTATGAATATTGTATCGGTCTTCCACTGTATTTCCACTGAAAATCCACATATAATATATATATAATTTCTTTCTCATAGACTGTGAATTTACTGGATACCCAAATTTCGAGCCCACCGATAAGTCCAAGAACGGAAGTTAAAAGTTCGTTGTTCTCTCCGTTCAATCCAAAATCGTGCACAACGCACGACCTACTAATCGCTACTACCGCTTACTAATCCACAATTTCGTGCACGCGCGCGCGATATTCCAGGAACAACTTGCCAAGGAGCGCCAGGTGACGGGCCGCGTGCAGATTCAGGTCTGGTACGAAGCAGATCGCAAGGAGCTTGTGGTCTCGGTCCTCGCGGCCGATGACCTCTGCGCTCGCGAGGACACCGGCTTCGGTAGCGCACCCGAGGCCTTCGCTAAACTCGATTTGGTTTCACCCAGGCAAGTACATTGTGAAGAAGTTTGTGTTTAAATGCTGTATATTAAAAATATTCAAGTGAAAATCTATCTGGGTTTCACCAGACTCTAGCTGGATTTGTTTAGAATTAGAGTGGATTTCTTTTTGGATTTCTAACTAGATTTTAGGTTTAATCCAGGTGGAATTTCAAAGTCAGATCGTAATAGATTTACAGCTGGAAATCAAGAATTACTTTCTCAACAATTTACATATTATGTAAAATAATCTCTTATGGAGGTCTTACTATCCTAATAATGGTGCCTCCATAGTACTACTTATAGAATCCTTCAATTTGAGATGCATAAAAATTCGAAATATACCGTTTTTCAATTGTTATATATGTGTTTAACAATTTCTTTTAGCCTCTATAACTCGCAAATTAAATAATGAAATTCAATGAAATGTTTACTGAATATTAGTTTTATATAGAACTTTAAGTCTGATAATTTTCAAGACGCAATAATCATTGCTTCTTCAGAAAAAAAGTAAAATATTAAAAAAATTTATTTTGTTGCCCAGCGACATTTTATAACATTTTTATTTTTTTCCTTTCAAAGTTACAGTAATAATGTATTAAGTATATATATATATATGTCCACTAACATTGTTTAGATGATATTTTTCAAGACTTTTTTCACGTTAAACTAGATTATATTACTTGTTATTTTGTTAAACCCTACAATTTTTTTTATTTAATGTTTTGAGCAAAATTACTTTCCTTCGGAAATATTACAGGGTTTCCATACTTTTCTTACACCTTGTATAGCTTCTGGTTACTGTATCTCGTCCTTTCTAACTTTTATAAGACTCGTGGGGTTGCACGACTTTGATTTCAGATTCGAATCGGGAGAGTTTTGCCAAATGTTTACTTTGAAAATTGGTTTGAATTGGTAAGGAATTGAAGGGAAAACTTGAATGCTTTACAGGATGCTGATTTCATTTGGCGGACTGTTAATTGAAAAGTGTATTGAGGTTTGATTATTAAGGGTGGTAGGTGGGGTACCGTAAAAGTTTGAGTTTATTGAAATTAGATGAAGCTTACAACTATAACTAGACAAACCAGAATATAAAAAAGTAAGACTCATATTTTATTAACTTAAAGAAAACTTTTTATTTGTAAAGGAACTAGAAAAGTCTTTCTAGTTTATTTCAGTAATAGATAAATGACTATTTGAGTATTAAATAAAACTAATTTTATATTACCAAACTAGATAACTTTTAGTTCATTTTTTTAACCTAACTTGTTTTTAGAAAAAAAAGTATTTCTTCTTAAACGGGTTTATTTCATTTTTTTTACTTTATAAATTTATATAATTAGGTATCTCAAATGATTTTTAAGCATCTTCTTCACGGAACAATAATTCATTTAATTTCAAACAATTTACAAAATGATTCAAACTAGAAACAAATTTTTTCGCTGTTAGGTGATCAGTTATTGGTCCTATTATTGTTAAACCTTACCTTAGAATAAAAATAATAATTGACCTCAAACTCAACGTTCGAAAACCAGTATAATTTTGAGCAATTTTCTAAAGAAAGTCAAATTTTGCTGCAACCATCACCGCATTTACCATAATCGCCCATATTCCACATAATAGTTGTTTTTGTTTTTGCTTGCTCAGCGGTGATTCGACTTCGTTGAAGACGGACGTGGCCGAGCCGACGCACAATCCGATCTGGAACGCAACGCTGAACTTCACGGGTGTGGCGGGCGAGCAGCTGATCGACCGGATGATCGAGGTGACGCTCTGGGATTACTGTCCCGACCGGGACAGCATGTTCATGGGCGGATGCTCGATCGACCTTACCAGCGCCTTTGAGGCTGACCGCGCCGTGTGGTAATAATATAATATAATATGATATGATATAATAGTACAATACATGTCTACAGAGGTTAATAACTGGATTATATTAGTCCCAAGGTCTTTGCCGAAAGTTAGTTTTTTACAAGATCGATATTAATCCATGTTACAAAGCTTATTTAATTTAGGAATTTGTGAATTGATGGAAAAGACTTTAATCAATAGTATAAGTAATTTTTCGGAGTACAAACCAATTTTTAAGAATTTTTTGTTTGTGGATGTTAAAATATTGGATTGTTCTCTGAAAAATAATGATAAATTTTTTTTAACTTAAAGTAAACCGTAACATTTTTGTCAATACCATCGAAAAAATTTGTTTGTTGATTGTGTCGCCTAGATACGTGCACACCGCAAGGTTTTCGCAGTAAATATAGTATTGACAATGATAATATCTGTGCCATGTAGGAGCAAGATTTTGAGGTTTTTCAGCGGTAAAATTACTGATATTATCAAGTGTTTATAGTAAATAAATTAGTAAAATAGTAGTAAATTCTGTGTAAGGACATATTACCTTAATATGTCCTTGCAAGGACCTCAATATGTTCTGCGTAAGGACAATACCTTAATTTGGAATTATATCAATTAATAGGACTTCTTATTTGATGATTGCTATGATGCCTCATAGGCTTTGTGTCAAGAAATACTCTCTCTAATTATTTAGGAAGTTCTAAGTAGTTAAAGTTGTCCACTTTTCTAACAGCATTGAGAAAGGGACCACGTATATCAATTTAATGGGAAATTCGTATAATAAGTGTACTTTAGATAGTCGAGACTAGCCTTTCCGAGACCTTCTTTCTTTATTATTTATTCAATAGATGGCGCCGTAACGTATGTCTTACAATTAGTAGCAATCCTCGAGGGATCACTACGCCTTGGGATTCCAAACTTTGTTACAACTTTTAAAACCAAACAACCTCCGTTTCTAATTGCATTGATTGTATTTCGCAGTGAATTATCTCTCAACGCTTGATAATTTATCTCGTTTCATAGTATGAATCCATTTTGACACTGTTCTACAAGAAAAGTAACAAAAATTGTTATACAAAAAATAAAAGAATCGCATTGACCGTCGTCTGAACGATTACGATTTTTTATTGCTATTTTTCAGTTCGATAAGTAATGTAAGCAATGTAAGCATAAACGAAAGTTGCAATTTTCGCATCAAAGACGTTATTGGTGCAAAAAAATTAATAGATATACTTTAACGTACATAATAAAGTTACACTTTTATGTTGTGTATTATTATCCTAAGGTATGTATATTATTAGCCTAAGTGCATCTTATTAGCCTAAGATACACTGATAAGAGCGGTTTTTACTAGCGTGTACTGCTATTACTTTACTTTATTCGCGCGTAAGCATAATGCCATTTTATAACCAGAGAGTCAGAAACAAGATAGCGTTGCCTCTCACGAATAAGATTTTATTTAGGTGGTCAAGTAGTAGCTTAGATACGGTACCTGTACCCGCCCCCCTCCCTCCCCCCCCCCCTATTAAACAAAGCTTGAAAAAATATTTGACCTTGTATAGAATAAGTCGAATTTTAAACGTTATCTATTATATCTCTGGGAAAATTTTCATTTATAAATTCTTGGAATTATAAAAAGCATAACCCATATATATTCAGATAATAATTTTTTATTTATAAAAATACTATTGACTATTTGATCTTATACTATCCTATTGTAAGTATACTCGAATTTGAAATTTGTTTACCTCAGTTGGTTGCCAAATACCTACATTCATACGTGAATATAACATATTGGGAAAATCTGGTGAGGGGGCGGATAACGTACGATTGAGATATATTGCAAATAGCCCGAACCCCTCCCTCTGTATGACGTCCGTAGAAAGAATCTATTTAGAGATTACCATATTTTTCGTTTTATCGCCCCACTGTGTATGCGCTGCGGCCTGCTTTGCATTATCCGCACGAAGCACTGAATTTTAAAATCGTTATTTTGGACTTACATTATTGGTTATGGTTGAAGTATGTTTTTGACACTATGTCAATTTAATGGACTATTAAAATCTTCTAGATAAGGTGAATATTTATTGTAATAATTTAATAGCCTATACAATATTGTTTGTTTGACTTAATTATTTTGGATCCAGTGTCCATTGCAGAGGACATACTCTGAAAAACGTAAAAAATAACAATGCAAATGTAGAAACTATTTAAAATCTCTGTTAAGTTGATCCTAACGAACATACAATAAATATGGAATGTATCTATGTAATTATGCATGGATGTATATACATAGATATACATAAATATGTTATCGAATTTTTTTGACCACTCTAATTTCATATCTAGATCAGAACAAGTCTAAATACATTTAAGGGGGTAAAATACCTATAGCACTTTTTTGAAGATGTCCATCTATAAAAATAATAGGAAAATAATTAAAATATAAGGATGAATACATTTCTTGACAAAATTAATCTTAATAAGACCCTTCCCCCCTTACAGGGGGAGATGTCAGTATATGAACATTACTTGCATGTAACCTACAGACTCAAGCGATGCATGGATTTTAGTCAAACTGGTATTCAATTGGTCCTTGTGTATGTCGTTTTAGACTGAAGCTAGTTGGAGAAATTAATTTGTATATTTGCATATAAGAATACTCAAACTAACAAATTACTATGTTCGCTATTAAAATGTAATTACTGTGAAAGCAAACGACTTAATCGTTCTTCAGGACCGCTTCTAAAAATCATACTTAACGATTGTCTTTCCGTAGATAAAATAGACGATGTACATATTGGATCCGGTTTAAAGATAATAAACCACCCTGGTGGAAAATAATCGAGAACTATGTAGATCTATATAGTTTGACATGGGAAATAATCGAGGACCTTGCTAAAACTAGACAATTTTCTACCAGGGAACTTTCCGTATTCTCTGTTAGAACATAAAAAGCTTGAGGGTTAAAGGGTTAATTACATCATGTGGATCCGCATGAATTCTGGGGACACTAAAACTTTACATATTCGTATCAGTCAACTTATCTTACAGATATCACAAACATGTCTAATACCAACTCAATTTTTCTTTCCCGCAGGTACCGGCTGGAGGATCCGCGGGGCCTGCGCTCCGGCAAGTCGCCGCACTGTTCGCCCCGGGGCTCGCTCTCAATCGAGCTCGCTCAGCGTCTGCTGCGGCGCACCGATCTGCGCGAGCGCAGCTACAGCGACGACACGCAGAGCGACAGCGGCAGTCCCGAGCCCTACTTTCTGCATCCGGATCACGCCTGGTTGTCGAACTCACGACGTGGCTCCAGCCAGTCCGAGCAGCTCGAGGTCGAGCCGTACGAGCTCAGCAAGGACTACAGCCGCTCGCTGCCTGGCAGCAGGCGCAGCAGCTTTCAAAGCCCGATCGGCGGCACGGACAGCAAACGTGAGTCGGGAAAGCTGTTTATTTTATACATATATCAGTAAAATCAGTCAAGGGTTGTTGTTACGTAGGGAGACCTTACAGCGAAGCTGGATGATAGAGTAGATTTATGTGTGATTGCCTTGGTAACAAAGGACTTATAATAGGGTGCAAAGGCTAATAGGACAACTATGTAACAGATGGAGGTGGTGATTTCTGAATCTCTATGCTGACTGAGGAGGCTAGTAGGAATAAACCTCAGTGCCTCTCCCGGTATATCCTAGTTAGATATTGAAGCTGCATAGATTTAGCTGTTCAATACGGTAGACGGTTAAGCCAACTGATTTTGTGTTGAGTAGGAGTAAGAGACATCGCACCTGTGCCCTGGAAACCGAAAGGCACAGAGACCTCGTGACGCTGTAATACTGGCGAACTCGATTAAGAGGATACTAAAAGTACTATGACGGGTCGGGACTAAGTGCAGGGCCCGTTCCCATTCCGACCCATGGGAAGGCTCATAGTAGTAGAAGTGGTTGATAACCTACATCGCAGTATAGGGTTGCCCTAGTCTCTGATGTTGCTCACTGTAAAGAGAGCAGTGTCAATGAGACTCAACAGCTCTTGACGCACTGATAGACCAGACTTGTTCCAAGCAAGTGTATTATGTGCTGACTTGTCCCATGTCAGTGAAGTGGATACCAGTAAACCGAGTAAAATAAACCACTGGCAGGAGCTTACATGTTACATATTAACTGGACTGATATCAGTAGAATCAATTCCTACTCCAGGATACTTGAATAGTAGACTTCTTTCAGAGTGTCTTCTATCATACCCTTCAGAGCCGTGAGCACCTTCTATTTTTTCTTCTCACTGAGGCGATCTTCTTATCGAAACGATTCCCATTGAAATCGATAGCAACCGCTTTCTTGTAGTTACTTCAAGCATCCCTATAACGGTTCTACTCTTGACATCTATAGGAGTGGAGTCATCCAAGTACATTGTTTCGAACTGGGTTTCTCTCTCTCTCTCTCTCTTTCTCTCTCTCTCTCTCTCTCTATCTCTCTCTCTCTCTCTCTGCAATAAGTGAAAGTTAAGATAACAATTATATTAAATCGACTGATATTTTTAATTATAATTATAACTACATGTACATGAAATTGTAAGATTTTGTCTTCTGATGAATAAAAAGTATATCTATCTATCTATCTATCTATCTCTCTCTCTCTCTCTCTCTCTCTCTCTCTCTATATATATATATATATATATATATATATATATATATATATATATATATATATATATATATATATATATATATATATATATATAACTATATATATATATCTTTCGACATGTCTCTTCTTCATCTTCACTTTTGAAAGATGCCTTTTTATTCAGGGGGGTGTTGGAAACAGCCATGTAGATGCCTTTTTACAGCCTTCGGGTTAATCTGTAAATCATTACCGTTTAATCCGGTTTGCTATCTGCACTACTGGTATTAGCTTCCAAAACAATTTCGAGTGGTGCTCGGGTTGAGTCCGCAGTTACGCTTTCAATAGAGGATCCAGAGACTTTCTTGTGTAATAGCGCTTTTAATTTTTTATTACCGTTATGTTTCATATTCATCCTGTTTTTCTGTATATCTACTCTACGATCTTCGCTAAGTTGGATGATGAAGAAATATCAGATTAGTTTTTATCAAGACTGGTTTGGGGGTATTTTTGTTCGCAATTGCGGTCTGCTGAGCGTACCTAATTCCACAACTGAGAACGGAAATTCCGACAAATATGAAAGCCAGATTCGAGTTGAACCCCTGTTCGGGTAGCGGTTCCGTACAGCCGTAGTCGATTTGAAGATCTTCGCCAACCTTCAGCGGCTAGAACCGGTGAAGTATATTTCTTCATCCACCGTACCAGTACAGGGATCCTACACTGAAAAACTGATGGGTAGTGCCGACTACCACGAAATAACACTCGACATTTCGAACCAAGGTGGTGATGATTTCACCCGACGGACCTACCGTAGACTTCCTCCACCACCGCTGTAAGGTAGCATATTTCTAAAAATAGAGCGTGTGGTATGATTTGACCACCACGCGTGCTCGCTCATCTCGCCGCAGCCGCGTGGTGAAGATCCTCCACCATTCTTTGTGCTCACCGAGGTCCACGAGTTTTTCAGTGTATGAGGTCTATGACTAAACTGCCTCCCCCCCCCCCCCCGCCCTTTGTTCATTTCTCGCCTGACGAGGCCTTAGTCCCCACGCCTATTAGGTCAAACTTTTCCATCATCTCTGAAGGACCATCTCAGAATGCTTTTTGAAATCTTGAACATTATTGATATATCCCAATCTTTATGATGTTATGCAATTGTACTATCAGTCAACTAAAGATATTTCTTTTTACAATTCACAGTTTATTATCGATTTTTCATTATTAGTTAAATATGGGTAGAAATTGCGCAGTGATCAAATCAGGTGTACTCGTCCTATATAGGTTTTAAGTTTTCTGACAGGAGTCGTTTCATTGTATATGTTATCCTGTTTGTATGACAAATGATGCAACTACATTTCAAAGATTAATGGATCAAGTCATTCAGCTCAAATTATAGCTGCATCTCTTTACACACATAGAGGATTTGATTGTTAAATTAATGATGGACTTAAAAATCACGATGTACTTTAACTATCTCTGAGAATCTTGTTTTTTATGACATATGGCAGTATTTTTCTGTATCTCCTACGTTAAAATATAGGTCAGCAATTTATGGAGTGTTTGATATTATCCAAACATTATTAGGATTATTTATTTTTTTGTACGCGTAGAAAGTAAACTACTACTTTTTTATTTCATCTTATTAGTTCGATGATAAATGAAAAAAGAATATAACAGCTATCGAAATGTATGTAGTTGCAAATAGTAAAATTTTAAAATAGTCGAAGAATAAAAAAGTAAAACCCTAACTATGTAATTATAGGTTAATGTCACCGTTATTAACAAACTTATGTAAAATAAAATAGGAATCACGGAGGCTCAGTCAAGTAGGGATCAACCTATTATTCAGAAGGTCCAGGTTCGAATCACAGTTAAACATATCTTGTTTTCCACATCTTATAATTCCACCAGAACTGTAGTGTGACTCATGGTGCGTATACTTGCATCATTTAGGGTGCTTTTATTATTGATAGGAAATCTCAAAAAGATGTCAGCAATCAGGATAGTGTCAGTATTTGGGACAATTACCATATGGAAATAAGTAATGTAAGTGGGATATACCTCAACAACAAATCTAGTATGGAAATGTTATAAATCCAATTTCAACCCTCCAGGTTCATACGGAGTATACTAGCCAAAACTAATACAAACACTGAACTAAAGTAAAATACCTGGTATTCCAATAACTGTAGTACAAATATTGCTAAGCTTATCTAAAAACCAGATAATTACCTTACACGTGAATAAACACTTTTGAGATAACGTCGAATACGAAATTCGCAGGTGGTAGCATGGGCGAGGCCGACGTATCGATGGTGCACTACAATCGCGAGAGGCGGCGTAGTTCGTTCGCCCGGCCGATGCGGGACCAGGAGGAGATTCTCGAGACCCTGCGCATCCTTAAGTCTCAGAGCGGTGGCGGCAGTCAAAAAGGCGAGCTTTCGCGCACGATGAGCCTATCCGGCGAGAAGCGACGACCCAACCGTAAGTATCTCACTGTACAGACGTCGCGGCATTTCATGACAATATGCTCCCACACCTACGAATCCCTGTACTCTCTATGTTTAAACATTAATGTGATCCCACTGTATCCGCTACCTGCTCCCTAAAAAAGAAAGAAAAAGCAAATCGCGATGATCACGTCATCTGTTTTTGTGTTGCTGTCTTACATCTCGAGCTGTTCTGCAGATGAACAGAAAAAAAAAGAAGCTCGTCAATCACATTGCTGTCAACTCTTGTGTCATATGTGTAAATAATAATTGTACGTGGACTTGATAAAGAGAAGCTGCAATGACGTGCATCGATCGCGCAATGTTCTTAATGTACATATTATGTCTGTATACGTGCGTATATACGTGCGCGTGTGTGCATTCGGCATTTCGCATCTTTATTTGTATATTGTATATATGGCATTACGCATCTCGCTTACATTTGATTGTTATACATCTCATCGTTATTTCGTTTTTTCTTCGTACGACTCTTTTTTGACATATCTGTTTGTCATTTTTGTAAGTCACTTCTTTTACGACAAGGTGAATTTTCGTACTCACATTATTCTAATTTTTCTTAATGTTTAATTTGATTTTTAAAACTTTCTGTAAATATTTTAACGTTTTACGATTTTAAATTCCTAATTTATTCTTATACCTATTCTTATATTAGTAGGCGTTAGAGTGATTTGTAACAATTATTTTTTTTAATAATTGATTTTATATTTAATATTACATATTACATTCAAGAATTTTAATTTTTTATGTGTATATTCTGCACGTAAACATTTTCAGAGTTATTTTCAATATAGATTTTTTAAAACTGTAAAAGGTTATTTTTAACTGTTTATTGGTACTGTTATATTTAATTTAAAATATGAATAACTAAAAAAATAAATGAATGATTACCTTTGTAATTCGGTAGATTAATGATTTTCTTTATATCATATTCTGATAGATTATAGCATACTTCCTTTGTAAACTTTTCGAACTTTTGCAATACGAACAAAATTGAAGAAGATACAGCGCTTCGAAATCCTCGTGACGGCATGGTTCATGTGCGCCGCCTTTGAAATTACATGAATCGTGACGTCATAAAGAAACTTTCGATAGCTGTAACTCTTGTAAATGTCGTTCTCATTGCAAAATTCAAACAGATTGAGGAATCAGTTTATGTTCTCTATCAAAATTACCGATACCGCCGAAGAAAAGAAAAATATGAAGCAACCAAATTGATATACAAAACTGTTATCTACTTAATAAATCAGCTAAATTAAATTTGATAAAAAATCATCAATAAATCATATGTGAAAGTTCACTTTGTCAATTGTTAATATGCGTCAACTTATGTCACTTTGTCTTTACACGTGATTATTTATGTCTGCGTGTTCTTTTCACATTATTTAAGTCTTTCTTTCTCACTTTTTTGCATCTTCATGTCCTCACTTTTTTAAACTTCACACTGTAGCTTTCTCTTTTTCTCTCTTTCTCTCTTTTCCGTCCTATTTTTTTACCTGAAAAAAAGAAAATATCATACTCGCACTTTGACCGAGCGAACGGAAAAGCCCAGGGAAGCTCGAGCCACCACCCAAGGGCGCACCAACAAGTTTACGCATGATCGGTAAGGTCACGTTTCTTTTTTATTTTCACCCTTTTTCTTTCTCCTCATTATAATTGACTGCAGAGAATACGTTTCAATGTTTCATCTTTGCTGTCTCATTCTTTCTCTATTTTTCTGTGTCTGTATTATTTTACTCTGACAGGTGTCTGTCTCTCTCTTTCTCTGTTTCTCTCTTTCTGTCGTCCTCTCTCATTTGCTCTTGTTCTTCTATGCGTTATTGAAGTATTCAATTACTTGGCTGTAATGCAGCTCTACGTATAATTTCGAGTTTGACTTTCAAGAGTCTGCTTTTTTATTTTCCCTTTATTCCCCATCTACTTTTAATTTTACTTAGTGTCGGTATAAAATGAATTATTCCTTTTGTAGCACTACAATAACGAAATTAATTTTCATTTACGTTAGCAAAGTATCGTTTCATTATTATGAGAACGATACTGTATGTTCAATTTCTCAGTATTAAGTCAGAACATTAAAAAAATATTCAAAATGTCTTTACAAAACTAGAGTCAGTTTTTAAGTACTAGTCGATATTCTAAATATATCTTAGCTTAAGGATAGATAGTACTGGAAATTCTTCTTTTAACTATTCTTATTTGAACTTTGAAGCTATAAAAGAGTTTGCCAACCCCATGCAAGATGTTTTTTAAAATCATCAAAGAAACATGAAAATATTGATTCAACAAAAAATATTAAAAACTGTAGAAGATAAATTTTGAACGTATGATTTTCTTTTATTTAGAGTATTCTTATGATCATTACTCTTAATTATTTTATTCATTCATTTATTATATTTTATCTTCTCCTACAATTTTTAATATTTTTTGTAAGAAATTGTCAAACATCTTTATTAGATGATTTTAAAAATCTTCACATAAATTTTGAATAACCTTTTATAAATTCAATAAATGACAAAGAGACCAATTATCAGTAGTTCCTTTAACAATTTCTAAATTTTTTTACCAGCTTTATATTAAATAATTACTTATTTTTCATTAGTGCTTTAAATTTGAAAAGAAATACAGTGGTATCGACGTCGTGCTAATTGTCAAATTAAATGAGATACTATTACTATCGACGATTTATCGGGAGATCGTACCAAACAATAGACATTTTATATACATCACATATTAAGAGTAATGCGATCTACCTTTGATTTCTCTTTCACTCTGTTATTTTATTACATCTTCAGCTCTCTGTATGTCTATATCTGTCGTTTTATCACCCACATAATTCATCGTGTCGTTGCGATCAATGTTTCACATCGTTTCCTCGACGATCGTATACATGGCGCACGTTCCGTGTGTGTTTGGAAACAAAAAGAAAAAAAAGACAAAACAAATCGGTGACCCGATTCAGTCGTCCACACGTTCGGCTGCTTCACATTGTTTCCAGTTAAAGCATATTGTGCCTTGTTATTTATTCTCTGCACATCTTCGATAGAGCTAATCGGAGAGAAACGAGTGACCATCATTTGACTTTTGATATTACACACTTTCACATCGCCAGTATTTTTTTTATTAAGTTGTTTTTATATTTTCCTAACATAAAACAATTAATTATATAAAAAATAATTCGTGCTCTACTTTTTAAAATTATATTTATTAGAGCATCTTCTTTAATTAATCTCTCTAGCTTCTCGGAATAACTACTTAAGTTAATCTAGCGCGTTTTTGTGATATTTAGGTTTTAATATTTAAAATTATGTACCGGACCAAAACATAAGTAATATTAAGTAAAAGTATTTTTCTTAAATAAGGTATTAAATTTAATATCAGTGACAGGCACAAACTTAAAAAATATGTTTGTTTTTTATTCCAGATACAAATAAAGTATGGAAACTGGGTACTTAAATTTTAATTTAACAAATTATTATACCAATCTTATGAAACGATCAATGCAACGTAGTAATTTTTGATAGGAAATAATATTATTCAAATTCACTTTTTCATAAGAAAACGATGCCATTTCATTGACACGTAGGTTTGTCTCTAATAATAAAGTTAATAGTTCCAATAATAAATTCATTCTGCTATTATATTAGTTTAAGCTGTTATTTTTTGGAAACAATTAATTTGTGATTCAACGTCAAACGGTAACATTATAATTTTCGTCTTATATTTATTACCATAATATAAAGAAACGAAAAACAAAGCTTAACCTAATATAATTAATGGCTTCCATAAGAAATTTATTGTCCTAATATAATAATTTAAGCTGCTATTTCTTTTCAAAAAATTAATTTGTGATTCAATTCAAACGGCGAAATTAATATTTTCGTGTCATGTCTATTACTAACATATAAAAACGTTGCCAACTGCTTTGGCACTATGCTTTCTCAAAGGGAATTCAATTAAAATAAAGTTTTACTACTATTTAGCATATAATAGTTTACAAATTCCATCATCAAAATAGTTTAAAATTTATAATTTTTATATGCTATATTATAGATATAGATCCAGATTCAATATTGTAAAAATAAATTATGCCATTATTAAATCATTTTTAAAAAGCACAAAATAATAATAATTTTGATATAACATTATTTTTCCAGTTTTTTTTTATTTTTTCGCGCAGTATAATGCATAAAGTCGATTAGAAGTGTAAAATAGTTTTTATCATACGTGTTTAGAAAAAGCCATATTGTGTGGGGGTTTTGCGTACGCTAAATGGCCAATTGTGCACTACGAGCGTTATTTCTTATAACACAAGTTAAAGCGCTATGAATTAAAATAACGCCACGCTAAAGCATTACGTAATGAAAATAACGCTACGCTAAAGCGTTACGTAATGAAAATAACGCACGTTCCAGCATTTTCTACGCACTCATGATAAAAAATAGTGTGTGAAACAAGTGAGGTTATAGTTGCCAATTGCGCCACTCGGGCAACATGGCGCCACTCGCTTCGCTCGTGCGCAATAGACAACTATACCTCACTCGTTACACAATGTACTAAAACTTCATACCAAGAGTATCGCGATTCAGCATTTGCGATAAAGAGTAACTCGATTCAGAGGATTGTGACGAAGAGTAGTGGATGCCACGAACGAAGAGTAAAGCGATTTAGAGGTTTGTGACGAAGAGTAGGGGAGATGCGGCTAATGTGGCGCACTTAAGGTTCATTATCTGATATCTACTAAATAATTGCTAAAATCAAATATAAAAATGTACTAAACGTTAGTTAAATATGTCTAATTTATTATAGAAACAGTTTTATATAGATCTATTAAAACTAAGATAAAGAATTAATACAGTACAATAAAAAGAAATTGTGCACCACATTACCCGCCGTGTAGGGTAGAATGGCGCACTGTTTTAATTATGCTTCAAAATTGTTTCTGAAGGCGTATTTCTTCATCACTCTTGAAAATAATATTAGAATAATAATAAATATATAAGTTATTCATTGTTATGACCTGTATATTTAATAAATTATGAAGAATTAAATATAACATCTAAGATCTAGGTAATAGAACCATAATTAATCAAAATCGAATATTTAAGTAATTTATAAGACTTTTTAGTGAATAATATAATATAAATAACAGATTTAAAGACTTGTAAGTTTAATATTTTGAAAATTTGTCTGAAAATATTAATAATTTAGTGTGCACCACATTGGACGTATATGTACTCTTCGCGTTAGTTTTCACCGCAAACGTAGAATCGCGATATTCTTCATCTTAAACTTTGAAACGCGTTTGTCTTCGTATTGGATGTCAATATATAATAATACTTAATATTTACAAGAAAAAACACAACTATAAAGCTTAAAGATATTGTGATATACATGATGAAAAATTATTGTTTAAATTGAATAATCTCTAATATCTCAGAAGATTATGAACCAAAGCGGTTGAAAAATATTCAACCAATAACCTGACATCTAGCAAATATTCTCTGAAATTTTCAAGGCATTACATCAAGTATTACTCAAGTTATCATTGTTAAAAAAAATCAGAAAACAAACATAAAAATAACCTAAAAATTATAGGAGTGTACATGTATATGAAATAAGTATTCAGAAACAATTTAACTGACTCATATCGAATAGTTTTCGAGTAATAATTGAAGAAAAAAAATGTATCACACAGTATATCAACTGAAAAACGACTCATTTAAAATAATTTCCAGTCATAAAATAAAGGATTTCATGAGTACTTTATTGTGTAAAAGAATCGCGTCTCAAAAACCATTCCAGCATTGAAAACATTTCAAACAACCAAAATTTGAAATTTCTTAAATTTTGAAAAATCGACATAAAACAAAATTTATTTGACCATTTTTGCCGAAACTTTTAAGCGCATACCGGGTATTGATAGCAAACATCTGTTTTAAGTTTAGGAAAGTTACCGTCACGGACCCAGTTCCTGATCATTTGGTTACATTTATTACTATTTTGACTTTAATGTACAAAAAAATTTATTTTAAAAAAATAATTAGTAATAGTAAACTATTTCGTAGTCATATAAAAGAACTTTAAAAGTTAATAGTAAAATACATTTTTAAGATAAAAAATGTTAAAGTTAGACGTTGTTGACAATATCATGATTGACACCATCTTACTGCAGTGAACTACAAGTGAGCATACAAAGAAATTTACATCATTTCTTTAAAATTTTGAAATAGATCGTAGAAAAACTTATGTAATTAAGTTATTCAACAGTTTATTCGTATAAATCACTTAAAACATTCATATAAAATATTATTGATATTTGTAAAAACGTGTGATTAGAAATAGGGTCCAAATTCTTATCGTTTACCCAATTCCTGATCAGTATTAATAACATGTTTTATGTGTGTTTAAAAATCTTAAAATACACAAATATTTGTAATAGCATAATTCTATAAGTAGTTTTAATCCATGCGTAAATAATTTATCATGCAAAAGTCGCAGAAAACGTGACAATAAATCACAACAATATGTGCATTTTATAGGTTATAATATATGCTCACACGCGAGTCTATATCCTGCAGTAGATAGAGTACGAATAACCGAACACTTTTACCTCGCCTAAGTTTCACATTTATAATCACACAACCAAAAAATGTTATATTTTAGTATATCTATTGTATTAGTATTGCTTAATAAGTTTTTGTTTATCATATAAACTATTTATGCGTCAATAGTATATGTGATCAGGAATTGAGTTTTGATATGATCAGAAACTACTCCCATACAAATCGCAAGTGATCAGGAATTGCTCCCACAGTTTTTTTTTTCTTTGAGGCTTTATATTTAACTTAATTTTGATTATTTATGTGTTTTTTCAATTTTATATTAAAGATTAACAGTTATATTTGTTATTAGAAATTTAATTTTCCATGAATACCTCATCTTTACGCTTTGACACAACAAATAACGTGACGACGTGCCTTAACTGATCAGGAAATGGGTCCTTGACGGTATACTACAGATTGAACGAATGATGATATGCGACATACTAATACACACACACGCATATGCACACGCACACGCATATGCACACGCACACGCACGCACACGCACACGCACACGCACGCACACGCACACGCGCACACACATACTCCCACGCATACGCACACGCATACGTACACTCACACGCATACGCACACGCACACGCACGCACACACCCTCCATTTTTTAAGACTAGTATATTCGGACTACCCAAGGCATAAAACATGTCTATACGTTCAAAAAAAAACACAAAAAAAGAATGTTCCGCATTTGCGGGAATCATATGTTACTTTTGTTCCACTTTTCATATTAATAAAGTGACCATTACGATTGAGTCGGGAATAAAATACCTTGAATATTTCAGAAACGAATAGACCTCTTGGCGTAGACAAACAACTCTCCAAAGAGATACTAAAAAGCTAGCTTTTCAAAAGTTTCAGATGAATTACTAGAGTTTTATTTAAATTATCATGAAATATCGATTTTTGACAAAATGGTTTCTTTCTCGGGAATAAATGGGAATAAAAAGAATATTATCAAAAGAATATTATTATGCTGGTTATTACCGTCATATGTTTGCGCAATACAACGTTCAAAAAAATATAATTTTATATGTAACATACGGATAATATAGGTGAATCGAAGCTCTTCCATATGTATTCCCTCATAGAGAAGCTGCAGAATATTCTGCAGGATTTTATGCAGTTTCCTGCAGGCTTTTAGAACCTACAGAGTTATTTGCAGATTTTTCGACAGGTTCTTTTGCAAGGTTTTTGTCTAGAATCTGCCAAACAATCTACCGAAAATTCTGCAGGTTCTAAAAGCTTGCAGGGAACTCTACAAAAAATTATGCATAAAACCTTGCATAAACTTCAGCAGATTTCTATAAGGGTTTTTAGTGTACAAATGATATTACTTTTAACATACAAAAGAGAAACTACGGACTATAACTGAAAATTAAAAAATTGCTATAAAATAAAAATGCATTGCGCTATGCGCATTACATTTGCACGCAGTCAAAATTATGATTCTGTATATACAATTTCAAATCTAAATTGACTCATGCAATATGATGGACAAAAAATATTAAAAATAAGTCTCTGTCAAATTAAAAAAATATTATTTGTAATCCGCTATATTGGATTTGCCACTTTGAATTTTCAATTTTAACTTCTGATTTATAATTAACGACTTTGAAAACTCTTACAAAATAAGTTTTTAAATCATAAAAAATTTAAAAGTTATAATACGGTGATATAAAACTTACAAGGTTGCTGATTTTTTCTGTTTTCTTTTTTATCTTTGAAATGAGCCGTAAAATATGTCAATATACTTTTTATGCGAAGATTATGAATTTTACATTATAGTGGGCTGTATTTGTTCTCTTACATATAAAAGTATTAAGTATATTTTCGGGCACAGAACTTAAATCGATTGCCAACTCGCGAAAAATAGAATACTATGAGAAAAACTGGATTAATCTTGCAAAGAATAGAGAGAAATGGCGTGATTGTGTGAACAAGGCTATGGACTACATAGTCCCATCAACCATGAATGGTGACTACGGTGATGATGCGAACATGACCACAGCGGATATAGGAGCTGCGATCTTTTAATCATTATCACTGCTAACCATTAATGGCTAGCCACTGTAATAATAATAATGATAACGTACTTTATGCATTTCTTTTATATGTAAGAAGTCTATGGAGACAAAAATATTCAATTAATTCAGTTAAAAGGACATTGTTTTAAGTCGTTACTCCGGAAAGCCAGAGGTGTATAGTTATATTAAAAGAGTTACAATTATATATACATGTATACGTATACACACGCACACTTGTAAAGATATAATAAACCCATGCACGCTTGTACACAGTCATCGCAATCGACGTTCTGCTTGCTTTTGTTTTTCTGACGATCGATGGGCATTCGTATACGACATAGTGCCTGTACATGAGATATTACATTACATGTACCTGTTGCTCTGTATCAATGGCTTGTAAGGAACAAACAACGAGAACAGTCTCACACAATAGCACACTGCCGTCTTATCAGTGTGGATCGCAGCTTTTAATCCTCGTGCAGTCTACCAACGAACGCAAGCTTCTCTTTGTTTCTCTTTCTGTCTTCTCATAATTCCACATTTCTGTGATTGCTACATACCGCAATGGAGACCACAAAGTGCTGTTTTCTCTCGTTTTGTCCGCCCTCGCATATTCATGAATTCCCTTAATGTTTCTTGCGCAATTCTAGTCGTCTGTCGATGATTCATTTGGTTCGCTTTTTTATCTGCAACGATGAGCGTTCTTGGTTTTGTTTCGTTACTTATTTATACCCTTTTCCTTTTAGCACAGCTCCTTTTATCCATAATAGCTTCCTGCTTACCTTAACTTTTTAATTGATTTATTTTGTTTGTTTTTTTGTATATTATTTGTTTACAATTCTTTTTTCAATGTCACGTTTCGTTTCGTTGTATTTACAAGCAAACATTAATACACTCTGCAACGAATATCCCAAGGCGGGTATCAAAAGCTCTTCTGTATCGACACATCATGTTCTTTCCTAGCAAAGCGCAACTGCGTTACGGTTATATTCTCTGGGTCTACGTTGTTATACTGTTACATATGCAAAGAAAAGTGAGTGGGTTCTCGTGCAGTGAGGTTGATTTTCCTTCCTCCTGTAACGTCGTTTAACCGGATTTTAAAGCTACTTGAATTTTTTATTCAAGCATTATTTTGCAGTGGTGAATTTAATTTAAATTCAGAGAAATCGTAAAATATAAACGTCTTTTGAAAAACAGTTTTTATTGAATCGTTAATATAAAAATGTATCATGATTGAAGTTTAATTAAAACTATTGTTGCATTTATTATA
Source organism: Gastracanthus pulcherrimus (assembly GCA_949152435.1). Classification (NCBI taxonomy): domain Eukaryota; kingdom Metazoa; phylum Arthropoda; class Insecta; order Hymenoptera; family Pteromalidae; genus Gastracanthus; species Gastracanthus pulcherrimus. The sequence goes on from OX424576.1 coordinate 153,526,038, forward strand.
CATTATAATTTTCTAAACGATATAACAGTTATAGTAGAGCTTGCAGTAATTACTAATAAAATTCCAATATAATAAGTTATTTATGTATGAATAAAATTATATGGATAATATAGGGATTGAAGAACCTAAAACAAACTTTTGAATTGTAACAGATACATTAAAGTCTTAAAAAGTTCAACTCACAGTGCGAAAATCACTTGATCATGTATGAAAGTGCAAACTCAGACAAATTGTTGATTATATGTCGTTTTCCATCAATATTTACACAGTTGGAAACACTTCCTCTTACTGTTTTTGTATTAATATAAACTTTCTTTCTATTAATTAATTTCATATAATATAAGACATAACAATAAATCACACATTTATTATCATACCTTACAAATTTAAAGTAAAAAAATGTTATAAATCGCATACTTAGCGTTTCCAAATACTTTAATTAATATAACCTTCAAACTATGATTAAAGATGAAGAATGATTAAATGGTCCATAATTTCTTTAAGCCGCAATCAACCTTCCAACTGTGTAATTCTCGTGTTATATTTTCTGTAACAACCAACTGTTTTCTTGGCGTCTCGTCGACTTCACTGTCTTTCTATTTTTTCACGCTACAAAAGACAGCAATGAAAAGCAAAAAGCTGTCTCTATATAATATATAAATATACATATGTATATCTGTCGCTGTCGATCTCTTATTTCGCTCTCTCACTTTCACTCTATCTATCTCTCACAGACACATCTTTCTCATCTCGTTTTTTTTCTGATTTTGTTATTGTTTTGTCTCTGTTCCTCGCGCGACGCAATGTATGAATTGCGCGCGAAACGCCGATAATGAACCATGTATCCATGTGTGTTGTGGCGTTCGCTCGGTCGAAACGCAATGCGATAACACGGCCGAACCTGCCCCTACGACTTCTACCACCACCAACCGTCATACTACTACTACTGTACCACGACCACCAACGCTTCGACCATCGGCCAATGTGTATATTGTGCGAAACGGAAAACAATCACCGTTATGCCTGATGGACCAATCCCCGGGTACTGACGTATTCGATTTCCAATGCAAATGAATGACGCTGAAATGTAAAAAAATTAACAAAATAACGCAAAAAATTGCAAATTATGCAAAATACGAGAAAAAAAAAAAAAAAAAAAAAACACGTCGGCAGATTGCGTAGTCCCAACAGTTACTGTGTGGCAGTGCGAGCCTGTGTCTCCGAGGACCGCTAAATCGGCCTCCTTCCCTACACCGCACGCCACAACACCCCGATAGATTATCACACTGGCAAGCCACTTGCGAACGACGCTATGGGCATCTGGTAAGGATTCACTTTTCTTTCTTTTCTCTCTTTCTATCTTTTTAATCCACGTTCTTATGCACTGGCGCTTTTATACTGTCTATTCTTTTCTTTATTTATCTTTTTTTAAACTGGTGCGTGTGTGTGTGTGAGTGTATATATATTCCTTTGCGTTTTTTTTTGTTTTATCGATGGTGCCTTGCGCAGAATTGGCTATTTATTCTTCAAAGTTTCTATTGTTTTTTACGTACATATGATTATTATGAAATTAATGAATAATCTACGTAAAATTAGTAAAATAGTAGTTACAGACTATTTACTTGTTTATATTTATAATATAATGTTGTACAGGTTTCAACAGATAAATTTTGTAATAAAATGTAACAGTATTTAGTTTCAGATTTTTGTAAAAATGAATTATAGTAATGTTAGAGAATGGTATAAATAATCAGTATTTTGTACGTATATATACCGTGGATATATGCAAGATAATAACTTATTTCAGAGTTATTATATTTCCAATTTCTCTGCTTTACTGATAGATACAAAACCTTTATTTTATTACTTATATATTGTATTTTATTATTGTTCATGTTTAAATATATTAATGATTATAATGTTACACAATATTCTTGATCAAAAAAATAGAAAATTTTATTTGTTACTCTTTCACATGCAATTTAGATGCTATAAATAACAATAGCTGGTTTTGGATTAAATTAATTAATTAATAATGCTACTAATGCTTTTAAGTTAAATGTTCATTGTCATATTCTATTATGTTTTATACCGAGTCTACTTTTATCTAAATGTTCGGTTTCAGTAACACTAAAGTTAATTATGCAAATTAGTTTTAAATAATTGCTTATGTTAACAGTAAACTTTCTTAGTATTGTAATAACATGCGTTATATTGTCATCGAGTGATGCCATAGCTCACATGAAGTCAATAAAAAAAATGCAGTCAGCTGTGACAGCTGTGGCTCAGTGCTTTGGTGCCTCACGTTGGGCGCCAATGTATTATGGAGAATTTATTTATTCAATTATATTATTTAGCGCCCAATGTATGTGACTGTATCTACTTATTATATTCATATCGCTATTGCGTCACTCCGTGTCAATAGTAAAAATTAAATCATTTAAAGAAGAGTTTTATATTGTTTTGCCAACGGTGATAACATTAATATAATATTCAGTGTGAATAGAGCCTTACATTTTCTTTTGCCTTTTAATTCTTGTTTAGTTTGTTCTTTATTCTTTACTTTTTGAGCAGTAGATTGCTGTCATGTTGTGTCGTAATAAATACAATTTTTAAAATAAAAGATTTGTCTTATTTTTTAATTTTTTTTATCTGATAGATTTTGTTCTATGTGTATTTAAGATTCTTCTTTTTTTTACTTGTTGATGGCTTTATTTTTCATTATTGTGATAAGTGTTTTTATTACAATAAAAAACAAAAATAATTTGTAAAAATAACGACGTAATCTAAACTTATATTTGAAAGGATAAATAAATAAATAAATAAATAAACAACTAAATAAATAAATAAATAAACAAATAAACAACTAAATAAATAAATAAATAAACAACTAAATAAATAAATAAATAAATAAATAAATTAATAAAATATGTAAAAAATCAACCATTTCCAAGCTTTTATTCTACAAATACATTCGCCCTGCACCTCTCTTTAGAGCTCTACAAAATTTTTTACATTCTATCTGCTCCATAGTGTAAGTGCTAAGTGCATTAGAATCGCACCCTATACATACTTTTTATACAAATTTCTGCTGATTCTCTGCGTATATTTATTATTCTATACATATATTTAATGCTAAGCAATTTGATTCTTGCTGGATGAATTATCTTCTTTCTTACTTTCATATTATATATATATATTATATTGAGCTGCTGTATAGCTACTACCAACAGATGTTGCTACCGATATCGCTACCTGCTGTTATGACTTCGGTAAGAGTGGAAATCGTCGAGCCAAACTCTTTGAAACTGTGCTTGAATGGGCTTTGTGCCACGGAACGCGAGCTCGTTCATCGAAAACTTTTTTCATTAATGCGAGAGAGCAGAATCTGTATTTTGAGGCTCCAACGTGATTCATCATTATAGATGTTCAACTGATATTCTTTCATTTCTGTAAATAGTTCAATTAACGAGATAACAAATACGTAAACCCTTAAGGTTATTAGTATCTATTGAAAAGCAAAAAAAATGCTGAAGTATGAAAATAGCTATATCGGAATACTAACGAAGAAATAACGAGAGGCTTCACAAATATATAACGGGTGCAGCGCGCGCTCGTAAAGAAAGGCGAGAGAAGCGAGGATGAAAAAGTCCATCGATCTGAAAAGTTCATCGCAGATTTTCTGGCTCGGCGATTATGGTAGAACGTAGATAGAGCATAGATTTAGAATATTTTTTCTCTTTTTCTCTTACTTCTGTCTGCCTGTCACTTTCCAATCCCTCCTCGATCCCTTTAGATTTTTCTCTCTTTCTGTGACTCTTTTTAGAATCCCTAAAAAACTTGGTTGGTCACCAAGGAGTAGTGGAGCCTTCTAATGGCTTGTATTATTTGATTTGCCGAGCTTTCCTCTCTATTACATACAGGTGCACAGACACACAGACACGCGCAAAGTCCCTTCTGTAGAATTTTGCAGCTCCCAGTTCCACCTGTCGTCATTTCTCTCTCTCTCTCTCTCTCTCTCTCTCTCTCTCTCTCTCTCTCTCTCTCTCTCTCTCTCTCTCTCTCTCTCTCTCTCTCTCTCTCTCTCTCTCTCTCTCTCTCTCTCTCTCTCTCTCTCTCTCTCTCTTCCTTAACTCCATGCCACACTGTTTTTCCACAACAATCCTCTTTTGTAAACATATGTACATAAGAATATATACAGCGTGATCTTGTTCTCGAGAAAACACTCCTTGCAATCTTCGGAAATTTTGCAACTCTCGCAGCACCCTTATACGCCGACTTCCAGCTAACCCAGTTACTTTTTCAATCTCGAATCTCCTTGGATATACCATGGACTTTACTCATTCCTCGTTTATTATAGCTCGCGTGGAATATATAATGTGGAAAAAAAAACATTGTATGAGTGTTTCTACCGATAAATTTGTACTCGTTTAGCGTCTTGGTGAATGTTGATTTAACACAGTTATTATGTATCAATCATAATTATCGTATTATATACGTGTTGAAATATATTTTTGTTATTCTTGTGGTAAATAGAAAACTTATACTCATTGTTAGTTAGATTACTTACTTGTAGGTTTTGGTTGGATAGCTATTCCAATTAAGAATATATTCCAAAAGTACGCAGTTAAAAATATCGAAAACTATTAATTGGCAAAACTTTAATTCTTCTGTAAAATATTACAGGTCCGTTTTACGATCCCACGATCCAATTTTATAAAGTAAAACTTTTTAGGAAAACGAGAAATTTCTAAAGAGATAAAGTTACGTACTTTTGAATTATTATATTAACCCTGTATTTATCTTTATCGAACCAATCAAGATCAACCAATTCGATAGATAAACCATTGCTACAATTCTAAGGTAAGAAACTCAAATGTTGATAAAATATTAAAACTTTTCCTCTGCACAAAAAGTAATGTCTACAAGTGTATATGTTTCTCTTCACGTTAGAAGTGCCTATTATAAATGTATAATCTCATACTTATACTATAGAATGCTTAGTTTTAGAATATTAGAAAAATCTTACTTTGAATGAAATGTAAACGTATAACATGTGAAAAAAAATTGTTTCGAGTATAAAACCTAGGTCTTAGTTATAGAATTTATTATAATTTACTAGATGATTTATTTTATTTTATTTCCATTCCTAATTCCTGCATCACATCTAAATCCACGTATATCAAACTATGTATGACATATACTATTATAGATATCAAAATATCATAATATTGAAGATACAAATCAACAGATTTTAAATCTAGTATATTTTTCTATATAACTCTTCATGTATTAAAATTTTTTTTAACAAAAAAAATTTTTATAACATGTGCATGAAAAATGGTCTTTTCCATACCTGTAAAGCGAATGGAAAATTGAGCATATTGAGCGTCTTCGAGTAGCGAAAGGAATAGTATATTACGCATCTAAGGAGGTAAAGAATTGGTGAGTCCATAGCACGTGTAAAATGCCACCCGAGCCGAAGGGGAGGGTGGCAAACACGTGTTATGGGGTCGCCATTTTACCTCCTATGGTGCGTATACTATTTTTCCTCACACCAGCACCGAAAATACAGATTTCTCTCCAGGTGCCCGGGAGGAAAAGTGGTACTTTCGGTGCAGGTATGGGGAAAAAGTAATTTTCCTTCCGTTCCTTAAAGAAACCTTGCATGTATAAAAAAAGATCAATTCATGCACTAATTACAAAAAATACATACGTAACAGGGAAAGAAAGGGCTTTTCCAGACTCTCCTAGTTGCAGAATGTACTATTTATTATTTTTGTATAAGCTTTCCTCACAATGGATGAAAGCATTTTTTTCTGTGCATTATCTAGAAGAAAATATAACATGGGTTTGTACAAACATTATTTCTTCTAAATATTACGTATGTATTTAGGAATGATGTTGATAAGCAAAGTCTTTCATTCATTTCGTATAAGTTAATATTAAATATAAGTACATAATTGTACCAATGAACTGGTAAAATTAAGAAGACACTACCAGCACTAGATTTAGTAATATTTTCTTCACATATATGGGTAAATCTCTGCAACCTTTAACTTTTAGTTTTCGAAAATGATGGAAACTAAACATAGGATTACATGTCTAAAAATTTTTATGCAACTATTGTAAACATGGAAGTTTTAATATATGCCTCTGAACAAGACCAAAATAAGTGCCTTTATGGGGATATCAAAGTCAATTTTTATTCTCTCTACCTTACCGACTCGAGAATTCTAAAATATTGGCTATACTTAAAAGAATAAACAGAATTATGAAAAACTAGGAGGTCATTTTCCTTCATTTAGTAATTATCTACTACTGTGCAAAGTTTCAAGTAAAAATTTTGCCGCTTACATCAATGGCATTGGAATGACATTTCGTGATAACAGAGATCTACGAAAGGTGATAAAAAATTTCGTTCTAATGCCATTTATATATGCAAGAACATTATTACCTGAAACTTAGCAGAGTGGTAGAATGCTATTAAAGGAATTACAATCGGCAATGATGTATTGGTTTTTCATAATTCAGTTCATATCTCGGTCAAAGATTTGAGGTTAGGAATTTCGGCGGGAAATTTGAATGATTTGACACCCTCTTAAGAGTTATTAATATTTTTAAAGTATTCGAAATGACTCCTTGTATTCCATATAATACTAAAATATAAGAAACATAAGTTAAAAAGGCTGTCACTTAATTATTTTGAATTATAATTTATCCTAATTTTCGGCACCATTCTGTATCGTCGCAGTCGAAATAAAGAGACTTAAAGGAAGCAAGGAGTTCATCCACTCAATCTACCTCTCCACAAATTCCAACAATACTTGAGTTACTCAAAATTATATAACTGATAATAGTTTTATATCAAATTTAAGGTTATAACCTAAATATGCGCTGTCTAAATAATTCAAAATTGCAGACGGACATTACGGGCGCGCGTTGCGGATGCGACATTGATAGTATGCCCCTCATGCTGCAGCTCCTCATGCTGCATTAATCCTACAAATTACATTAAATATTGTACATAGAAGGTTTCAAGACTTATTATTCTTAATTTTTACCGAGTAAATAAGCGGTGCAGATGCAACATTTTTTCGTTCGTTTTAATATAATTTTTTGATATGCTTTTAAAACGTTAAAGTGTGTCATTTTTTATTTTTATAAGCACTAATATTGTTGAGACAAGTATAAAGTTTCTGTGCAATGCCATAAACATACTTATTAAATTTGTTTAGATACTTATTGAACTAGTAAGGCGTTGCGGGCGCGACGTGAAAAATCTATGACAAGTTCTTAATTTTCGAAACTGTATTTCCTTTAGTAGTATATAATTATTTCTTAGATTATTCAATCGAAGCGTATTTTCTCAACTATAAAGTTATTAACGAAAATTATAGTTCCTACAATTGTAACATTTTACGCATTTATTTAATAAATTTTATTTGTTTATGATAGAAAGTAACTAAAAAATCGATCTGATAGTAAATTTGAACTTCAGTAAATAGCAAGCCTATACATAAAAGTTATTAATTGCTTATTTACCCAAGTTTCAGAGATTTACCCATATATTACTTTAATCACCAATATTAATATGTTATTATTTTAAGGTCATTCATTTTTTTAACTAATATATTGAATCCACGTGAACTCTAATGCATAAAAATTGTGTTAAAATTAACAGAAGGTTTCGCGACAAAGAAACGCTTTTAAAAAATAAAAAATTCATATGATAAAGTTAACCGTAGACCTTTTTTCCTTCTCCTTTCTTCAAAAGTTCTCATGTTTTCATGATGCGACTCGGACTTTCTCCACGAGATCCTCGCGAGAGTTTCAGGATGCGCAGAACCAGCGAGTTTCCGAAACTCTCTCCCTCTCTCTCTCTCTCTCTCATATATATACATATATATATATATATATATATATATATATATATATATATATATATATATATATATATATATATACATATATACATATATCTGCTTCTCGCACTTTTACGTTTTCGACGAAAAAAATAAAACAGAAAGAAAAAAATCCATCCTGTCGTCGATGTTGACGTCGTTCTTCTCACGTCGTCGTCCCGGGCAATTAAAGGAAAGTCGCCAGTAGAGCGCATAATTATTTACCTCGTCCTCCCCCCACGCACCTGACGACGATTCCCAAAGAGCGATGCTGTCTGTTCTGATGCCGTCTAGTTTTTTATTTACAGAGAATTTGCGCAATAAATAATACTTTGCTACAGGGGAAATAAGAGTTTTCTTCTCCTTTGATAAAGTTTGAGGAAAACTATTGACACGTTTTATAAAGTAATTTGATTCAAAAGTTCGGTAGAAACAGTTTCTGCTGATGAATTAATTGAAAAAAATGTTGATTTCCCGAGTGTTTGTTATCATAAATATCCAGAAAATGTATATTTATTTTGTGAAGAATTAAAAGCAAATTTATAAAATCAAATTATAAGATAACAAAAAAATGTTTACAACACTATGTGTTTGCTTTTGTATTATTTATTTTCCGGTAAACTTTATTAATGTCGTTTACTAAAATTATCTTAACTAATATACAATATACTCGACATGTAAAACGCTTTTAATAATACTTTCTGCGTTAGTTAATGTTTATATTGATGTATATTCTGTACGCATATATTTATGTATCGCAAAAACTAATGCCATGCCGTGAATGAGGTACATTTGCTTTAAGTGTCAGATACAATAGCACATTGTCAAAATGTAATAGTTTATCTTTATAATTTCATAATAATAGTTTAGTTTATTAAAAATCGTTAAACTTTTTTGAAATTTGCATAATTTATTAATGATCATAAATATTACTTTTAATAATAAGTTATATTATAATATTGTTTTAATCAGAGAAGTAAGTATGTTTTGAAAATGTGCTAAAATTAGTCACTTCAAGATACATATCCCTACAAAATAGTCCAGTAAACAGCGATAAATAAAAGTAGACAAATTAATTGAAACTATATATACGTCAATATTGACTATAATACTACAACTCTTTATGTGCTTAATTACAGCAACTTCTCGGTGTGTACAGAGACGTTGCGAATTTCACAGTAAAGAAAAACTTGTTGCTCTCGCTAGTTATATACTCTTGTATAGGCTATGTATAGCATCTTATAGAAACTCTATGAATCTTACATCTATCCTGTCGTAGGAAGCTTTCGAGTACATTGATACTAACTTTTTTGCTGAGAAAATTAATAATATATATTTAATTATACAAAATTGATGTTTCCATCTCAAACAATTAAGATAAATCTTGTATGATTATTACATTGACGTCGAAATTTTCTTTGAATAATATAAATTTTTCGAGTGAATATCGAGTTGTTTTAAGCATGTAATTTTATTGAAAGCATTCTCAAAAAAACGCCAAAGATAAAACTTAGACTCCTATTTAAAATACACTTGAAGAATGCATAGATCTATTCAAATTACGAAATTAAAATACGATGGAAGAAAAACAACCGCATACAACATACAAATTTTAAGGAAAATGGAAATCGTACGTTTTTAATACTTTAACAAACATGCGATTGAATCACAGGGCGGGGTGAGCGCAGAGAAAGCAGCGTCCTGGAAATGGAGAGGCGTAATTACGATCGAAACAGCGAATCGGATGAGGAGGAGAAATGGAGGTAAATTACCTGATTATTTCAAAACATATATTTTTAACACACCCCAGCGTAAAGTTAGTACTTCTTCCCCGCCGAGTCGGGAAACAAGTGTTACATTAATTCCCTGCCCCCACTCTAGTCCCCCAGCGCGTGGCGCCGGGAACTAGAGTGAGGTTAGGGAGTAAATATGTAGCACTTTTTTCCTTCTTCGTGAACGAGTACGAACTTTACGGTGGGTATGTTAAACAATCGTATATTGCACTCGTGAATAAAGTGAGCCAGCGATTGCACGTGTATTGCACCCTCACTCCGCTTAGACGCCAAACCACACGCAAGCATTTACTGGCTCAATTTATTCCCTAGGTGCGTAATATACTATTTTTCATTTTTTCATTTTGTAATTATTAATTTTAAAAGATGCAGACGATCTTATTTGTTTTCGTGCACACGATTTTGGACCGATAAAGCAAATGATAATAATATTTGTGGAAATTGAGATGATATTATCAAAAAAATTGTCAATAATAATAAATATGAGGATGAACATGAATTCTGAATAGGAATTGTATTTCTTTTATAGTCAGTCGATAAAGGGAGAAGACGGTATGGACTTGAAGCTCGGACCTGGGCAGGTTGCACCGAAAGGCTACAATGTACCAAAAGGTAAACTAAATATTGATTTATAAAAGAGAATACTTTTTTAACTATAACTTGGGCTTTATCTTACAGGGCAAAACGGCAAAGTACAGCTGGCGATCTTTCTGAGTAAAGGCAATCTCGAGGTGGAAGTCATTTCTGCAAAAGACATTTGCCCACCTGAAGCGGAAGAACCAGGTACATAATTTGTTTTTAATTGAACTTTATATCTGAGATAGTGTATTACGAAAAAAAGACCATTTTTATATACGTAGTTTAGTGACTGGTCTCCCTCAAGGAAAAAATCTGTAGACATTTCTATTAATCATTTTTATAAGGTATAATATTTTTATTCTATCTGCCACGTTTTAGCAGGTAATACTTTTGAAATGCTCGAACTGAAATTCCATTCATCACACAAACTTTGATATGATCATTTACGAAATGTTAAATGACGTTCTGAAATTCGTTGCTATACATAGTCAGTGGTATTTGTAATGTTATCACGAAGGCTGCGCGCGCGAGTTAAGCAATACACGTATAATGTCGTAGAACTACTGTGATAGTTCTTGGCCCCTTGATACCATCATTTCGAGACGCAGAGCATACCTCAATTAATCTCTCTGAGAGCAAACATATTACCAAAATATCTTAATTGCATTGACACATCTACTAAATAGAGATGCCCTCCTTTTGAAGTTTAAATACTACATTGCAGACATTTAAAATTACTCTACAGATTTTTTGAATTGTTGAATTACAATTGCTATATTCCTACTTCATCTGATCAGCCATAGAAGATATAAATTTTCATTTAGTTAGTATAAAATTATTTCTCTGCAGTAACAATATGTTATTGAATTTGCAGCAACACAGTGATTATTATTAAACTATATTCCCCATATTATCTTTCTTATCGTAGTTTTTCAGAGTAACATTTTACCGTAAGCAATAATATATTAATCTATTATTACTTAATCTTTTTGTTACTGATATAGAATAACTTTTTAACAAATCATTCATATAACAATGGAACATTATTTACAACAATGTAAATATTTCAACCTAATGAATAGTAATATAAATCACACTATAATGAATTCATTTTACAGATTTAATGAATGTCAAAAGTTCCAGAACGGTGTATTGAGTGAAAGAGAAGAAAATTTTACGTCAGAAGTTGCAATTCTTATGACCGTGGATCAAATTAATCCACTGGTCAAACTAACTCCAAAAGTCAAATCACGGTTAAACCATGCTTTATTAGTAGTCATACTTAAACAATAATAAAATTTGTAAATGTGGTCATGACCATGAGTCAAATTAAGACATTAATCAAGGGTAGTTGGCAATGCAGATAATTTTACCACGCTTATAGCCACACGCTCTAGCTTAAATTTGTCTGCATTCTCTTTAATCGGACAAACTTTCCTAATTAGGTCAAGTATGGTTTGTCTTAAGCTTGACCCTTCAAGTTGATGAGACCCTTGGTCATTTCGGTATGTATTAGCATGAAAGGCATTTCCTGTTGTTAAGCATTTTCATTAGTAGTAAAACAGGGCTTGACTTTGATTTAATCCTTAGATTTGCTTTATCCCGGTGATATCACCGCCACAATTTTACTAATTACCACATTTACTTTGATTTGATCCTTGGGGTTAATGTGACTTATGGTGATCACATTCACTAAAGTGACATATATATATATAATTTCCTGCTGTCAGACTATGTTTATGCTAGTAAAGTATGACTTGGTCAGCGGATCGATATGATCCACGTTCATAACCACATTCACTAACGTAAGATAGTCACCATTTTCTAATGTTGGAAGTAACTTTACTGGTCAAGTAAGACTTCACCTTGATTCAATCTGACCTTGATTTGAACCTTTCGGGCCACTTTGACCTATAGTCGTAACAACACATTCTAACGTAAAATTTCCTCTTTTGATATCCGATTTCAAAACTAGAGGTTACATTTGAAAAATCTAATATCACCATGAAATCCCATTAAGGGGAAGTATTATCAAGTGTAAAAATGACGGTCATCAGTGAATTCTTCGATTAATATCCTATAAATTCCGTCAGTCCTTTTTTTTCATCAAAAATTCAGTTTACTCAAAATAATACACCGTTCAAGCACTTTTGATACGTACTGTATACTTTTAACATAGCAAAAAAAGAATAAAATTTCCCTATCCTTGCAATTAATGAACCATTATTATTGTAGTTCTAACTCTCACCACCTTATAGAAAGTTAACGTTGTTTTTGGCACTAGTGCTACTCTTACCAAGGAAAATCCCAAGAATATTATTCCTGCAATTTAGTTCTTCCAAAAATCCCCACCTAAAAATACTGAAGCAATCACAGAAACCCCAATATCTTCGATTTCTTGCAGACACGTACATCAAGACATACCTGCGCGCCGAGGAGCGCTGGCTGCACAAGCGCAAGACCCGAGTAGTGCGTCACTCGCGCAACCCCCAGTTCCGCCAGACCCTCAAGTATCCGAGCTGCGACGCCCTGGGCCGCAATCTTCTGGTCATGCTCTGGGAGAAAAAGCAGGGCTTCGAATCGAATCAAGGCCTGGGCGGTGCCGAGATTGAGCTCGACACCCTGTCGCTGACGCGGCTGACGATCGGCTGGTACCATCTCTTCCCCATACACACGCTGGGCACACAGAACGCCGACTCGCCATGATGGCTGCGGGAAAAGTGGGCCCTCGAGGCCGGCGAGCTCGATCTCCGACTGAGCCTGCTGCTCAAGGACGAGACCGAGTCCGTCGTCAAGATCGTCTCCTGATAGACATGCGCTTGGATAAGATATCTTCCGGCCTGTCAGAGTTCGCGTGGCTGATCGTGGGCGCCGTGAGCCTGCTACTCCCCTTGGCGAGAGAGAGCTAGAGAGAGAAACCTTTTTTGATTTAGGCGGTGCGTCGTTGTTCGTAGGCTTGATCGTGGTGAGGGATTAATGAACTTTGATTGGAGCATTTTGCGTGTTGTCGGTGGTATCGTATATATGAGAAAACGTATGTGTCCTTCTAGTTAAACAATATTCTAATCCATTAGCTACGAAAATTTTGGCGGACAAGTACTGCGGCCGAAAGGAGAACTGGTTATTTTTAGTTCTACTAAATGTTTGTGCTATAAATCATTAAAACGATAACAATTGTTAGATAAATGCAATGCATTTTAACTATATAATTGTCTAAATTCGTGTATTATGGACATATATACGTTTGCTTCTAAGTCGTGAATCAAAAGTATAATCAACATTCGAAATGCTAAAATCAAAGTAATTATTATTCTTGAAGAAGTGATATGATACGTAAATCCAGAATCAGTGATAATGAATAATTCTTTCTTGCATATCATAATTGATTTTGATCCTTAAAAAATACTCGAGGTTCGTAAACATTGCTGTTGAAGCAGATGAAAATTGCGAAACGTGAGACAATCAAATACCTAAGCCAGTGGAATTATCAACGTCTCGATACATTATATCAGAAATAACAAAACTGACAATCATTCGTAAACATATTCTAATTACGAGCCTAATATTCGAAATCTAACAGAGATGGTTGTGCTTCGAACGAGCCTCGAGGCTTTGGTAATCATTGGCGATCAACATCGTTTTACGTTGCCCGGAATTCGAAGCAATATTCAGCAACTCCGACGAGCGTCTTTAGAAGCAATAAAGAAATCGTACCTGCATGGAGATAAATTCCGCTTGAAACCTATTTATGTAAAGCAAAGTGAAACTAGAGTAAAGAAGCGAGAATGAAAATACAGTCAAGGGGAGCTTTTGAAGAAGCCTATATATTTTTTATTACTCAGCCGTAAGCGAATTGAAGCGAGGTTCAGGCTCGCAAAGTTCGCGCGCATGCCACGCGAACGATTGTACTTTATTTTTATCCATTGTCCAGGAGACGACGAAGGGTCCATTTTTCCCAAATTCATGTATATTTATAAGAAAAGAGGTTGATTGATGTATATCGGCGTAATGGAAGCGGGGCTGCACAAGGGCCTAAACAAGAGTTACATTATACGGTTGCGGAAAGACACGAGAATAATGTTATGAATATGCGCGCGACAATCTGCGGTACTCGATTGACATCTATAATGTATTGTGATTTCATTAGCTGGTTGATCCAGAACGGGATTCAATCGAGTATAGCATGAGCGCTTCAATTTCAGTGCCCCCATGCGATAAAATCATGATCTATCGGGGTGCCAAGATTTTTTGATCGACAGGGTACAAGTATTTTGCCATTAAGTAATATAAATATTTACTTATATAGTGTTTTTATTTTAATTTTAAATTTTAATTTTAAATATAGTCAGAGATCTCTATCATACTGACTGAATATGTTTCAATATATTTGAACATGCATTGTTACTTTGAAGAATTTGGGAATTTACCCAATAATTTTAAAGACCAGAGATAAATAAACTGATGATTAAACTATTTCAGGAACATATTGTTATGACTGGGCATGGGAGTATAAATAAATAAATACATAAACACAACTTATATATACAAAAGAACAACATAATATTTATTATAAGAGAAGGTTAAGCTACATCGTTAGTGTAACGACAGCAACCGATCAATTAACGTTGTCTCATGATATGCTTTTTGCTGCTTATGCCTTTTTCGAATCTTTGGAATCTCCACGGATATCACATCACACAGTCATAACAATAGTATCCTCTATACTGGTAATTTAAATGTATACAATATTTATAAGTTCTTTATCCTCTTCTAAAAATATTTGTTGACATACAACGTGAATTAAATTATGCTGAAAACACTTTGATATCAGTTTGTCTTCTGCAGATTATGAGCAAAAATGCTTTCATCCTGGACCGATCTTAGTCTAGCATTTAAACTACACAGGAACAAACCAAAGACAGCGGCCAAGCTTCATCCTCGGTGCTCGCTGGTCGAGCGCCTCGTTACGAGGATGAGCCTTGGACATGTGAGAAAGGACTCGATGGCCAATTCCAAGTACTAGGTTATAAAGAATTATTAACAAAACAACTACCAATAAAATCGATGTTTAGAGGTCGCACAATTATTTTCTAGCCCGTAGACTGACCGGCGAAGCGCAAGCGCTTGAAAATTGATCTATAACTGTCGAGTACATAGCGACCGTCGGGGCGATCGACTGGATTATCACAAAAAGTTCGGTCGGTTCTTCGAGTCGCGCGTAGATTTTGACGATATATATATATACATATAGATATATATTTAACGGGTAGATCGACTACTTGACGTAATACTTTAGAGTGGATCAAAGCAATCCCAATTAAGTTTTCGCGCTTGCCCCGCCTAAGATGATGACGAAACGAAGTGAAATATAAGTAGCGTGTCAGTGGTTTCGGAGATGAAGAAGTTTAAAAAAACGTGAAATCTGTGCTTTGTGACGTGATAAATAAGCAAAACGATGTATAAGGACATTCGTTGCTAATTCGAGTATAATTTCGTATGTATAATAATTCTTGGTAAATAAACGGTAAAATTTAATGATAAATAAATATAATATGCACGAACGAAAAATCTGATAACGAAATGAAAATTTGGGAAAGTATGAAGTAATGAGAGGATAAGTTGGTTGTCGATGAACGAAGTAGTTAATAATTTGTATGGGATGCTGCAGCGATTGTATCGGTGTATATTGTTAGCTTGAAATAGTACATTAAGAAACGACAATGATAATCATTATTGATAGTGTTGTACTACTGAAGAAAAACAAACAAAATTAATAATCAAAGTACTACTTATACTGTCGTTATCTCGCAATGATGGGAAAAAATTGATTTTAAAAATACTAATAATTTGGTAAATAAGATTCGAAAGTAAAGAATAATGCCTGACAATGACTATTATTATGTATAAGTTAACAATCTGCTGCTACGAATTTTTTCATTTTGTCATACTTAAACAAATAAAATGCACTTGAGATATTGAAATCATCTGTTGCTGATGGACTAATAACATGAGAAAACAGACTTAAACACAGCCATCAAGGCATGTTATATCATCAAAATAGTTCTTTCTCGTGTTATAAAGTGTCTATAGGCAAAAAATGTCTTTCGATGCTCGCAAACGAAGGAAATTCAATAACCGTATGATAACTGTATTAACCGTTAAGTTATAGATATACGAAGATATGGTAAAAAAAGATATAAACAAAACAAAAGAGACCTAAACCTGTACTACGGCCTAGAAAGGGAGACGAGGATCGAGCTGATACATAAGAAAGAAGTTCTCTCGATGAAAGCGAACAAAAAGTCGTCCTTCCTCCTTATACTCGTTCTTAGTAACATACAAATTGCGCCTTTTTCTACTAGATCTGTGAGATTATATTGAACTTTAACGAGAGAGAGCGGTCTATTATAAACTTCACGCATCATCGTGTTCCACCTCTTGAGCCTAAAAACCGACTAAATATTAAATATATATTGTATATCGAGATAAAACTAAAAAAAGAATGTTCTTCCTATATAATAACAAAACTTTTCCGCCGCTATTATGGTAACGCCGAGTAGTAAATATGCCTAATTTTTCGAAAAAAGTATAAAACTCTTAGCAAACGTCTTTGCGAAAGCGAAAGTTTAAAGCAGCAAAACATAAATAGAAAAAAACATAAACTTTTCGTCAGCACTTCCGATTTCGGCTATATACAGAATATTTTTCGAATGAAATACTAAAACAAAAAAAATAAACAAAAAAAGCATATGAACAATAAAGCACTTCTAAAAGAAAAGATAGCAATTTCAAAAAATTGTTAATCGTTCGAAACTCCTCAAAGTCGACACGGTTGTGATGGAGACGCGTTAATTGTATTAAAAAACAATGGTAACAGAGAAAGAAATATCTTATATACGCGAATGAAAAAGACGCACCTTTTTCTGCTTTTCTAGAGCAAACTTAAAAGTTTTTCTACACAAGATATGAACACATGGCCTACACACCAGCGCAACTATTGATAAACTTTAACTTTTCGACTATTATTAGAATCGGGAGCGAGAGAAAAACTGACATACGTATATAAGTCGACGGCAATGGTAAGGTGATGACATAAAGATGTTTCTTAATTATTATTAAAATATATATATCGTATCCACTTTGACAATCGATCTACTAGACGCGTCTTATATGTATATATAAATATATTTCGGTTACTATACACTTAACGCTCTAAGAATCTGTAAAATCTAGTATGTAATCTACAAAAATTCGTAGACATACAAATGAAGGATAAAAGAAGTATATATTATATATACGTTAAGTTACAAATTGAATTAAAAAGTATATATATATATATAAAATGGCATGTGCGTGATATTTTGAGTGCGTGAATGTAAAATATGTAGATCTTAAGTGTAATTAAAGCGACAACATCTGAGCAACGGCCTCTTCCCTACATATCTATGTTGTAATGTATGCTATTTATTATATACATATGAATATATTTGAATATGTGTATCGGACAATCGCACAGTTCGTGCATCGATCGACCCATTTTTAGTTCGCTCCACAAAAGAATTTCATTTCTTTACCTTTTACTGTCAAGATAATAAATTCATAGTTAAAAATATGTAAATGAGAAATATATTTTTGTAATTTGTAAACATATAAAATATTATTTGAAATCCATGAATATAGAAATCATAGAATGAATAAATCATCGATGCGCGAACAGTGAGTGCAGTATAATCTCGAGCTACCAAAAAAGATAAGTTAAAACAGCACGCATGGCGCTTAGCATATTACTTAGTAATAACCAACCAAAAAAGAATAGTAATAATAACAAACAATAATAGACAAAGATTTATGATCGTTGACAATTGGTGAAAAAAGAAATTATATATATGTACATGTAACCAAAAATTTTGAAAAAATAAATAAAATAAAAATAAATAAGTATCGAAGAATGAAAATACGTTAAATGTGGCTTAATGACATTTCGTAGTTAATATACGTATGTGTTAAAGTAATCATAGGATTCTTAAACCGTATAGTATTTGTTTAAAATGCGGTAATTCTTGAGTAATTGGCGATAATGTAATATTATACGAAAGGAGGTGTCGAGAAGTGTACGAAATATCACCACGGCTGTGGGGTTGCGGCATTATAATGGAGAAGAATTGACGTGAGTGGCCGATGCGAACAATAATCATTCGGGACCCAAAAGAAAATAAACAAACAATTGTAAACACGTTGAACGGCAGAACACCAGTAAGCGTATAATAAACAAAGCATAATTTAATAGTTATCTTAGGCGTTAAAAGGTAGGACTCTCGATGAAATATATGCTACACTGTTTCACCAACTAGAACGTAATATCTGCTGCGAGAGGTGTCTACCAATTTTTCAAAATTGAAATCAACACTTCTTCCCTTTAAAGCCGTCATGGTAAATATATGCATAGTTTTGCTGTAGACGTGTTACTTGATAATTCGCGCTAAACTACGCAGAAACTGTTTCTAAGAGTGTAATTTGAAAATTGACTATTGACTGGTGGATCTTTATTGCAGAATAACAAGACGTCGTATTTTACGCTAAGCTTTTTGCTTTCATAAACCTTCTTTTTTAATACTCTTCAGATCTGATTTAAACGTTTTGTATTCCAAAATTAATTATTCTATATAGGAAATCTTGATGTCTTTGAGACACCAAATGCAATGTAATTGAAGGCAGTGCTTTCTGAATGCAGGTTAAAAATAATCAATCAATTGAATGTCAAGGAACACCTTTGAAAGGCCTCCTAAGCAACCATTTCACGAAATATATCTATTCGAAATTTTTACTAAAAAATCATGAATAATCTAATACTAAAAATACAGCAATTTAATTTAAATATTTTCTACCTTTTCTATAAACTAACAGATATTAATGCTATTACATAATACGTCTTGGTGTAAGATTTAAAAAAATTTAATTAAATAATGCAATTACTCAATGATGAACATAAATGCCCAAATGGTAAGAGGCAATTTTCACCTTTCTTTTACATTACCTATATGCTCCTTGAAAACTAATTCTGGAATTTTTCTCATATAATACGTCCCCAGTTCTTAAAACATCTAGATCATATTTTCTTACTGTTGGATGCTTTTATAAATTAACGTGTCATGTATGAATAACCGTTTCTAATATTATGCCATTATATTTCGTATATATTTTTCCGTCAATTATATAACGTTTAAAATACGATTATTCCAATAAATATTTTACCAATTTTTTTTTATTACAAAAATAATAATAATAATAACAATAATAATATTTATAATTATTACAATTATAATAATCACAAGAAAATTAGTAAGATTGATCAAAAAGTAAAGTGTCAAATATTTATAGATAGAACTAGTTTATAGATATACATTGAATCCATAAATTAGCCAGTTTAGCGTGCACATATTGGCGTTTTGTGAGTACCAAATTATTTATCATTATCAATTAATTTTATGTGAATACATATTAAATTGCAAAATTATTCGTATTTTATGGACCAGTGCAAAAAAAATATTGTAAGAAATCTATATACTCTTGAGTAAATTTGTATGCATTTCGTTGCAATTACAAATTAATAACATTTGATTCTGAATTTTCAGACAAAATTACTTAAACATAAACTTAACTGAGATATATTTAGTTGATAAATAACATTTATAAATTAATCATGCTACCAAATTAAAATTTCTAAATGCTTACTAATCTAAAATCTGTTCATACAATTAAGTCTCTATTTATCTGTAACTAATATTTCAAAAACCAATGTTAATCATAATAATATCTTTAATAATACAAAAGAAAATTAACTCAAGAATCAATTTCGGCTTGGTTTTAAAACAATAAAATACTTTAACGATTACTAATGGATAATGTTAAATCTATAATTATACTATAATCGTGCGATATCAAAAGATTACGAATTAAGTAATCGATTTGAGATTGCTGGGAAAGAAAGCCCTTAATAAATTTAAGAAAAAGTATAAGCTAAATAAATTTAGCCCGGCGTGGAAAAATGTCATTTGAAATTTAATGTGATATCCCTTACCTAAGTGTTGAATGTTGACTGTTAAGTATGCGAAGACAAAAAATGAAAGAAATCTTAGATAATCATGTGGCGCGATCGTTCTGCGTAAAATAACTTGAAAAAAATGGTATTTAGAATTTACTTTTCGCAAGCTTGTACAGGCTTCAATTTTTTCTTTTATAATGAAGGAAAATATTTATTTATCAACTGAGTAATTAATTATATATCTATAAATATTTGTATTCATATTAGCTTAAGGAAAGTCTATAATATGTTCTAAGAAAGTTTATAAATTCTTTTAAATAATATGAAATATTATTACCATTCAATAAATATATGAATCTATAAATATATCTCATGTGATTTATTTTAATTTTGGTTTCAATATTCTTACAGATTATTAAAAAATTAGTGTTATATAGCTCAGTTGGTAACTAAGATCTACATTATATGTACCAGATCATATCTGCTAAAAAATTGAAAAATATTTTAATTTAAATTTCAGAAAGTAAATGCTACGAAAAATGAAATAGAAGATCCCAAGGTTTAATCTCATTCAATGTTTAAATAGAGTATACTTTTATTCTTTAACGAGAGAAAATAAATATGTTATTTAATAATTCTTTTTTGCTCAGAAACCATTGAACTTGTTAAATATTGTAAAGGTCTATTTTGCCTACCCCTAAAATATGTACTCACTATGCCAAAAAAGAAATTATAATTTTTGTATTATGCGTGCTAGATCGTAAAAGAAAATGATTAAGTATGAAAGAGGGAAGGCACAGTAGGAGAGAAAAGGAGTTTTCTACACATGTCGATGTTAAAAAGCACTTTATATTTTCTAGCTATTTTAAGAAATTGTCAAATTGTAAAAACTTTCGATATAATTCAGAAGCTTGCGAGTGTAGCTTGTTTTCTCGTAAAAATGCGCGAGTCTACTATTAATATATTTCTTTCATAACAAAATGCTTTCTTGTATCTTCGCTCTAATAGCTGCAGTGAATCTCGCAATATCAAAATATAAAATCTTGTAAAAGATTAATTATGAAAATTTAAAAACTCGAGATGCAATGGAGTGTTAATTTTTTGTTAACAAAATGAAGCAAATTACAATATTGTATCATTTTTGTAGCTATCATGTTATCAGAGACAAAGTAAGATTATTAAACTCTTTATCTTACATTATTATTAAAAATTTGGTTCTTTAATGCTGTCATACATTCGTCGAAAAATCGAATTCTATTATAACATTTACTACTTCAGTTTGCACCAAAGTCGAGTAAAATTGGATACTTGAAAAGGACGTGCTTTTAAATAGCGAAGTACTAAAAGTTGCGAAGAATCGTTGTGAACACGTAGAAGCTGAAAAAATCTATGCTTAAGCAGCGTGATCCTCGTGTGACTGAACTATTTTGTAGAGTACGTATGTAATTCTTGATCAAGAGTATGAAGGTGAATTCGTATAAAGGCATGAATGAGTAAAAAACCACTGTATAAAACAATGATTGTGAGCAAATACAGTCTCGACGTATGTCGAATGAAATTGATTGATTTATTGCATAGAAACTTCCTATTCATTCATTATTTTCAATAATTATGTTTTTTCAATTTTTAATTTATTGAATAACAATAACTTGAATGAAAATGTTTGTTTATAAATAATATATATTATATAAAAAAATATTGAATACAACAATAATTTGAACTATAATATTTTATCATTTATTATAAAATAATTTATTATTTATTAATTTGTGGTGAAAAATTGAAACTGTACATAACAAAGTAAGATTTTACAAATTAAGTGATTTCATCCTATAAATTATATTAACATTAATTTTGTTAAATTCAATAATAATAATAATAATAATAATAATAATAATAATAATAATAATATATATATATGTTGAATGTTTGTAAATTTTTTCACATTTTCTTTAAGCCCACATATTTAAAGTTGTTTGAAGCTAAATATGACATTATTGCCAAAATGTGCATTTTAATAATTTTATTAACAGTATTTTAAACATGAAACATGTGCTATTCATCGTACTACCTTATTTTAAAAAAACAATTTTTATTTTTTTTGTATATATTGTACTTCCGCCATTTTACGACTATGGCAGTCACTTTTGTACTGAAAAAGCTATCTTCATGGTTTTTGGTGTAATGTTTCCAGTGATCAAATGCACTTTTTTTAAGGATTTTAAGTTTTGAAATGAGTTTATTTAATGGAAAGGGGCATTAAAACGTTTTGTAACAATTTTTTATGAAAACTTCAAAAAATTTTCTACAAATTCCTATGTAGCAATTTTTTTTAACAGATTTAATTTTGTTGAATAAATGAAGGTTGAAATTTGCTAAAAAATGTAAAAAATGACTACATGCTCATATTTAGTCTTGATCAACTTTAAACCTCACGGTTTCAAAAAATTTTAAGAAATTTACGTACCTTCTACATACCAAAAAAAAATTTTTACCGAAACAATAAAATTTTTTTTTATCTGCATTTCCCAGAGAACTACTCAGAGAATTATATATATAATTCGTGTACTTAATAGATTGGGCTATCACAATTTATAGCCTGAGGCGACATCTTTGGGGAGTTATTGTAAGCTATGTGTACTCTCACAAGGTATCGTATTCAAAATGACTAATTACCATGATGGAACTAGGAAGCGATCTATATTATCAATACTTACTAGATAATGTAAATGAATATATAATTTTTTTGTTTAGTGCCCTGATCATTATATATGAGTATCAACAGAGTAAATAAAGAAGAAAGTTTAAATTATACATTTATCAGCATTACCTGTTCTGCATTTACCATGATAAGGCATCTTTCTACTTTATCAACGGTTCATACGGAAACGGCTAATATTTTCTACAAAATCAAACAAGATGTCCTTGAAGAATCAATAAATGTGTACATCTATCGCTATAATAAGTCTATGCATATATCTAATTAATAACTAATTAATTATATCACTGTTTTACAAATATAAAGTAGTAAATCAACGCATAAATAGCATATCTGGCCCGATGTCTGATTATTGCAAAGCTAAAAATGAAAAATTTGAGTGAACTTAATTCGCCTTGGTCAAGGTAGCACTAGCGCCAAAAGCAATGTTAAATTCCCATAAGGTGGCGAAAGTTGGAAGTACAATAATGATGATACCATACATTGCAGATACAACAAAAATGAATAATTTATTACGTTGTACAATATCTTGAAATATTTGTAACAAATTATGACGTGTAGAATATTTACCTAACTACGAAAAAGAGTATTTAAGATAAATATATTGTCTAAATACTTTAAATATCTAGAAAAGTGATAAAATTGTTGTTTTTCCTAACCTCGCTATGCACTAAACCATCATTGTTGTAGTTACAACTTTCACCACCTTATGGGAATTTAACGTTGCTTTTGGCGGTAGTGCTACACTCGCCAAGGCGAATTAAACTATACAAAGGAAATTATCTACATTTTTGTTAATTTTTACACTGCAGTTATTAATAGCGATAAAATTTTTGTTAACTCTAATGAAAGCTGCATTGAGAGGGATACTCTAATAATGTGCGATTTTATTAAATTTATAAAAAACAAAATTTTTAGCACAATGTTCCAATTTTTTGAAAATATTAGTAAAATTGCTCATATAAATGGATCCTTGTGTAAAAAAACTTTTTTACTTAAATTTAACAAAATAGTAGAAGGTTAAAGGTTTAATACAGATAAAAGGCATGAAATAACCGTCAGAAAGAATTTTCATTTATCGTATGGCGTGCAATCATACACGCCCCATAGTTATTTCAATAAATAAGATATTATCAATGGTTATTTAATGTAACGTGTAGGATCAAGTATGGCCACGTAATTTTAGTTTTCCTGGAGATCACTCACATAATAATTTTGTGAGCTTTGCAATCCACTCATTACTCTAGAGTAAATGTATTTAGCAAATTTCTCCCAAGAGAATGATAACACATTGTAAATGAGGGTATCTTTAATTTATCCGAAAGTCATTTGACTCCATTTATTTCGACCCGCAACTTCCATGTCTCTCATTCCGGGTGTTCACACACGCGTTCACGTTTCGAAACTACACGTATTGACCGCAGGTCAGTCCGAGAGGCGAGGGAGGATGCGAAGAAGAGCTGATAGTGAAGCCGTCATGCGAAGAAGCAGAAAGAGAGAGTGAAACCCGCAGAGTCCAGTCTCTAAGCGATATTGACTCTCTTTACCTTTTTTGGGGTATACCTATATCAATATGGCGAGAGCGAGAGAAAAAAGAGCGAGAGCGAGGGCGAGCGAGAGGGAAAAACAGAACGAGAGAGCAAGCGAATCGAACGCCACCGTACGACGATACTTTGATGTCGCCGTCGCCGGACGTGGAAAATGTTTTGCCTTTTAATCTGATTACGGAACTGTCGTACAAACTCGAATGGGAATGGTGGCGCTCCTCGCTCGTTCTTTCCTCTCCTCTTCGCTTTTTGTCCTTTTTCTTTTCCTTTTCCCTCTGTCCTGACGAAACGACGCGACGCGCGCGTAGATATACCTGCCGTCGCAGTCGTAAATAAAGGAGTGAGCGGGAAGGCGTTCTTCGTTTTCTGATGAATGCACCGAGACAAGGGGAGGCACGCTCGAGATCGAGAAAGTGCGGGTTATCGATATGAAGCCGATACGCGAGGAACGGAGTGACAGTTTATTAAAACGCGCATTCAGAGGCGTTTAATATTGAGATCGGATGAATTATTGGACTGGGGTCGTAAAAATGCGTAGCGATTCAGTTTTGGGATAATGTCTTTTCTTTTCTGTTTTGGTGAAAAATTGTTGCTGAGGAAGGACAGTTTGTACTGTTTTTTGCGTTGAAACTGTAAAAATATATTAATGTATCGGTATTATAAAAGGATATTGCCGCTGTCATTATTTTACGTTACCCTGGTAGAAAATTATCTAGTTTTATCGAGGCCCTCGATTATTTCCAAGGCAAACTAGATAGATCTACATAGTTCTAGATTAATTTTCTACCAGGGTATTTTATATTATATTCACGATATCTTGCGTTATTATAGATGTGCTATACATCGTACTATCTTATTTTTACGATTTAAAAACATTATTTTTCGTTCTCTTCATGTTATTTTACGCTGTTTAACGTGATTTTGAATAGTTATTAGTTTATTTTACGTTATATTCATGTAATATTATATGATTTTACGTTATCTCACGTTATTTCACCTCAGACTTACGTTCTTTTAAGCTATTATATTTTGCGAAGCTTTTAAGTTATTTTACGTTATATTTATGTCATTTTTGTTAGATTTATTTTATTTTACCTTTATGTTATTTTCAGTTACTTTTACTTTAGCTCACATTATGCTCACAATATTTTATTTGCATGTATTTAATATTTTCCATATTTCACGTTGTTATCATATTATTGTACCTTATTTTACGCTACACTTCATATTCACTATCCACAATTGTGTGGTTCTCAACAGACCGTATGTTAAAATGACAAGTTTCAAGTAACTCTTGCTCTAAAATTAATTCGGGAACCTGGGTACAGAAGAATCTGGATAGACTACAATGTCTACAAATTAAAATATGTTTATCTCATAATTTTCTGAAGCTCTTGCATATCTGGAAGGACCACGTTAAATCAGTTTACATCGAAGTTACGTAAAATTGAATACTTGAGGAAAACATTCATAAGTAACGTTATCATATTATTGCATCTTATTTTACGTTACACGTTATAATCACGATATTTTACAATATTTAAACAAAGGTAGCAATGTATATACTATTCACAATTAATAATTGCGGATACAAAAAGCAAAATGGGTTGACAAACACAAAGGTTCGGATTCCGCACTAAGCTTTATAAGTAGGAATAAATACAATTTCGAGTAACCTGCAGTTCTTGGGCTTCTTATGCTTTTATATTAATAAAATATATGAACATAAAAAGCTCATTATAACAACTTAAAGACAAAGACACTTTTCTTCAATAATAGGGTATATGTACGATATATCGATCACCCTTGCGAAAACTAGCACATTTCAAACTGCCGCGAAGAGTAGCACTTTTCATCACTTGCCACGAAGAGTAGCTCATTTGGAAATGTCTCACTAAGGCTAGCATTTTTCGTATAGAATATGTAAATTCAAATTGTACTGATAAACTTTCGGTAAATCGGGTTGATTCTTTTTTATCAGGTTCGAGGGTATTAGACAATTTTCGTACTCAAAAAATTATCCGTTTACCCCAGAAAACTTTAGTATTTTTATTACCTTTAATTTACAATCATGTATTACATCTAGTTGTAACCACATTAAGCGACAATTACTATCTTTCTTCTATTTTACGTTGTTTTCATAACTGCTAACGTTATTTTTCGTTATATTTGCGTTACTTTACCTTAATTCACATTACTCTCATGTTATCATACATATTTATTACCTAACGTGATTTTTAAAATTAAAAAATGTCGAAAGGAGGTTTGGCGCATAAAGCACACGTGAAGCAAAGCCCTAGTATTATACAAGGACAAATACAAACACTTAAATAAATTAAGGTATAGTATTACACACAAACGGTAATTAAACACACGCAAAAGGTCACCGCAAGACAAACAATCCTACATTCCTAAATCACCGAAAAAAAATGCAATATCGCCTTTAACGGTTGTCATAAATTCTTCTAAACGCGGGTCCCGACCGCCTTAATTGCGCTCTTATAACCGGGAAAAAATTTTCTAAATTTCGCTTCCAGATTTTGAAATTCCTCTGTGTCGAGAGATGCAACAGATAAGCATCTATATAGCTACATCACTCTCGTGTCTCTCGTCTCGCGTAGTTACGAGAGCGTTAAGACCAGATGAATAAATATCTCCCTCTAACCTCTCCTTCTCTCCGCTTTACGCGCGAAATCTCGTAACTCGCGCGAAGAACGTGTCTGGAGTACTGACGTTGGTCTAGATGGGCTCCCTTGGCGGTCCTTATCTCCCTCTCTCTCTCTCTCTCTCTCTCTCTCTCTCTCTATCTCTCTATCTCTCTCTCTCTCTCGCTCGGTTTTGGAGGGTGCGAGAGCTTCTGAGGTGAGTTTTGTAAGGTTCAGTCTATGTGATAAAACAGTGACAGGAGGATTGTTTATTGGGACATTGTGAACTGTAAAGAGCAGTAATCGCTTTTTCGGAAAATTGTTAATGAGTTTTATTATGTGGTTTTAGTAGTGGAAAATAATGAATATAAAATAAAAATAGAATTAAAGTTGCAACTTTTATTGCATGAAAAATGTTATTAAACAATTATAGTGATTGGACAAAAAATTAAAATGTATAATTTTTTAATATGAATAGGATACTTATGGCATTACCCATTATATTTATAATTGTATTATATTACACCTATTATATTATAATTAAGACTTACTTAATAATGTTATTGTTGAATATTTTCATGTGTTGGTTTAAAAATAATCAATTTTAAGAAGATATCTAGTCATAGGTTGATATAACAGAAAGAAATTCTTTTAAAACTTATGTTTATTATTTTCGTTACAAAAATGTATAATAAGGAAATATTGTACGTAATACAACAGATTTCCATAAGATCTAAATAACGCAAATGGAGAGAGAAATAGGGGAAAGATTGTAATACATGTAAAAATATATCAGATGTTTCTACTTACTTTGCTTTTAACGGCATTAATTTAACTTGTATTACTTTAAAGAAATATTAGAAGTAGGTAAGACTGGGGCTTAGTTGGACACTTATCTATGTTCCTGAAACTAAAAACAAATATAGTAAATGTCTGAGGAACGGACTGAACTTATTTAAATAGTTAGTTACGACCAATTACTTAACGAGTATACACTAATTGCACGAGTAATGTTTTCATAAATTTAAAAAAAAAATAAATGTCTCAAAACATAAAGTATCCTACTTAACCACAGTTTTCTCTACAAGTATTTAAACCCATTATAGATTGTAATAACTACTATTTTTCTTTCGGCAAAATAAACTACTTCTGTCTAGATTTGCTTTGAAATTCTTCTTTTTATGTAATTAATGTCAAATTATTTTTTAAAAAATATTTAGTATCTATTAGAATAATTCAATTACTATATATAGGACTAGCAACCCCGTCACGGCTTCGCCCGTGCCAAGAGTGTGTGGAATTCAAAATTTAGAGATGTCTATTATTGCTTTCTCAAAGAGAAAGCTTTGTAACTATGAAAAAAAAACATGTTTTTAAAAAATATCATTCTGTATGTATAAATGTATGTATGAAGCAAAAAATTTGTGAAAGGAGAACTCTTCAAGGGAAGCATGTTATGAGCAGAAATTTTGCAGACATAAGAAGTATAGCTCAACTTCGAACTGATTATATTTTGAAGCTGATTGAATGATAAAATGTACATTTTAAAAAAAATATAGTAACTTAAAATAATTAGCAAAATACGAAAAAAAATTTTTTCTCCTTTTTATACGTTAAATATGTTGAAAATATGTACGTTCTCATAAAGTATACGTAATTTCATTTTGATTGATATATCTAGCAATTATTTTATTTTTTTTAATTAAAAGAAAAATAAAAATATAATTTTTTTGAAATATTTAAAAATTAAGAAAAATTATTTTTCTCTTTATGATAAAAATATGTTGAAAATATATATGTTATCACAAATTACATGTTATTTCCTTTTAATTAGTATATCTAGCAATTATTTTAAATTTTCTTTTAAAAAGAAAGAAACATAAATTTTACGAAATTTTTAAAAATTAAGGTAAAATTTTTTTCTATTTATACGTCAAACATATTGAAAATATGTTCATTGTCTTGAGATAGACGTAATTTTCTTCCAATTTATATATATATATATATATATATATATATATATATATATATGTATATATATATAATATATTATATATAATATATATAAATTAACGGTTTTAGAAAAATACGACTTCAGCATTTAATCATATTTCTTCCTCTAAAATACTATTAACGTAACGTATATATATATATATATATATATATATATATATATATATATATATAAATTACGTTAATAGTATTTTAGAGGAAGAAATATGATTAAATGCTGAAGTCGTATTTTTCTAAAACCGTTAATTTTAGAAAATTCAGAAATAATTTTGTATCATATTCTAGTGCACGTGATTTCCTCTTGATTAATATATCTTGAAATTATAAACAAATAATAATATAAACAAAATTATTGTCGTTATTTTGAAAATTGAAATAATATTTTACATTTGCTTGGTATTTTTGGAGCCTTTTTTCCTACATAATTTTATTACGTATCAAATTTTTCAGGTTATTTATGTCCACTGAGACGTCGAAGACTACACTATTTATGTATTTAGTGACCATTGTTGGGTGTACCATGCGGATAATAATATTAAAACTGGGGGACTAAGCTATGATATATGTTACATGAAGTATTATAACTTAGTCCCCCAGTTTTAGTGTTATCATCCGCCTACGTCCAATAATGGTCACTAAATATATAATTTTCGAATTTTCAGTAAATAAAAATAATTTTTAAAAATTTGATACGTAATAAAATGACGTATGAAAATACACACACATAAAAATGCAAATACAAAAACACATACAAACTCGTAGCTCGTACATAGAAAAATACACATAAAAATACAACTCGACATACAATAATACACATACACACATCTATATATATATATATATATATATATATATATATATATATATATATATATATATATACTGGTACATACAAAATTACACATACACATATACATACACATACATATACTCGTACATACACATACAGACACATACATACATACATATGAAAATACAGGTACACACACGCATCACACACACATAAGTGCGCACTCGCAGTCCCACTACTGCTGAAGAAGAAGCAAAAGAAGCAGCAGCAACTAAGAGAAAGGGAGATAGAAAAGAGAAGATCCTCGAGAGATACGCACCTGAAGTGTGGACCTGTTCTCGCGTTAACAACCGAAACTCATAAAGACGTTTAAGTGCAGGACTAAAGGAGGAAAAAGACTTGAGTATTTTCTTCTCTGTCTTTCTCTCTTCTTCTGTCTCTAGATTTCGAAGTTAAGATGCCGCGATGCTCGGTGAACGAACGAGCGATAAATAGGCTCATTCACCGGCAGAAGAGGAACCTATATAATGCGAGAGCCGACGACGACGCCGACGACGAGGAGTCTCTGTATAATATGCAATGCTCGAGAAAGTTTTTCGAGCTCTTCGCTACTCTTCTTCTGAGTCTTGTGATTTTATCGTCGTAGGCCAAGACGGCGGCTGAATTGATGCGAATTTCGATTTTGTTGGTTCGTTTTATCCTTCGTATATGCAAAGACTGGAATATGATTTTGATTGTTTATTCGTTATGCGTTTGGAGGTTATTGTTTTGTATTGTGGATTGTTCGAGAATGGGTTATTTTTGTATATAGTATTAATGTAAGTATTAATTAAACAGGTGCATTGACTATTGCTGTGTAATAACAGATACAAATTGTGACTAAATAATAACTAATAACAAAATTTAAGTTTTAATAATATTGAATATGTAGTGATTTGTTAAGATTTTAAAAAGCATCTTTTAAGGTGATGTGAAAAGGTCCCATATGCATTGAAACTACGAAAAATATCTATCTTTTAGAATTGTAACTATCCTGTGACATAATCGAGAACTATGTCTATCTGGTTTGCCATGGGAAATAATCGAGGGCCAAGATAAACTGAATCATTTTCTACCAGGACAGATAATGCTTGTACAATTTCGGAAGGCATAGTATGTCGTCTTATCCAAAAAGTTTGTTTAATCTTGAATAATTGTTTAAAATAGAGAAGTCGATAGAAATTCTGTCAATAGATTCCGTTATGATCTGGATTCAGAAATCGGATTTGAAAAGTACCCTCTCACATCCCCTTAAATTATTCAACTAGTCATATAATTATAATAAGTACTTTATTGAAACTTTTTACTTTTTTTTGCGAAATCAATGTTGGTTGCTCTAATCAACAGCAATCGTTAGAATTGGCTAAGTATTTATAGTGGACGCCACTTTTTTAAAATTTTAAAATCGCCACTAATACATAAAGAAATGTTTGCCAATTATATTTGACATTAGCTAATCTCTTCAAAAAGAGCCATTCAAATAATAAATCCTTTTCTGGAAAACAATTTTCATTGCTCTGATCAATAGTTACAACCAAAATAACTGTGTATTCATACTGTACAAACTTCTATGTCATTACAGATTTTTGTGATCGCTCATTTCGAATTTGGAGTCAGATTATCAAAATATTAATTTCTTACCAAATTCGTAATCAGTGGTCTAAAAAAATACCGTATGAGGGAATTTAGACTAATTTGTCGTTTCTTTTTAACATATTCAATCTACAATATTGGATTCGCCATTTTGAATTCGAAAAACAATGATAGAAGACTCAGTATTGTATGATTAGACATCAAATAATAAAGAAAATGTAACTAAAATCGATTAATCAGTACTGCGTAAGACATTCAATATAATAATAATATATATATTGCCCCTGCACCCTCTCCACGCCCCTCCACATCCCCTCTACATAATAACATTAAATTGTTTAAAAAACTACGTTATTTTTTTACTCAATATCCCCTCCACATTCCCCTCCAGACCCCTCCACATCTCTCCACACTCCTCCACATTTTCTCCACTTTTAATGCATTACTTACACATTGGCCTTTACATCCCCTTAACATCTCCTCCATCACCCTCCACATCTACTACACCCCCCGTCTACATCCCCTCCACATCCCATCCACCCCATCCACCCCTTCCACCCCTTCCACACCCCCTCCAAAAAATGATGATATATCTTAAGTAAAAATTATAGAGTTCTGGTTCATGCACATTATAATTGTGCACAATTTAGCATTGGTCGAATATAAATATATTTATCAATGTTAAACGGTACACAGCGATTCTTATATTAAATATTAGAACAGACACTTAGTTCTACAAGGTTTATTAAAGTTTAAAAATTGAATGGGGGTTGGTGAGCGGGGCGAGCAGGGGGGAACCCATCTAGTATATATATATATTATATCACGCTGTGATTTAAATAGTTAATTCCCATGCTAAACAACACCAATACCTCAAAATCAGTGTTTATAAATTCGGGCTCTGCGAATACCTGAAAAAACCCAAGTCGAGCAAGGTCGAGATTATGGTTTTTATGTGTTCCCGACAAAATCAACTTACTTAAAGAAAATCGGATTACTAAAACGGCTTACCTGATAAAAACAAGGTTTTTTGAAAAATCCAGTTACCCGAAAAAGACGGTTTACCTGGTTGAATCAAGTTATCCGTCAACAAGAACTGGAACAGTTAGATATTCATTCAGACTATTGCAAATTTGTACTGGTGACTCGTTTCTACGGATAAACTAATTAGACCGGGTGATCCAGTATTTTTGGGTAACCCGCGCGGAAAAACTGGCAAACTGAAGAAAGAGCATGGAGTGCCGCAGTTGAAAAGACACTGCAGCATGCTTATCTTTGCGCCGTGCGTCAACTGCTTTTTACAGAGCAGTAACTAAAACCACCGTAAACATGCCACACCTCGTCCGCAGCGTAGAGTGCGATGTCACACCTCCCCCCTTACATCGCCCAACAAACCCGCGCTCTATATATCGCCATCTCCCCGTGCGTCTAGAGCATGCACACGGGATTTTCGCAGCCAAGCGTATCCCGTGAGAAGAGCCTCGTACAATCGCGCGCTTGCGCTGAATTTTAATATCGAAATTAATTAAATGAGAGATGGAGAGAGAGAGAGAGGCGTCTCTCTCTCGCTCGCTATCATTTTATTTGCTCGTAATTACAGAATGGCCGGGTGCTTAGCATTTCCGAGGCGGCGCGCACGGCCGAGCGCGCACGATGCCTATCGGCCTGCGGGGTCTCGTTCCGAGTCACGACTGCGCCGTCGCCGTCGCCGCGGTGTACGGAGAGGCGCCTCTCGCGTGGGTCCGCGCTGGCGACGACGAGCCTCGGTTGAGTACTATCTCGTGGGGACTTTTTTTGGATCTGTTACTTTGTTTTTACAGTGGGGTTGATTTGTATCGGAGAAACGTGGACGCCGGAGGGGATGCGGATGGAATGAGGAGGGATGTCAGAATTTGCCAGCAGTGATAGTTCGGCCCGATTCTGGCTGAATGTTGTATGCCAGTAAATTATTTTTCAGTGCTGAACCAGTAAAGGAATTATATCGTTTTGATAAGAATGGGATAGTGAAAGGAATCGACGTTGGCCCAAAATCGTCGCAGAGTCGGTGCAATAATTTTTTCCGATATTGAAATAAAATAAAACATCGCGAAATTGTCAAGCGTAACTTAACCTACTTTTTAGGCTAGTTTTTAATAAAAAATTAATTTAAGACGGTACGATTACGAACCTTACGTGAAAGGGTACCCCCCCTCCCCTTTAGATAGGTAAAATGACTCTCCTCCTGAATCGGAAAACTAGCTATGCACTCATGTTTACATAAAAAACAAAATTTATTAATTTTTCCAACTATCCTCCCCATCCTCATCCACTCCTCAGATCGCGAATAACCTCTATTATCACAATATTAATTTTTTCTACAGACCTTTACAGTAAAATATTTTACAAAAAATCAGGCTCATACATTATGTAGTTATATAACTACATACATTTTTTAAGTACTCAGAAGGTACGAATTTTAAACTAAAAAAATCGTTAAATATTTAAAACCTTTATTACTCAGAGCCATCGAGACCTGCGGGCCTAATTTTCCTGGAAATTATGTATTTTAATATTTTATACTTTATTTAATTTATTCAGATTTTTTCGAATGGTGGGTCTCCCTCAAAACGGCAAAAAACCGTATATTTTATGAGTTTTAAGTAATTTTGGCCTTTAAACAGTTCTCAGATATACAATTAGTCTCCAAAGTGAATAATTTATTATCAAAAGATATCATAAACAATGCATTCCCAAGTGCTTTATAATTTTTATTACGAACAATACTGCATTTTTAAATTATTTTATTAATTAAAACGGATCAAAACCGCAATTTTATAATTCTTTTAGTTACTTTCGGTCTTCAAACCGTTCCCAGACATTTGATTGGTATGAGAAATGTATAATTTTTTCACTTTTTATCAAATTATATCATAGACAATGTATTTTCAAGCACTTTGTAATTTATATTACGTAAAAATATCATTTTTTAATTAACTTATTCATTAAAACAACTAAAAACCGCAATTTTTATGATTTTTTAAACGATTTTCAGCCTTTAAGCAGTTCTCAGATATTCGATAATGCTCAAAATTCAATAATTTCTTTTCTTCTTATCAAAAGATATTATAAACAATGTATTATCAAGCGCTTTGTAATTTTTATTACGAAAAAATCACATTGTTTAATTAATTTATTCATTAGAACGACTAAAACCAGCGGTTCTTATGATATTTTAGCGATATTCGGTCTTTAAGCACTTTCCAGACGATCGACTGGTCTCCAAAATAAATAATTTATTCACTTATTATCAGAAATTGCGGTTTTTACCCGTTTAAATTAATAAATTAATTAAAAAATTCGGTATTGTTCGTAATAAAAATTATAAAGCGCTTGAGAATGCATTGTTTATAATATCTTTGGAAA
The DNA here is from genome assembly GCA_949152435.1 of Gastracanthus pulcherrimus. Lineage (NCBI taxonomy): Eukaryota > Metazoa > Arthropoda > Insecta > Hymenoptera > Pteromalidae > Gastracanthus > Gastracanthus pulcherrimus. The sequence continues at coordinate 153,561,104 of OX424576.1, forward strand.
AGAAGTGAATTAATTATTAACTTTGGAGACTAACCGTATGTCTGGAGACTGCTTAAAGGCAGAAAATTTCTTAAAAATCATAAAAAATACGGTTTTTCGCTATTTTGAGAGGCACCCACCATTCGAAAAAATCTGAAAAAGTTTTTAAAATTATAAAATATTATAATACATAATTTCCAATGAAAATTAGCCCTGCAGGTCTCGGTGGCTTGGAGTTATAAAAGTTCTAAATATTTAACGATTTCTTTATGTTAGAATTCGTACCTCCTGAGAATCGAAAAATTTTTTGTAATTGTATAACTACATAACGTATGTGCCTGATTTTTTGTAAAACAATTCACCGAGAAGGTCTGGAGAAAGAAATTATAATGTGATAATAGAGGTTTTTCGTGATTTGGTGGGTGTAGAGGGAGGTGGAGGGGGGTTGGAAAAATTACCAAAAATTATTTTTAACATGTGTGTATTACTCCTGCAGGAGGAGGGTTATTTTGAGTATCTTAAGAGGGCGGGGGGGGGGTACCATGCGTTTACCATACCATTGCGGCCGCGTGATAGTAATATGTCGTTATGATTATTACACTAAACTTATATTTCTTGTGCAATTTTGAATATACCAAAAAGAAAAGTGTTGTACTGGTCCGTTCTTATCGTCCCAGTTACTTATCAGTACTACAACTCTAACGTTTGCAAGTACTGGTAGTGTTGACAACTAATACTCGTTCAGTACTCTGCCAAGAGTAAATTCTTCCATGGGTGGTTACTTGTTGTTTGTCGTGGGTTGTGATAATTGGGTATCGTCGAGTTGAAGTACTATTTTCGGTTTATTTGAGCATTTGATGCTCAAATTTTCGATTTTGGAGTAAAGAAAATTTTATTAGGTTGAATTCGCCTATATCCGGACACCTCCTAATTCCGAACATTCATTGTTGGAGCTTGTTCCGGATAGGGATCAGCACATTATATTGTATGTCATTTAATTATGAAACCTGATACTTCACTCTAATTCATTGTGCCTTATAGAAAAGCAGTGTATAGAACATTATTGTCTAAATCTTCAAGAATTAAAACAAATTTTTTATTTATTTTATTTCAACAAAATGGCGATGCAACAGTAATGCAGGGATCACTGAAACGGGTTGACCTGGAACAAAAAGCAAAAAATCGTCGTTTTCTACAACATAAAAATAACAATTTTATTTTGACCAACAAATTTCTGTAGACAAATGTCGGTAGAAAAAATAATTTTTATCTAATCCAAAATTCAATGCAGTTTGTTATATTTTATATTGTAGAAGATGCCAGTATTTTATTGTTTGATCCAAGTGAAACCGTTAAAGATATCCCTGCACTATTGATTGGAGTGCCGCTGAAAAGGGTTTACTTTACGTTCTGAACTCAACGTTTCCAAGAAATTAACCACTTTTGAGAGAAAAATAATTGAATAATACATATCAGATTTTTCTTAGGTGATATTCTTCCTATACGTACCAAATATAAATTTCGCCATATACCATGAGTTTCAATCTTATGTAATTATTATAATGAAATAATGTTTTACATAAAGAAGCATACTACTTTAGATACAAATCTTTTTAAGAGTTTAAAATTAAAGAACATAAATGTTCGGCAATAAACAAACATTTTTGAAATCATCTAAATACCAATAATTACTGTCTTTGGTTAATTCAAGTAAAATAGCAATCCGTATATAAATGCATGAATTTGAGCAAAAGATTGAGGTTTACTCTGGCATGACTTGAAAATTATGTTCAAATGAAATTCGTCAAGGTACTGATATATTAACCTTATGATTTATAATATAATTTACGATATAACTTATGATCATAATAGCTGAAATCTTGTACACCATGAGTATATTAATTATTATTATCTATGGCTGAAATTTTGTTTTCAATTTTCTGAAATACTAATAGATAAGCATGTATGACACTCATAAAACAATTTGTAATTTTTCATATGGTGTCCTTAAAAATGACAAAATATTAGTCTGCTAGATTGGAATACCCCCTTAAATAATTTATATCCTTCTACTTTCCATTGAGTTAAAAGACGATAGTTTTCTGACTAGTTTTTTGTCTACATACTGAAATGAATGTATAATATATTAATATAATATATAATCTTCTGTCCTAATTACGTTGTAATAAAACGATTTCCTTTTTAAAAAGATGTTCACTCAGTCTAAATCTGCAGTGATTGCAAAAACTAGAAAGCTACGTTTTATGCTGGACAATCGCATTATAATTCCTTCGTAATAAATTTGCTATTTTTTACAGCGTTTAAATTACCACCCAAAATCCTTTAAGGCTAGAGTACACCTGAAGGGGTCAAAAAATCAACTTCTTTTTTCTTGGATAGCTATTCCTTGAAGCTCACTTTACACGGTAGAAAGCTCCAACTTATTTTTTAAAGAATCCTATAAGTTTTTTGAATATATTTATAGTGTTTAATTACATTGGGTTATATGCAATTAGCAATCTTTAAGGTCGTTTTTCTCAGCAATTCATTTTTGGCCTTAAAAATGCTCCTTGCGCAAATGGGCGCGATGAAATAATTTGAAACTTCACAGGATTATTGTTTTTTACATTATAAACATATTGTCAGAGCGATTTTTCATATAACCGTCGTATACACATTTTCCACACGAACTTATGAAATATAATTATGTATTACTTTTTGATTTATGTTAGTAAAATTGGTATACGGAGGTTAAATGAATAATCGCTCTGACAATGTGTTTATAATATTAAAAACAATAATTCTGTGAAGTTCCTGCGCATTTGAGCAAGGAGCAGTTTTAAGGACAATAATTAAGTGCTGAAAAGAACAATTTTAAAGATTGCAAATTGCATATAAGCCAATGTAATTCAGTACTATAAGAAAATACGAAAAAGAAAATATTAGGAAGCTTAAAAATACCATTTGAAGCTTTCTAACGTATAAAGCGAGCTTCGAAAAATAATTTTTTGAAGAAATATAAAGTTGTTTTTTTGACCCCATCAAATGTACTCAAACCTTAACGCCCATAACTCTCCTCCTAAACAGACAGCATTTGCATCGAGACTCGTAACTTTTACAGCACCTCGGCACATCGCGTTTATTACAATAAAGACGCAAGAAGAGCGAAGCCGCGCCACCGTTTCCCTCACATGAAAAAACATAAGAAAGAATAATAAAACACGCGTACTAACTCTCCGATTCTCTCATTTCTGCGCTACATTATCTCTCCGTCATTTGCATACGTGCGCGAATGTAAAAAACAGGCGCGACTCGAGAATCACGAGAGCGCAGAGACAGGACGATGCGACGAAAGGAAGCGCGCAGGGGCCCAGGTAACTTGGACTTTGATGAATTATTGCGCGGCGCGGCTTCGTAATAATTCATGAATCTCCCTCTGTCGAGCGGAAGCACGCGGTGTGTATATACGGCATTGCGAGCGAGAGCTCCTTATGCTTTTTAAGGAAGATACCGCGCGCGCGCAACGCGTTTATGTGAGAATGACGATGATATTGTAATGTGGAAAGCGCGAGCGCGGACGACTTTTTACTCCGCGGCGTGGTGTACCTACTTGTCTAAGTGTCTTTCTGGAGCGATTTTTACGCGAAGGATGGAGAACATCGGTTTTGGATAGCTCTATTTTTCTTGATGTTCTTGGAGAAGCGATTTACGCGATTGCGCGATTGCGATGAGGGAGAGTTCATCGATGGATAAAATATGTGGTTTCTCATCGATAAAATCTATAGTTTGCTACAGTAAGTCGATTTGATATATTCGTTTAGTTTTTGGCAAAATTATTATTCACATTGATAAATATGGCTTCAGAACCATTCACGGTCTGGAAAAATTATTCTGTGTATTCTACAAAATCTCCAATTAAATTCACAGACGCGGTTATGTTGTATTCCCAAACGGGCTGTTTTAATTATTTAAGTAATATATACACGTAATGTTCTCCTTACTAAATATAGTAGTTTAATTTATAAAATCATTAATTAAAGAAATATAAAAATAAGGTTACGTCAAGCCATAATTGCCAATGAACATGATAGTCTTAACCAAACTTTCATAGGTTATATTAAAAAACGTTTAATTTGCAAATTCCTCCACTAAAATTTGGTTGTAAATTCCACAATAAAACTTTTTAAAGCAAGCTTGAGCGTTGTTTCGGGCAAAGAAAATCGAGAGAAATGAAGAATTCTTTAGACTGCGTTCCGGTATGCAATTTCGATTCTGGTCACTTGTAGATTACACATGAGTAGGTTTGTGTTTTCCACAAACTTTTCTCATCTATACCACATGATCGTGTTTTATATAATCCCTATATGACTGTCTTGTGAATTGCACAAAATATCTTTTTCCGTGACTGTCTAAAAGGAGAGTCCACAACCTTTGGGAAATGGATTTCGATTTGACTTTTCGAAGTCATTTCTAGTAGCCAAAAATAATACTCAGCATCTGTTGTTCCGCCACATAGACCAATATCTTCAAGATAGGACATTTTGTGTTCAAAAAAGGGTACCATTTCAGTAAAAATATGCTTTCACTCCGGATCATATCTCTATCATTTTTTTTGCTACAGAAATGTTCCAAAATGACAAGTAAATCTTTCATTTAAGCTTCATTTCATACAAAAATATAAATTTGTTCCCAATTTCCAAACAACCGAAAATGATGACAAAAAATGCATAAAATGTTGTGCATCTTCAGCTTATTAAATCCAGTGGACTCCCGTACACTTTTCCGAACCGTGCTCAAAGATTATTTCTCCAGCCACCATCATCGACTCGAATTTTTACAACCACGTATTGCTCGTCCATCCAAAAGCAGGAAAAATCTAACGACCGACAATTTCATAATAACCACCTCCGGAGAAAAGTGCTGCGCGATGCACGCACCTTTCTTCTTGCACGATGGGAAGAAGCTCGATGTCGTACGCGCGCGGGAGGGAAATTGCTCGCACATGTAATATAGTTACCGAGCGCGTGCGTTCGACACGTATTTCGCGCGGCCGAGCGAAGATGATGCGCCGCTCGCGTGCGCCAGTGTCTGTGTGAACCAGTCGTGGCTTCCTTTCGGAGTCTCGCGCGCGGTAGCTGTATCCTCGGCGGCTCGCATTGGCATTATAGACTGTCGCACGATTGCAAACGAGATTAGAATATCCAGTGCGCGCGGGTGCGCACGTACACGGGCTCGCGTGAGAGATGTTGGATGATGATGATGAGGATTTGTGTTTTTGGAAATTTGTAGAGTTGATGACTTGAAAGGTGTAGCGTATAGTATACTGTTCGCTATTATGCGCTTCTTATTTTCTTAAATAGGAGACTTTACGACGTGAGGAGTCCGATATAGTAGTAGATTTAAAAAGTGTATGTATGGGTATGTTTGTGCGTGCATGGGTATGTTTAAACTGGTTCTATAGCACATATTGCAAAATTTGCTAGTTACGTGATGAAATTTTATTAAATTGGTGGTTATATTTTTTATCTGAAAAGAAAGTTTCTTGTAAATTTTCATAAATTTTTGGACAGTATACCTATAGTTATGTAGGAGAAACTAGCAATTTTCAATGAAAATTGATGTTTTTTCAAAACTGTCCTTGTGCATAGGAATGCAAGTATAGCATTTGAAAAAAATTATGTAATACCTAACACCTGTACCATACAGAACTGTGAACTCCACATTTTTAAAAACACAATTATAAAGAAATATAAAATGATATTGAATTTTCATTGTAAAAATAGCATAAGAAACACATTTTTAACTCTATTCATGGGCAACACTTTCTTAATAAATGTTTTTTGTCGAAAAAATTGTCGAAAAAAAAAAATAATAATAACCGATAGCACTTTTCTGAAGTAAAATTGTCCGCTCTTTTCGATTCTGAAGTCAGAATTTTGAAATTTCTGTTGGAAAATTTCAAAATGGCGGTTTTAGGCAAAAAAACAATCGGCTATAAAATGGCCGCTTGGGAAGAAATGGGTTATTTTTTAATTTTTTTCATGAGTCGATAAAAAGCTTGTCTTTAAAACCAACCATTCTGAATATTTTTTACTATAAATACCTATTGTCTATACTATATTTATTGCGAAAACTTTGCAGCGTGCACGTTTCTAGGTGACGCGAACCACGTACAACAACAAATTTTTTCCGGCGGAAATTTGACTCCTTGTAGCACATACTAAAACTTTTATGGATTACATTTTCGTTAAGAAATGTTTTCATTATTATTTTTTTTTCGGAGTAGAAACCCATTTTTAAAAAAGTATTTGTAGTAATTTTTGAAATATTGGATTGTTTCTAAAAAGTAATGTAAAAAAATATTGAACAAAAAATTAAATCGTAAAACTTTTAGTACATGTCATAAGGTGTCAAATTTTCGTAGGAAATAATTTTTTGTTGATCGTGTCACCTAGAAACGTGTACGCCACAAAGTTTTCTCAATAAATATAGTATTGACAATGGTAATATCTTGTGTCACGTAAAAGCAATATTCTAAGATTCTGTAACAGTAAAATTACAGATATTATCAGGTATTTATAGCAAACAAGTTTTCAGATTGGTTACTTGTGAAAGAAAAAATTGTATCGGTTCATAAAAAACAATTTATGTTTTCGAGCTTAACTTAAACTTACCCCCTTAAAGCATTAGAATATATTTCTGAAATATTGCATATATTTCTATTATCATAATTCGGCATGTGCTTCAAATTTTAACAAAATCGGTTATTATCTCCTTTTTTCGTAGTCATTTTACAAGAACCGAAAATTTTTAAAATTCAATGATTTGAATATTTTTCTATGAAGAAACATTTTCCAGGAAGCAATTTTTTTACATTAAAATACTAATAAAATCCTTTATTTGCATTCTTTTTGAATGATTAAATTTTTTTGATTCCTATGACATGTAAAACTGTATGTGGATTTATAAAAATAGAACTGAACTGAATATTAAAAGTTGTAAATTAAATATTAAAAATAGTAAAAGTTGTATGTATTTAAAAAAATGTTTTGTTTGAATCGAAAGTTGTTGGAAATTGTGTTGAAGTATACATTTTGCTGCGCCGTATTTTAAATGAAAAATTATATTTAAATTATTTGTTTAAAAATAAAATAATTTTTTTTATAATCAGACTTGAGGGAAACCTGATAGGAAATTGAAATAGCTTACTACGATTTATTCAGCTCTATGTTAGCTCATAATTGATGTACTTGAAAAAAGGCGAATTCCTACAAGAGTTATGCTGGCCACAAAATGTAGTCACACACCTACACGCCACACATATGCAGTCGCTAAATTTTTAACAACTCATCTCACTGACTGAGGAACTTCGACAACATAAAAATGTCGAATTTCAAAAATCTCATCCTTACAAAGCTTTCTCCTCTAGAAAGCGAAAAATGTAAGTCCACCACCCTAGGACTAAAATTTCCGCACGAAATTCACCCGACAGTCGGGCGAACATCGCATCCGCGGCGTTATATACAGCAGGTGAGACGACGCGACGTAACGAGAGGGAGGCGTGGCGCCGCCGGATGCACGCTCGCGCGTCGTATACGCGCCGAGCTCATCGGGATCCGCGCAATATACATCCGATTGCGATCTCTCGCTCTCTCGGGCCTCTTTGCCTCGGAAATTACCATGCTTTCGCGAGCGGTATCGCCATGTGTCGTCCCTCCCGGTCTTGGGTGTAGGAAGTGAGCACGGCAGAGGCATGCGCGTCGCTGATTTCACTTGGCTGCGCTTTTTCTGCTACGAGAAAGGGAAGTTCGATGATCTTTAAAAATGGGGCTTGGTATAGGGTATAATAGTAGTTCTGTAGTATAAATTACCGAGGTTGTTTTGTCAAAATATGAATGAAATATTTATTGTTGAATTAAAAGTTATTTACAAAAACATTGAAAACTTAGGATATGTACTTTGTAAACCTTCAAACATTCAGGTAGTCCTTGCGTGGGATAATATAACAGATATTCTCATAAAATTTATATATGTTTATAAATTATAATACTATTCAAATCTAAATAATTTTAGAGTAGGTCATCCGTAATTTTTAAGAGAATAGTTACACTAAAAACAAGAATAAAATGGATGATTATATCGTAAAAGCAAGATGTCAAGTTTTTGATTCATAAATAAGATTATTTTCAGATTAGATGTGTGCACTAAAATGTGAGTAAAATAAAGAAAAATTATTTTAGAATTTATTTATTTGTTAAATGTTTAAGAAATATATAAAGGTAGTTATCATTTAACTATGTGAGTCAAAAAGAATTAGAGAAATACATATACGTGTGTATGTATGCTGTTTGTGTGTATATGTGTATGTATTTACATGTGTGTGTCATGTAGCCAAAATCGACGCCCGGCACTACACATTTATGGTATATGTAGATATACTTTTATAAGGGTCGGGGGTCGGTTTTGGCTGCGCTGTGTGTGTGTGAGTATATTTGTTTGTGTGTTTGTGTATAGCTGTTTCGTGCTTGAAAAACAGTTGAAATAATCTAATCAAACTGTGTGCAAAAACTTCATTTGTAGTTAAAATGTAAACGTAATCTATTAGTATAAATTACATATGAAATTCTCAAGTAAATTTGCTTTACTTAATGCTTTATTTAATAACTTACGTATTTTACCAAATCTATCAACAGATATTAACTTATGGATAATGATATAATATACTGTATTTATATGACCCATACCCTTTGAGAAAGCAGAGTGCTAAATCAGTTGGCAGCGCTTTTTTATTATTATTATACGACTGAGCTTCTAAAAATGAAAATATATGCTTCGTCAGGGTTTCATCGCATTTTTTCTGAGTTTTCAGACATTTCTCGAGATTCACTTAGTTACTAGATCTGACATGCCCTCATATTCATAGCTTTTTCTTTAAAATCGCCATACTGTATTGAGAACAGACCTAAAACGAATGAACTTTGAACAATTCGTAAATTTTGCATGGATATTCTTTGAGATAAAAATTGTTTTTGCTCTAAATCTCAGAAGATTTTCAAGACTTTTGACCTTAGGGATATAAATACAACAAATATTTAAATTCCCTAAGTAACGTATCAGGTTACAGTCAAATCAAAAACTAAAATAAAATTTACAGTAATCTATTACGAACATTCAAGTATAAAATAAAATATAAGCAAAAATGGACAGGGATAAAACAAAATACGCTAACAATTAACAATGAAGAACTAAAGTGCAAAGAGCCAATAGGTATCAAGAAGCAGAAGGAAATGCAGTACAGGTTAGGTAGAGAGAAATGAAGAGAGAATTAAAAAGAAAAACAAAACATAGAAGAAAAGTATAATGATAATGTTATTTTTATCACTATACTTTTCTTCTATGTTTTGTTTTTCTTTTTAATTCTCTCTTCTTTTACCGTTACTTGGGTATTACTACTAGTTCTCATCGAAAAGATAGAAAAATATGAAAAAATGGCAAAGGAAAAATTTGTATAGAAAGAGAAATTGGAAAAAGTTTACAATGAAGAGAAAATAAGTAATCAGAAAAATAGAGCAACATCACAAAGAGAAAGAAATAAAACTTAGCGACGGAAAATAAAAAATAGAGAGAAAAGCAGAAGTCACTATAAGAAAGAAATTGCAAAAGCTCTAGTAAAATAAACAGAGAAGGAAAAAGTAAACATGCAAATGGAAGAAAAGAAAAACTCCATTCTAATATAAGGAATAAGGAAAGGAAGATGAAGGATTAGAAAGAGAAATTTATTAGTTCTGCAAAGATAAACCCCAGGAAGCAGTCTAAGTACAAAAAGCCAATTTAGACGGAAAAGATAGAAAATTGTTTTTCTTCCCACGTATTCATGTTTATCCATATCAAAGGTAATAAGAATAAAAAACACATTGGGGAAAAGAGGATATACATTGACAATTATACGTTAAAAAAAGACAGAGATATTCAAAAGAAAATAGTAAAAATAGCTAAACTGGAAAAAGAATGTAGAAAATATGCCAAAATTAAACCCATGAATCTCTAAGTTAAGATAAGATAAGATATGATAAGGCTGTATTTTGAGTGATCAAAAAATAAATCAGGTACAAAGTTAATGATATATGGTACAGATGAACCGATCAAAAGGAAGGATTAGCAAAGAAGAAGAATTTTTAAAATGGAAAGACAAGATGAAACATTTGGAAAAAAGAAAGAGGAGTAATTGAAAACACTGTATAGATATTTTATATTATAATTATGTGGTTAAATCCCATGTAGCTCAAAATGGATCAATATTTGAAAAGATAAATAAACGAAATAAACATCAGATTTACATTTTTAAATGTTATACGGCAATAAAAAAGTATTAGCCTTACGTTATTTATTCTATAAGTGTATGTTCTGAAAGAAAATAGTAAAAGTCGGCGATGGGGGTGTTACAACCTTATTTTACGGCACGTAAATTTTGTCAATAGATGTCACGGTATGAGCTTGAAGAGATCTAAGAATAATAGGCATGTCTAAGTCTTACTATGTGATAGAAGATCTTTATTATACATATAGACAATACATTCCAATACACCAAGTGTAGTTACTACCTAAAATAAAATTTGTTTCTTTAATCGAATAGGTTTATTTAAGAATTCTTTATGCTGTTCAATAAGAAATCGTATTTTTGCTTCCCAATTTAAAAATAATGAGCCATATACAGTTTCTACTAATATAATAAGAACATTGCTCAACAAACTATCTATTTCACGAGATGATCATCCGAGTGACTCTATACTGAACGCCGCTTACCCTCATTATAAAAACGCCACAAACAATTAAGGAACTCAGTGAGAGAAAAAAAGTGATAACGCGAAGCACCGCAGACAGGAAGACACCATGAAAGAAGCTCACCAGAGGTGCGCTCTCAAGATACATAGATAAACAAAAGGAAGGAGGAAAAGAAAGAGACAAACCCGAGCGCAACGAAAAGGAGTACGTATATAGACACAGCCGTGGGTCTCGCGCGCCAACAAATCAGTAGCCGAGTCGTCGTCGCGTGCGCCGCACGAATAATTTTCGCGGGGATTCATTGAAACTCGTCGGCCTCGTTAAGTTGACTGTGGCGCGATTTTGGTCGCACTTCCGGTTTGAAGTTTTTCTCGTATTTTGTATGCGATTCATTGAAGTTTCCTCGTGGTTTCGTTCGGTAGATAAGGAAAGAGGACAGGCGCGGATGATTACTTTTCAAGGGAAGTTGTTGTGATTGAAATAATGAAGATATCATGATTTTCTATACACAGATATATAACATGCATCTTATCCAGTATGTAAACTGCTGTAATCTGTCTTATTATTCACTAGTCTAGTATTATAAACCTAACAGGTAACCCTGGGTACTTTTGTATAACTGACAAGCTACAAGTGCCATATTTCTGTAATATCCAAATCCAGATGCTAAATCTTTCATTTGCTTTACGTACTACAGAGAGACCCTTGCCGCCCTCATTGCCTGCGACTTTCCGTGGTAAATCCTCCTTACCGCGGCACTGCCAACGATGGAGTTGTAATCGTCCAATTAAACAATTAAGGGCGCAATGAATTATCTCGCTCGTCCCATGTACGGGCGCGTCGGGCAAAATGTTTACGGTCCCGCGGCGTAATCCCACCTATTCAAAGCACTCCTGCTTCTGCAGGACTCTTTTTTCTCGAGCGACACACGTGCGCAGACACGCACCGAGTGTCTGCGCAGTCGCGGAAAAACGCGAGCGCGGCTCGCACTTTGCGCCGATGTATATGGTAATACGGCCTTATATAGGCGCGAGAGTGCGCGCGCGCATGATTTGCGAGGTCGCGGTACTCGTGTGTAAACGGTGAGCTGAGAAGCGATAGGGGGATCGCGGTTATAAAGCAGTTGTCGGGAAAATGACTTGCTTAGAAATCTCATTAAGGGGATGTGGAAATATATAGGTGTATAATCTTAACTTGCCGATAACTACCATTGCTTTTTGCTTTCTTGAATATACAGTTTGGTGGCAATTATTGCTTTCTGAACAGCTTTGTAATGAAACGATTATCGAAGTCCAAAGTTTTGATAAATTTCGATGTTTTTGAGTCACGTCTGCCTGTCTGAATGTACACCCAACGGTGAAAATAATTTTAACATACCTCCCAATAGGAATATAATCATTTAGCGTGAAGCAAAACACCTCGCAATATTCAAAGTTATATTACTGTTAGGAGTGTATAATATAACGTAATAAATACACTCAACTTGATTTACCTCACACTTTCATAAAGTTGGGAATAGTAACTATTTTTAAAAATCGTTTAAAAGAATGTTATTGTTAACGACTTTTTTCGGCTTTTATAAGATTTGTGTGCTATATAAAACGTACAAATAAATAGATTTAAATTTAAACATAAAATATCAAACAGATATGATTTTTATGCCCATATTTCGTGAGTAGCAATTTTTTGAAAATTGTGTTTGCTAAATAAGAATTTAAACGCTGCGACCCGGACCTACCGAATTTATAGATAGCCTATCACAAGCGTGCTGCATCATTCGATAGCTACTAAAATTTATAATTTTTTGATTAATTATACTAAAACATAGAAGCATTGAATCATCAAAAAACTCATGTCTAATATATATATAATATATATATATATATATATATATATATATATATATATATATATATATATATATATATATATATATATATATATATATATATATATATAATGATTTGCTATTGTAGAAAAAATAAATTAGCCATATTTTTGACATCATGCCTGTTCCCTATTATTTTGATGATTTAATGTATTAAACACGTTAAACATTTACATTGAACATTTTATTTTATCATTTCATTTTATTCTTTCAATTTCTAGAGACAGATGCTATTTTTCGTGATATAATTTTAAAAAGATAGTCGTGCTTAAATGTGGCTGCCTCCCGATAATTACGCTGATGAGCGCATACTTGCGCTAAAATTGTTCACCCACGCGAAATCCCAGACTTATTGAGACGTCTCCCGCCTTCTCGTAGGCGGACAAGAGACGGAGCGCGCTTTTTTTTCTTGTTTACCGGCTATGATCGACGGACGATTGTTGTGCGCACCATCGAGAGCGTTAATAAGGAGGTGGGATGTTATTTTTATGTCGAGAACCGAAGTAAAAAAATCTTATATATAATCATATGTATGTTATAAGGTATATTGGTAGGCAACTCATATATAGTCATATATACTTATATACAATTATATATAAATGGACTTAGAATATTTTACTTCACAAAAATTAAAATAGAGTTGGTAGTAAAAAGTAACATATTGTTGTACAGTAAAAGTTCAGACACTGTTGAAAGCCGGGACTGAGCGTAACGCGCTTAGTCTTGGTGGTTATGGTGGCTGATTACGAGGTCCAGGTAGTGCGTTCCGTAGGTTTTTGTGTATAGCTATAACTACTGGTTGAGTCGGTGTCCAGGTGGTTATAGGTGCCGATGACAAAGTCAAGGTAGCGCGCTCCGTAGTTTTTTGTGTCTAGATGTAGATACTGGTCGAAGAAGACGGCCAGATGGTCATAATAGCCGATGTCGAGATCTATAGTCGTAGTGCGCTCCGTAGTTTTTAGTGTCTAGCTATAACTACTGGTCTATATATATACTGGTATATATACATATAGTTATATATAAAATCTTCATGATTCATGAATTTCAACTTGTATATAGTTATATATGCTTATATATAACTATAGATTATTATATATATTTTTTATACAATTTTATATAATTTTAATTGATATATAATTGTATACAACTATATATAATTTTAATTCATATATAATTGTATACAACTATATATAATCATATATGATTTTTATTTGTAACCATATATAAACATATATAATCATATATAAAATCATTTTTACTCGGAAAATGATGAGAGAATTGTCTGAGATTTTCATTTTATTAACGAGAAAATCAAATTTTGTTTATTTATTTTTTAGTAAAAGTTTAAAATCTTGTGATTTTTTTGCTGATACAGTATTTTATATCTAAGCAGGGCAATTCATCTTTGATTGACAGTTTTAGATACTTCCCGTCAAGGGAATATATACACATAACATAGATCAAAGAAATTTCATATTTATTGGAATCTTTTATACTCTCTAAATTTTTTGGAATGAACTTTCACACTTTTTGAGTAAATTCTCACTCCAAACAATCATGACAACACAGTCACTCTTTTGGGAGTGAATCATCACTTTTAGAAAGAGTGACTAATTCACTCTTTTGTAATAGTGAAAGAATACGCGTATAGAAATAATAATTATTCAAGTGGTTTTACGTTTCGGAAATCGTGATTAATGTTACAGTTTTCTGGAAAGGTATATATGATGTTGAGAAATAAACGAAGTGTCTAAATATGATTGTGTGCAAAACATCCCCCCCCCCCCTCCTCTACCCCCCGCCAGCATTAAGACACCTGGAAGGGATCCACTCACCCACCCCATTAGCACACTATTCTATTAATTTCTATACATATATGAGTATTTCTCTATAAGATTTCATACTTCTATAGAGAATCTTGGTATACGCCACCTACTGGTGATTTCTAAAACTAATCAATCACGGAGAAGGGAAGTGTATTCGCGTACATTCCTTCGGGCCTTTAGACATTTCGAAAAATAAGTGACATACTTTAGAAAAAAATGTTCCGCGCGTATTATTTCACTATTCTGAATGTTCCTATTAAATTCAACAAAAATACATTCAACCAACCACGTCATTTTAGCTTTCCAACGCAGCTTCACCAAAATGAAGGAAACTTCAACGAGCTTGCGCTCTCTAGTCAAGAAGAAAAATGAAAACCCAGTACCTCAATCACATAGGTACGAGTATATACATTTGCCAACTCAAGCTTAATTTTTTTCCCTCTCGTGCGTCACGAGCCCGCCTGCGTTTTCCTTTATTTATTTCTCGCAAATATAGTATATGGACCGACGTCGCGTCGCCCGAGAGCGAAAAAAAGGATAGAGAGAGATAAAAAGAGAGAGAGAGAGAGAGTGAGAGAGAAAGTGGTACGCACCGTCGCGATACTACTCTACGGAGTACGTACTGTTACTATAATACTACCGCTGCGACTGCCGTCGAACGAGAGGGTGCACAGCGTAGCCAAGTCCTCATTAGCGCATTCCGGCGCGACGCCCGCGACTCAAAGCGCGCGAGCGTCTCTCTCTCTCTCGCTCTCTATATCTCTCTCTTTCTCTCTCTCTCTCGAGTAAAAACAGCTGAGACGGGCGTCTCGGCGCCTCGCGAGGGCGCGCAAGCACCGAACCTCGAGCTGGAGTACAGAGCGAAAGAGAAAAAGGAGAAAGAGTTTTGAGGGGGAGGATGAATGGAGAGCGAGAGACGTATTGACGTGGAAAAAGGGAGGAGTGATTGAGTGATAAAGGTATACTGCGGTGGATTTTGGTTGCTGGTAATTTTGTACGTACAATGTGTATTTTTGGTAAAGTTTTCGACTTTCGTACGATACTGTTTTGATTGGATAATTTTTCGATTTAGTGATTGTAATTTAAATATGCCATTAAGGGGGTAGTATACATATTAATCATGAAAAAACGGGTTATTTTTTGTAATTTATTTTTGATTTACAAGCTATAATTAAATTAAAAATAAAGTTTTAGTAATGAATAAAAAAAAATTATAGGCTTTAAGGAATTATTTTTAAATAACTATCTTTTTAAAATTCGCGCATTTTTTGGTAGTTGCACAGATCACAGCGCCGCACTGCGTTGAAAAGGTGTAACCTAATCACGTGTTCTTGTGAGTGTTTACTTCCAAAGCTGTCAAGAAGTATAAGTGTTTTCAAGATCATAAAAAATACTAAAAATGCTAAATGGACTACTGCAATACATTTATTCAATCAGATAAGTCATCTTATTTTATCAGTAGCTAATGTAATTTTTTAATGTATTACTTTGTGATATTTTTCTTTTTTTTCAGTAAATCAGCATACTGTACCAAGGAAGAAAAAAAATCTTTGTCAACTGCACATGAGGAAAAAATCAGTTTTACTCAAAGGGATCACATCTAGAAAGATATTCAAATCTATTACTGGTATGTAAACTATTTTTACTTCTAAGCGTATGATTTTTCTATTTGATACAGAAAGTAACATTAGTGTCTTTCAGGTTAGAAATGGCACGCACTGCATGATTGAAATGATGAAATCATGTTTTGTATTTGAGAATAACTGCTGAAGTGGATCAAAATACTATAATATAGAATGAGATGCAATGTTTGAAGAAATTGTAACATTAGTGAAGTGTAACTTTGAAAGTGATTTTCTTAAAACTGTGTTTTCAGAGCTTGCGTGACACCCGCAGAGTGAATCGATTCATGGATTTTGATGATCCAGGTCTTAAAATGTTCCTTTTGAATGCTATTTCGGACTGCGGCTATTTAGAAACCACTTAGAATTGATTATCATTTGAGTATTCTAGTCTAAATGTGAAAAAATGACAATTTTAATAAGAATTGTAATTATTTTGCTTTCAGGTCTTCAAAAAATTTAAATAAGTTAAAATTAATTTCTCCAACTAGCTTCAGTCCAAAGCGACATACAAAAAGAACAATTTAAGACCAGCATCCAAAAATATCCATAGACTGATATCTCCCCCTGTAAGGGGGGGGGGGTCTCATTAAGGATGAATTTTGTAATAAATGTATTCAACTTTATGGATCTATTCATACTTATATTTCAATTACTTTCCTATTATTTTTACAGATGGAAATCTGCAAGAAAGTGCTATAGGTATTCTACCCCCGTAAATATATTAGCGATGTTAAGGTATTTAGTTTGAAGTCTTGAAAATTGTAATAAATTGACTTATCCAGATTTTTCGGTGGCAGAAATCGAGCTTGCAACACGCAACCTGGGTAAAAACAATAATGTTCGTATATTCTAAATTATATTAAATTCTAAAATATATATAGTCTTATACGAGTTTCTTCTTTACAAGATCGATCTGAAACTTAAAGAGAATATTTAATATTATACTAGGGATTTCTATCGCGGTCCAGCTGGTTTATCTTTTCTTATTAGGTATGGTATTTGGTTTTATAAAATTAAAATAATATTAAATACGTTCATTTTTTTATAGTAGAATACGTCAAAAACTGTAGAATACGTCAAAAACTTTCATTGGTTTAACGTTATAGGAATTTTAATATTGCGCGCTTTCTTCTCGATCTTTCGAGATACTTAGATCGAATTTGGTCATGGATATTTTTAGAATTGAACAGCCCGAAAAATGCATACCAATATAAACTTGATATTTTAAAATTCTGCAATTTCTTTATAAGAAAATAACTTACGTATTTTTACAAGGTAAATTCCAAATATCACCATTCATTCTATATTATTGGTTTTCATACACAAACGAAAGAATAGTACCGTTGGCCAGTGATAAAAACTCTATCTGTCGGCATCTCGATGGCTCTAACGCCATTGATAAAGATTCTTAGCCTAAGCTAGAAAGAGAAGAGTTAATCGGCCAGCTCTTCTACGAAACAGTCTCGTTCTCTCGGAGATTTCGGATAACAGATTGTAAACGTGTATATAAACGTTGCGTGTAAAAATTTTCCAGCCTGTACAATTCTTATTTCTCTCTCATTCTCTCCCTTCTGGTCTTTCATCTATATTATTCGTCTACATTTAATGGCATACTCTGGAGAAAGATCGAGAAGATGATAGAGAAAGAGTAGAAAGAGACATTTTTTCCTCCTGATTCCCGAGATACGCGTCCCGAACGATGCTCATATGACTGCTCCTTCTCGATTCTAAATATTCTCGAGTCTTTCAAAAACTATTTATCCATCTATCTTTCACACTACTGCTATTTTTTTCTAATTCTGTTTCTTTCTCTGCCTACGTAGTAATATTTTACGTTTTAAAACAGTATTATACTTTAATTTATCAATTGATTATTAGTTATTAAAATGCATTTTAACAAAAGACCTAAGAAATTTAAGAGACCGCTATTCCTATAATTTATTAATTGGTTACTAGTTATCGAAACATTCATTTTGATCAGTTTTATAATCAGAATACCTATTGCTACCACTTTCTATATTGAAATAATAAATTAAATTTTACGTTTTATCAAACAAAAATCTTTGTAGAATACAGTTAGATGAAATGATTATAATTGAACTCGTTACTATCGATGTTTGTTAAAATTGATTTTTTTCAGTATAAAAAGCGTTTCATAGATGGTCTTATTTTTGTTAGGATTGCTATAAGAAACAAACAATTATATTACGCTGTGCGTTTTTGCAAAACTAAAAGGTGAAATCGTACCATTTTCAATAATTGGCCAAAGTCCGAATTTTTTCAAATCTGTAACCATAGCAACTGTCCAATGATTATAAATACGATTTTTTGGTGCCTTCTAAAGACAATATCGGCTAGAGCTGTTTCATCGCAAACTGTAAAAGGCCAAATTTGGAGTTTAAAATCTTTGCTGGTCAGATTCATACGGATCTATGTAAGTTTTATAATTTGTTTATTCTTGGCGTCTAAAGCAGGGTCTGCCCTACGAGTCTAGTAGGCATACCTTGGAAGAAACACATTAATATTCTATTCCTATCCGTTACAATTATGACGCACCTTTGAATATTATTGTCCAGATATATTAATGTTCAAATTGTCATTGAATACAGATATTCATAATGTAAAATAAGTGCTCAAAACGGTTATTCTTCAACTGTAAATTTTTCACAATCTGCACGACATAATCTACATAATATAATTGATTGTTCGAAGGATTTTGTATTACTGGTTGTGGTGATGTTTGAAAGAAGTGAACTCTATTATTCTCTTCGAGTAAAATTAATTTTTATTTCGCCAACGTTTCGGGTATTTAATTTAAACCCCTTTTCAAGGCTATACAAAAAACAAAAAAGTATTTTACATCGATAGTATTATTATAATAAATTAACACATATAAAACAACCAAAAGCAAAACCAACCCACCAACAAAAGGGTGCAGGCAAC